>VFFE01007180.1:583-126698 GCA_008921705.1 Burhinus oedicnemus | reverse complement strand
AAATACATCCTATATCATAGTAAATGCTTGAAGAAGTGATTACATACAATGCAGTTTATCTGAAGTAAATAAAAAGAAGTCTTGCTGTTGATTTCAGTTACTCTCCTGCAACACACTTTGGCTTTTATATAAAGCTGAGGGAAGGTTAATTTGACCATGAACAAAGATTTATGGACATGGATAATTGCTAGAAGCAACTGTATTCATTTTCTAAAATACATCCCATATCACTGTCACAGTGGCAAACGCAATCTCCAGCCAAAGGAGAGGCCATAGTCTTCAGAAAAAGACAGTGGCTGGAACTAGACAGCCATCACAGAAGGATCCACAGCCTTTTCCCTGTGATTTCTGGGAAGAGTTCAGGAGTAGGGCTAATCAATTTGGTTTTGAAGGCAGCAGCTCACTCCAAACTACTTGGAGTAGCACACATCGAAGCCTACAGTGAATATGGAGTAAGCCTAGTATTTCTGAAGTGAGGAAAAAATATTTTTTTAAAAATTACTCTAACATTTTATTTTCAGCTATGCAGCAATATAAGGGAAAATTTTAGGCCTGAGAAGTTTGGTAAATGTTCTCCCCTTGGCCAGTTATAAGTAACAAACAAGGTCACAGTAAAGGAAAACAAAGATACAGTATTTTTGTTTAGTTGAAATATTTGAACCACTTGCTAGGATTGCTTTTGATTAGTAACTACATGCAAGGTCAACCTGTTTTGACACCATGCAGTTGGGAAAAGGTGCTTCCATGGTTAAGCTACAAAAATACTGTGACCTTAATGTTACTATCAACTCAAGTTTGACACAAATGTAAAAAACTGATTTGTGTAGCCAGGAAGTATTACATGCTAAAATATATCAGCAAGTCTAGCTGAGAAGTAAATACGCAACCAAAATATTAAAAAGTGTATGTGTGTGGTTTTATATATATATTAAAAAATATTTTTTATATATACACATAACAAAAAGGGGGTTGTTCTTTGAAGCTTATTCTGAGGTAGTGTTTACTGTATTACAGGATTCCATTCTGCCATACCTTGCTAAAGGTAAACAAGATAATAGGAAGGACTTGTGATAAAATACAACAGCTTTTATTCCAGTTATAAAAATGTTCATTCTGCCATCTACCTGCTGAAGTAAGCCTATGAATTCTCATTACAGTTTCAGCATGGCTCGTCATAAAAAAAAAAAAGGGGGTAGCAAAAGTTAAAAAAAGATAATTGGATTCTTATGTGATTGCAATATAATCTGACACTTCTAAGTAATTCTGTACCTTCTGCCACCGAACAAAAGGTTACACGGCATGGGAAGAGCCTCCTGTCACTAAATATGCGATGAGATTTGTCCACTTGGAAAGCTGGGCCCTATTTAGTCTATTATTTACAGAAGTTAGACCATTATGATTTTCTTATAAAATCAGACACATAACCAGAGTACAACTTCTCAGTAACATATTACTATGTATTTTCCGCATTTACATCAAATCTGTATTAGATTCTCTATTAAAATGTAAGGCAAATATTCTGAGAGACAGGAGGCACTCCTAATGGTTTGAAATGGTCTTGCGTCTTACTTGAGTATTTACTTCTATAGACAAAAGTGAACTATTCAAGAACAGTACGTCTCCAGAACCACAGCTTTAATTATATTTGTTTAATTCTGGGAAGAAGCACCAGCGAGTAGAATGTTCTCTTGCCTGCAAACAGACACTTCTGTAATGGAAAAAGTCCACAGATCTCTTAGTGGGACAGACCATCATTCAATAATGATGATGGAGAAGATATGTAAAATTTAGAACTATCAAACTCATTGAAACGAACCCCATGGTTTCTTATGGCAGCTATAATGAGAAAGACTACGTATTAATTTCCTACAGTATACTAACTACATTATAGACTCCTCAGTAAGCCAAAGCTCAAGAAAACTCATGCAACAAAATGTTTTACCACTATCTTATTTAAAAATAACCTGCACTGACCTCCTGAAACTGCTTAATGAAAACGTCTCCCTCTAGGCTAAGCAAAACTTATTCTGCAGTTTCTCCTTCCAGTTATTGGAGCTCACTATGGAATATTGCTATGAAATGAGGCCAGACAGCTTTTCACTGGGCTTTCAAAATTCAATTGGCTTACACTCAGGCAATGAATAGAAAAAGTTATCTATCCTACAGAGAAGTGGTAAGATTGCTTTATAAGAGGTAAGAGACATGAATACAGGGGAACAACATATAAAAGAGAAACCAAGAAATTGGATGAGAGAAGCAAACAGAAGGAAGGGACTGAGAAAGGGTGGAGAAGATGGAAACAATCTGCAGTGGTAAAGCACACTTGCAAGGAACAACTGCAGATAATGAAATAGGACAATACAGGAAGGAATAGGCAGAAATATAAAAAAAAAAAGGAGGATGAAACAGCTAGGTGGAAAGGCACATTCCCACACAAAATCTGAAATTCAACTCAAAATTCTCAAATATTTAAGTGTTTTGTAGAATAGCTGCCTGCCAGCAAATCCATTGAAAATTATGTGTCAATGGCCTAGTAATAACATACATAGTGGAGAGGACAACCTGCTAATGCCGTCAGTATCTCCATTTACTCAAGTGATTTAGGGCTGTGTTGCATAGGTATGGATGATGACTGATGATAACTCACATGAGCAGACAGTATAATATTAACAGTTCTTATTAATCAAGTTGTAAAATTATCAAGAAAAGACGACAAAAATATCAGAGAAGTCATAAAAGCAACAACAGTCATTTTAGCACTACATAAGCAAAAGGTACTAAAATGTTTTATTCCTGAACAGAGAGTAACAGGAGTATCCCATCAGAAAGGAGTCAGATATCCATTATTTCACAGGAGTAGATGGGAAGTACTTGCTACTACCAATTATTGGAAGCTTAGAGAAGATTGCACTTTCCTTAAGAGCTGAAGGGGTTTGGAATAGAAGATTTTTCATTTACATGGTTTTATAATGA
Source organism: Burhinus oedicnemus (assembly GCA_008921705.1). Classification (NCBI taxonomy): domain Eukaryota; kingdom Metazoa; phylum Chordata; class Aves; order Charadriiformes; family Burhinidae; genus Burhinus; species Burhinus oedicnemus. Next base: position 123,725 of record VFFE01007180.1, on the reverse strand, counting down.
GTGGAGACAATTACTGAAATTTTAACACTACTTAGCAAAATTTAGTGGTACTACTTACAAACTGGAAAGCTATAAAAATTGTCTTGCTTAGATAACATGTCAACACAGACCACCAGAACTACCACCTCAGTATTAACCCGCAGTATCACCAAAATCACTTCATTTCAGTTCTTGATTAAATAGTGTATATTATAAGATGCAATTACTGTGAAACAGAAGTTATTCTTTTGCTCAGTTTATAGAGGTGCCTACCTACAGCAAATGAAACTCTGCATTTTCTCTTTACACGAAAAAGAGATAAACTTTTCTTTCCATTTGAATCACCCCATTTTCTTAATCTTCTGTGACTACTGAAGATACCACCAGTTGTCCCTGTTTCTCATACAGTACCACTTGCTTTCGTGTGACAAAAGCCTGGAGCTTCTCAATTTTCTCTCATGTTTTTTTTTCCTCACTGAAGACCTAGATTGTAAAAAAGCGTAATTCATGTACTTAATGCTAGATGAGTTACATATAAAACTAACAGGAAGAAAAGACATGCCAGCATCTCCTTTAGAATAATGTCTGCATTAATAGCTATTCAAAAGGATGAACAGAAGGAATGAATTAATTTTCCAGAGTTACTCAGAGAAAGTCATGGCAATCTCTCCAAATGTTATCAGGATCAGGCAACTTCTATGTGATGCCTGTTGCAGCTGATTGCAGAGACAGCTTGTTACTACAACCAACTTCAGTCAATCCACTTCTTGTCAGGTATGCATTTTCTTATTTTTTCACAAGACTGCAGATAAAATAATAAAAATATTCTCGCTGATGTTTTTTAGCTAACTTATTGCTTTTATATAGTAATTGTCTTTGGAGAATACTGTAGAATGGAACAGAGTTAAGAAAGAAATGGTAACTTATTACTTATATACATTTTTTTTTATTGCCATACATACTTATTTTCCATTTTAGCACTCACATTTTTATGCACCACAAAAAGACAACCTGGTAATTTTGAATCAATGGGGTCAACTGAGGCAGCACAGGTATTTCATGCATTTCCAGAACCTGGAGTACTTTTACAGAGTAAAAACACTTTGAACCATTTCCTTTATCAATGAATTCCTAATGAGCTCAAATTCCAAACTTACAAGATTACAGGTAGAAAAAAGGGGAAGAGAGGCCAAGATACGGAATATATTTGTATATATACACATAAATACCTTTTTACAATGTAGTCCCCAAAATCATGGCTCTTATTTGTAGTAACAACAATTCCTTATTTGCCAAATTACTGTACACAAGCATACTTTGCTGTTGAAAATTTTCAAGAAGAATCATTTTGGCTTTGGGAAATCAGAGCGCGATTCACATCAAGATTGGGGCGAAAAAAAAAAAAAATCTACACATACATGTCTGCCTGTCAGCAAAGCTGTACTCTGTCAATGCAGGACTTTTTCAGTTGCCTTAAAAAAAAAAAAAAAAAAAAAAAAAAATATTTTAGGTGCCTTAGAGTATCTGTGGCAACTACATGGGGCTACCAAATATGGGAGACTCCTGTCCTTCTACCACAGCTACTGGCCAGACAGGACACCATAGGGCCCAGATGCCCAACTTCAGTCAACTGAATTGTGCCCTACTTGTCTACTTTAAAAATAGTCTTGGAATTCTTTCCCTCAAGTTTTTATCAGCTACAAACACAAGCACAGTGTTTAACAAATATGCGTATTGACAATTACGCTGTTCCCCTAGTAAATAACAAGCAAGCTGACAGGAAGATTATTTCTCAGAAAGAACACTACTGCAGATCAAGCCTGAAGACAGCGTGTGTGATAATCTTTGAATCTTTCCAAAGTTTTAGCAGGTCTCAGTAGGTTGAAATTGGATTCAAAATTCCTTCAAATTCCTAATAATTCACAGGAAGGATCCTGTTTGTGCAGACAATTGCACTGGTTAAGAGATACCTTGATATTTGAGATGAAGTTTCAGTAGGATCTTTATCCCTATGAAAAATCTGCATATGGGAGACATCAGAAATACTTGTAGCTTCCTTAGCCCCTCTAAATAATATTAATTCAATTGTTGCAACTCATAAAAGACAGAAAAACCACATAGTATCTGAATGTGCCAAGACAAATTCAGGTTCCAAGGAGTAGTCTGCTAACTAATAAATCTATCTTTGTAGAACTTTTTGCCACATGAATAACACCATAATCACCCGGAAAAATGAATGAATCGTAGACATAGCCGCGAAGTAAGCTTGTAACGACCTCATCCAAAGCTGTATTCCTATAGCTCCACTAGGTATTCCAAAACCTCATGGAGGTGCAACTTAAATGAAAACAGGATTTTGTATGCGGCCATAAAATTATTTTAGTCTATTTCTGCTGTTAATTACCATTTTCTGCACACTGTGCAAAAAGACTCTGAGTCTATGATCATCATTCACACAGTGAGCTGGAAGCTGCAGTGCTCATGGTAAAGAGACTGACCCTGAGTCAGAGATTATACCTGAAAATGACAGTACAATCAATAAACCTTAATGATGGATAGATGAGAAGCAGATTTCACAGATGGCCTCAACTCTTGGATATTTGCATGAGGAGCTGATTTCTGGATAGGCATGGACCTTGAAGCAAGTCTGCCAGCAAAGAGTGGATGCAGCAAATGTCTGCTGGAAACATGGGCTGGAAAAATGAGAAAAATTTTATGCACTTGTTCACCAGCTTGGTGACAGGACTAAAGAAAACACATGAATCAGCATGCATGTCCAAAAATTACTATCTGGCAATATAAGGTCTTCAATCAGTTTTGCATTCAAAGATAAAAGTCTGGCATGCCCGAAGACGTATGTGCAGGTGTCAAGTCTATAAGCAACCTGAGACAAGAATTCACTGGCATGCTTAGGCATACTTGCATTTTTTGTTAGAACAGGGGACTGAATGGATTTGTTATCAGCATATTTTTGGACTCAGATGAGCAAACAATAACAATACATGCTGGTTTTGGGTTACTGTCTGAACTGCCTGCGAGTTAACCTATCATTCAAACACCAAAAAAAAAAAAAATCCTGAACACAGATCCAGACAAAAAATGCCATAGTTTACACATATTTTCAAAATATTCCGAAGAATACAGTAAGTGTTGTATATGAGACATTGTACAATGACAGTAACAATTCCAAGAAAACGTGTTAGATACCCCTTGTGTCTTAGATAGATTACCACAAGAAAAGATAATCCCAAAACTCAGAACAGTTTAGCTATTATTAGGTTTAGCCAGAAGATAATAGAGATACACAGCACCATACTTCAAGGGAAGGGAGGGAGGAAGGGATGTTTTCTTTTAGTATAGATATTTCATTGTCTTAGATTTAAGATTAACCTTCACTTACGGGAATAAGAAAGCAATGAGAGTGAAAATTCCCTTATCATCTGTACATAGTTCCTTTATTGCTCAAAGGCTAGTGTTCCAAAAAATACAATCTATTCTTATACTCATGAAGAGTGTCTTTAAGTAGGGATTAGAAAGCTAGGTGCAAGCTGGACAAAGAGCAGGATCATACATATATCATAATTATACAGTATTAAGAACCCAATAACCCATGTTGATTGGTTACCGCAGACACTTCAGAAGTATAATGACTTCTCCTAAAAAGGCAGGTCTGATGAGACTGCTATTTTGCTCTCAGCCATCAGTCAAATTTGCTGTTAAGAAGACAGCATATGCTAACAAAAGGGTATTATTAAAGAAGAGAAAAAACACCTTTTCCCCTAAATGTATGTGTTTTCCTTGAAGCCGTATTATTTTAGTTGGGGGGCTGGGGGTGGGGGAGAAGTTTCACTGCTGGTTTGAGTAAAGTTGACTTTGCCTTTCTTTTGAGAAGTTAGAATTCAAGATTTCAGTAGCCTCAAGTTTGCTATAATCCTAAACATGCAATGCTCAATATTGACATGAAACCAACTACACTCCTTAAAATATAGTATCTTGCATTTTCATTTTCTTAATGTATGCCCTTGCATTAAAAATCAGTAGAGACCTGTACAATACTGTAGTATTGCCATAGATTTCAAAGCAATGTTCAGTTGCATCAAGAACCAAAGCACGTCTACAATGCTTAACCTGAATAATCTTTTGGAACAGGGAAAGCCCTTATTGATATCTTTGGTAAATTCTTTGCAAAACTTAACTGAAATGTCCTGATAATTCCACCCTTGAAAAGCACTGATGAAGGAGTCTACTTATCCCCCAAACCACAGCTTTTTTTGGCCTTTTTCAGTCGCATTTAAATCAACTAGTACCACAACTTAACATCATGACTATTCATGGTGTCTTAGTTCAACGGAGTAGTAAGTGATTCAGACCATCTACATTTTGTGCTGTAACTTTCTCTACACAGACTGAACAAGAAGAAAGCATTGAATGTTCTTGAATTAAAACACTACATTTGACAAGATAATTTAATTAGACTCCGGTAGAAGGCTATCTGAACACATTCGAGACAGGTGCCCATTTGCAGCTGAACACAGCATCCATAGCATACAGCTGAATACAACAGTGGCCAAATTTTGTATATCAGGTCATTATCTTGTTTCTGATAAAAAGGATGCTTATGGGAAAAAAAAAAAAAAAAAAAAAAAAAGGAAAACTAAGAAACAGGTCAAGGATTGACACTTCCATCATTGGCATGTTGTTCTACCCCTCTGCACTTAAGACTAACTAGGAGACCTCCTAGCGCAGAAACTGCCTCTGGACCATCTCCATCTGATGGCTACCAGTGAACTCAGTTCATCAATCTGAAAACTCTGCTTTGAGGTCCTTTATATATGTGCCCACTATAACATCCTGTGGCAATGAGTTTGACAGCTTAATTACTATAATTTGTTTTATTTTATTGCTGACTGATAATTTCACTGAATGTTCTCACACAATGAGAAACGGTGAATGATGAGCCCATCTTCACCTTTTTTCATGCCACTCAATGTCACTGACTTCTGTCACATCACCTTTTAGCATCAATTTTACAAGCTAAAGAGCTGTAATCTGCTGGATCATCTGTTGAAGGTATAGCACCTCCTTGTCATGTTTTCTGCCTCTCCCTCAATTGTTTATAAACACGTAGCTTTTTTTGAGATAGAATAACTGTAACTGCCAATGGTATTTCAAATTAATAGAAACATATCCATTTTTTCCACTATATATTTTTTATATTGTTCTTGTTCCTATTCTACTAATTCATAATACTCCATTCACTTTTCTGATCATCACTGAGCTATGAACTCACATTTTTAGAAAGTTATATTCAGTAATTCCAGTACTCCTTTTTGAAGATCCAACAGTATTCAAAACCAGATGACTAAGGGCAACAGCAAAAGCAAAGATCCTTTGAGAAGTTACTTAGCATCTATTGAGAATGAAAGCCACGTCTCCAGGAAATAACGCTGCTGTTTTAGTAGCGACTACCTTGATTAATTCACTATTACTCAGCTAAAGCTCTCACCTTCCTACTAGTTTTCTTCTTCAAATAATTTTTGAGTTCACTGAATGGCATATGTTCCAGTATTTCTTATCCCAACACCTCACTGGTAATCTGTCACCTGGGGAAAAAAACCACGTTTATTCCCATTCTCTCTTCCCAGGTTTTTAAGTAACTATTTGCCTTTGAGAGAATCTTCTCTCCTACAACTTAGGCTCTTTTAGAGTTTTGGGTAATAAGTATTTTAATAACTTTAAGGAAATTCATTGATAGTTCTATCTCAGGAGATAAAACCCAAAGAATTATCACCTACCACACTATTCCAGAACTGTTTATCATTTGTATTGTAGGTGGGTATGCTGAAGCTTTTGACAAACAGACTAGTAATATACATAAGCACACTCTCATTGCTAGCAAAGGAGACCTCAATCAGATTTGGTACAAGCAACTTGGGAAGCCTGCTCCTTTAGATTTTAAAGCAGCTCTTTAAAAGCATACACTCATTGTATGTATGTTGCAGAGGCGGAGGAAAACAGCACGAAGAATCAAACACACCCTTTGTATAGCAGAACTTTAAACAGAGAAAGTGGAAGCAATAGACGACAACATGACAAAGGGCTTCTGTAGGGAATTTGTATCTACAAATAGTGCCTTGTTAGAATGAACTGATCCTCCAAAGTGATCAAACCATAGCGTGGAATAAAAGTCTGCAAAGTCCAGAACACCAAAAGATCTGAATTTTCACAAACAGTAGAGGATCGGGTAGGAGCTGCTAAGATTCATCTTTCATTGGGATTCAAGAGGTTTTCAGACAGTGTCCTGCTTTTTTGATTTTAAACATTCATTTTGCCTGTTACAGCATAACTGGAAAAAAAGATGCTCATCATCCTTCCTGCTGATACTGGTGACAATGTAAAGCAAAAAGTGAGCTTCATAAAACCAGCAAATTATTCATAAATACATATGAGGTAGTTCTGCTCTGTCAGTTAAAAGTGGAACTTCCCTTGCAGCATGTATTTTTCACTTAAAAATATATAATTTATTAAAAACATTAAACAGTCTTGAAAGAAAAGAAAAGAATTCTCCCTCCCCTGCAGAATGTCAGAATTGTTCTTCATAACTCTTCAATTGTTTAGGAAACTAGGTGCTGAAGCCAAAGCATCAAGTACTCTGCTAAAACCAGATGTATATATTTTTTTGACTGCAATGATAAAGTTAGTTGCTACACGCATCATATGAAGTCATCCATATCACTTGCACCATTCTTCCAGGTAAGAAGGGAAATTATATTATTTCTCACCTTTCTTTCTCCAAACTAAGGCTTTACTGTAGACTATCTGTTCCCTAAAGCAAATCCATGAAAACATGCTAATAAGTAAATAATTTTTGCCTAGGACGAACTGCTAAAGAAATTAACCTTTCTTTTCTTTTAGAAAAATGTTCAAGTCTATTTTGAATATATTAATACTTTTTTCAAAACAACAAATCCAAAGCTGTGGTATGCTCAGCAACAAAACTGGTTTCATGTTTTTTCTAGCCTCTTCAATTAAAATTTTTCTTTAAAATTTCTTTTTAAAGAATTAGCCTGACTGCAGATGTCTAGCTCTAAATATTTCCAGACTGGCTGATCTCTGGTTACTTCTATGGATGGAATACCCAATAGATGTGACAAAATAAAATTTTTCCAGTTTGGCAAAAACAGGAGGAGGAAATAAAATCCTGAGACAAAAAAAACCCTAACCAAAATAAGGTAGTTTCAAAAGAGACATGATTATAAAAAAACCCCCAAACTCGAAATCTTGTCACATTCATCTGTAAGTTTGAGGAACCAGGTAAGCTAACTGATAAAAAGTTAATTTCACTGGGGATATAAAATATCCAAAACATCGTGTTTTCCTGACAAAGGAGACCCAGCTCCCTTTGCTTTTTGGTTTACGTAGTACACAGTACTATTAAAAGTTGTCAATTCTCAGCAATTCCTGAAGTTGATGTAAGAATGATTTTCACACATTTGGACTTCCCGAAATGCAAAACACTGAAATGAAGCAATTGTTTCTCTGAAGACCATTGATCTTGATTCAAACAAGTACCGAACCTATGCAGTAAGCATGCATGTTCTCACTGACTAAGAAGAGTGAAGAAGCACACTGTCATGAGTTTGGTCACCCTGCCAGAAAAGGGAGGCCCTGATATCTGAAGGAATAATCACTCAATGCTCAAGCAGCTGCTGAGTGAATTTACTATAAAATGTTAGTTGAAGAATATGAAGCACCAGGAATATGTATGCTACCTTACAGTACACTATCATATATACCATACATACATATAGAAGTAATTCCCCAACCACAACGTTTTTTCCCACCAATGCCCACTGGTTTCAGGCCACCACAATGACTATGGTGGAATCACAATAGGGGTGTCTATAATTGCCTCAAAGAACTTTAAAGACTGATAGAAACAGGACAGCGTTCTTCACACTGACAAGACCATTATGGTTGTTCCATTTGACTTGCCTTGCACTGACCAAAGCAATTAAAGAACTTCCTGGGATGACCTTGCATTAGCCAGCCAGTGAACTATGGGAAGAAGGAGATCCCACTGTCTAAAAGGCTTAGTGAACTCATCACATGCCTGAAAAGATCCTGAGAAGAGCTCTAATCATGTAGGTTACTGGGCTTCACTTCCTTCTAGGTCTGTGAAGAACACAGGTCATCCAACAATGAATGTCCCAAGAGAAGTAATAATATGACCTTGCACTTCAGACAAAATAACGGCTCTGGCCAGTGTCAAGACACAGTAAATGGTTTTCTAAAAACTGAAACTTCTTTCTAAAGAATAGAAGGCTTCAAAGCACAGTGTCAGCTCAAATAACAAGGAGAAGGTGCCAGGCCACCTCTGGACTTCCACAACAGCTGCTACTATACTCTTTTCAAGACTGGTTACAACCTTCTTTCTCAAATGACTTTGGGAAGTGTGTGGTTGAGAGGGGAGTGTGAGATTCCAGAAAAAAATTATTTAATCAGCCAGTTTGTTCTATTTCAGTTATCTTTTCTTGATGTTTGATTCAAATACTTGCAGGTTTTGAAATCAACACCAGGAAAAGATTGAGCACTTTTTATTTATGTGCAGGTGCACCTCTGTGAAAAGTATATATAAAAAATACAGGTGTCTTCAAACTTCCTAGCAGAAACCTTCAAGCAAAACTTCATAGCCTTAAGAAGTGTTGTGTCTAAAGAGATGAGGCCAAGGAAACAGTTATTATGCTATGTTTTTCCACATATTACATTTTTCACAAATAACATTGCAAATTAGTTTACAATTCCTCATTAACAAAGAAACTTTATTTTGGAAAAACTGCCAGATATTTATGTAAAGAATTTCCTTGTTTCTGAAATCAAATAAATTGCTGGGTTTAGCATAAACTTACATATACACTCTTTTGTCTTTTTCTTTTTTAATTAATGCGTGGGGTTTTTTCTGTACACATTGTACAGTTTCTTGAATCTTGAAACTTCTTCCTCAAAAGTGTCCTGTTCTAAAAGCTATCTACTTTTCTACAACACTGAGAAACATGTTCTTACCAGTAATTTTTCATGATAATAAAGAGTAATGGTGTTCACTATACAAAATCCAAATTCCATAGACCAGCTCTTAGAAAACAAAGAGAAGCTGCCTCTCCAGGTTTACATAGATATGATATTATGAAGTTTTCAGGATTGTTTATAATAAGTGTTCACCTTCAGAAGTAGTGAATGCTTAATGCACAACCACAAGTTAGTATTTTATTAGGGTATTTTTGTATGATTTACATGTCGCAGTTTACAAAAGTAATTCTTCAATTTCAGAGGCTGATAATGTGTTACGTGACTTAAATCAACGGCAATATTGACAAATATATTAATTTGGAACACCATGGTAATCCTCTCTGCTGAAGTGGAAAAAAAGATAATTAGATGTTCAGTATCACTCTGTTAAATCTAAAACTCCACACATTAGCAGAAAGCAGGTAAATTTAACATCAAATTTAATATAACGACAATTTCTTAAGAGACTTTAGATTGCTAAGATTTTCAGGACATACAACCCTAACGGCAAATCAGGTTTTTTAATCCTACATATAGTTCTCCTCTAATGTCTTCAAAATGTGTACAAATATTGACCTTGCAGGACCTTTAGAAATTATCTAAAACATAGCAGTTAGTCAAACAGCTCAGTAATTTGACTATATTACTCCCCAACATTTGTGACTATAGTCAGTTACTATGAATAATTGTCAGAAACTAAAAAGTAAAACTAGCACGTGTATTACCTTGGTAGTTTTTATGGGGTTTGTGGAAAGCATTTTAATTACAAACAGTAGACATGATATGATGCAAGGTACACTGCCCAGGAGTATTTTGACCTGACATTCAGGAAAAGGTACTTGGTTGCTCAGTGAACACTACTGTATTAAAAAGAACTTCTAAACTTGAAGCCTCAAAAGCACTTTCTTTCCTTGAAAGCTGTGATAACAAAACCTTTATAACAGAAATACATACTACTCCTGCTTTGGGCTTGATAATAGTTGTCAACAGACAATAATACTCATATTTATGCGCTCATATAGTACCTACAGACTGAAAGACATTGTATTGATTTTATCTTTAAAAAAGTCTACAATACCATATTCAGAGAATCATTATTACCTATTCATTGCTAAACTGGAAGACTTTTCTTAAGAGGGGCTCCTCCAAGTCTGTCCTGATGGATAATATTTATCATTTTATTAATAACTTAAATGACAGAGTATACTTCTTAAATCTGAGCCCATTAGCCCAAGGAGAGATAGAAGCCAGAGCTAGAAGTCCTAGTATACAGGACTAAAATTCAGAATAATCATGCTAAACTGAAGACAAGATCTAGGAGAAAATTAAGATGCAATTTGAGAAGGTAAATAGTTTAGCTAAGAATGATCAATTGAGAAAATACAGGATAAGGACAAATAATATGTAGCTATTTTTCAAAATGGTGTTGTGGTGGTTAGAGTTACCAAGAGCTAAAAACGATCAGGAATAGGATATTCTCGTATAGAGACAACACACTGCCTTGAAGTGTAAATTAATCTTTGCAGTTTACTTGTTGGTTAGGCTACAGCTTTATGTTTTTATAGAGGGTACTCTACCTAAGGAATGCAGAAGAACTGAAAGGAATTCAGCAGAAAATTTTAACTACAAGAGGTCTAGAAAAGGTGACATAAAAGGAAAAATTAAAGAATTGGGAGTTGAGAGGAGACTGAGTGGAGATCTAACAGAAGACAGGGAAAACCACCCAGAATGGGCATGCAAAGTGAAAGCTCATTGCTCATTCTACAGGAACGCTGCTTGTTTGTGGCCACCAGAAGGAATCCTTTCCCAAAAGCTAGCCCTTACTTTCTACAGATTTACAGTATGCACTCCTCAGTGCCTGGGTGCTGAACTTATAACTAAGATGGAATTTTCTTTAGTCAGTATTCCATGTTGTATCAGTCTCTTGTTTCTACAGAAATACTACACTCCGTTAACTAGTTCACCATGATTTTACCTAGCCCAACCACACTGAACAGGTTTAACAATGAAGTAACAAATTTTCTGTCATGGTTCAAGAGAAGCCTTCAAGAGAATAAAGTATAGTAGTACAAGGTTTGCAAACAGAACTACAAGAAAAATGCTGTATATGCAACCATAGTTCTCAGGTAAAAGCAAATACCTCAACTCTTTGTCCAGGTATACCTTTACTCCAAATCCTCAAGGTATGCATTATCTTCAAAAGCTAGTAACAGTTTTTACAGCAAAAGTTCATGACAAAAAAAACCCTCAATGCCTAAATTCCTTCTCTTTTTCCCCCTTTTACCAAACTTCCCACACTTCCATACCTTAATGGCATTTTATATGCCTCCCTTGCTTCACCTGGCCATTTTTATTGCTTAAGATTTCACAGGTTGTAAAAGAACACTGTTCAACACATGTTTAAACTCCTGACTCCTGACACAAGCTCAGCTTTAAATAGTAATAGCTACAAAATTTGGACACGTTATCAGAACAGAAAGGTTATTAGCCAAGAAAGCATTTTGCTTCAGGACGTTATAAAAAAGCAAAATTCCACACACCACCTCTGCGTAGCTTAAGCACTGCTGCATCAACAGTATTTTTGTGAATTTACCTGAGAAGCCAATACGAAGACAATTAACTCAAATACCTGTTTACAAAAATAAATCCATAGGCATACAAACATTAAGTCTGTACTCAAAATCTTAAATTAGGTCCTACATCACTACATTAATTACTTCTTACCTCTTAGTTATATCTTAGCAGTCATTTTACAAGCAATATATTCTTTCACAAAACCACACTGAAAAGTTAGTCAATGACAGTTTAGAATGACACCTTCTTTTAATGCACTACACATGCTTGCTCCTATGCAAACCAAGTTTTAACTGTCATGCTGTCAAGAAAAATGATAATTCCCTAGTCATATCTATCTTTTTAAGGAAGCAAGAGCTACAGAACAATTTACAACCGAAAATTGTTTCATATGTTTAATAAAATCTGCCACTTGCATGAAAGCCCAGAGAGATGTTACATTTGAAGCTGACAATGAAAAAACCCAACCAAAGAACAAAACACACAAAAGTGGGAAGCATTTCAAGTTTTATACATGCCTATACTTCTCCCTCCTCAGACCTCTCTCAGCTTAATGCAGTATAGAAGTCCAGTAATAAAAAACTGAGCATACATAAAGTAGTCTCGAAGCTGCACTGGGTCATTAGCTGTGACAGACTTTCTTAGGGAGATAACTGTGTTTATTAAGAAAAGTCCCAATCTGAAAAATCACAGTAAGCATAGTGCCTTATCAATGTCCAATGAACAATCATAGGCGTTACCTGCAGTAACAGATGTAGGTTGCTCAATCTAGTCTGCTTTTGAATGCTCCCCTAAATTTGGTTCCAAATTTGTTATATTTGTAAAAAAAAGCAGATCCTAAAAAGCTATACATGCTTTTCTGATCTAATGAAATTAAGATTGTTCCATTTAAGCTTTTCGTTTGGCTTTTGCAACAAACATTGTGGGATTACCTTGGTACTTGAAAATTTGGAAGTAAACCAGAACAGCAGCTAGTATTTCTTAAGGTAGATTCTCTCCGATTTAATCAAGGGAGTTAGTGCAGAACAGTCTCTATGAGGGGGACCTCACCTTACTTGAAATTACTTAAATCTTTTCACTCTCAAGGTAGTTTGCAATGTACACTTCTTTGTTCGGACTGGTACAGAAGGGGGCTTTTGAAGGTATAGATTTTTTTTGTTTGTTTGTCTTTAAGGTGGTTCAGTGTTGTTTTTTCACTTTGTAGAAAAGGTACATAGAACCTCTGTGGGACACTCTGTTCACTTTTTATTCCTTAAATGATTTTAGAAGGACTAATAAAAGAATACGAATCTGACTTATTTTCCCTTATAAGCAAAGGGGGAAGAAAACCACTGTGAAACACTGAAGGTGGGATTTAATCTCCAATAGTGTTAATGATAATCCACACATATCATTAAAAGTTTATACTTACACCACAAACGCTCAGTTAAAATGCCGCAGCAAAGTGTGATTGAAAAAGAACAGCCGTGCATTTACACTTATGCCATACAACACAACAAGCATATTCAAGTCTCAGGGGTACTGCTACGCATTTCGTTCTGGTAAGGTTCTACTGATTATTTTCTTTTTTCTAAACATATCTACGCTGACACAAGGAGGCAAGCAAATTTCACAGAAGATGCCAACATTATACCTCTACGGATACTTAATCCTACCTCTCCGTAACAAATGGCAACCGAGGACACAGGAGCGGAACAAGTTCAGCGAAGTGCCGCCAGCACCGCTCCCGCCACGGCAGGGGCAGCCGCAGCGCTCGCTGCCCGCAGCGCCCTGTGCCTCCCCGCAAAGCCTGCGCCCCCTCCCCACGCACACCCCGCCCCCCTCCCGCGGCCGTCCTCTCCCGCTTCCCTCTGCCCCTCACTCCCCACCAGCTGGAAACTTTCTGCCGGCCGCAGCACCGACACCGACGCCGCTGCCCAACGGCGGGCGCTGAGGCAGGGGGACCCCAGCGGCACCGACGCCACGCTTCTCAGCCCTCCCCCGCCTCACCCCCGGCGGGAAAAGCACCGCCTCAGCGGCCCGGCTGAGTTTGTAGAGCACGAAGCGGGTCCCGCCGAGGTCTGTAATAAACCCATGTGCAACCCTACACCGAGGACTGCCTCCTCGCCTTTCCTCCTCTGCCCTTGGCCCCTCGGCAAGCGGCGGGAGGATAACTTTTCAGATGGCACTTGGCCTCTCCCGGCACTTGAGGCGGGGCGGGCCGGGGGCGAGGCGCGCACGGCTGAGGGAGAAGGCGTGCGGGGCCGTTACCTGATGTCCCCGCTGGGCTGCAGGGCAGGGCAGAGTCCCCGCGGTCCCCTTCATGCCCGAGGGGGTGGCCAACCCGCCCTGAGGCACAAGTCCGCATCCAGCTTCCTCCCCGCAGGCAGCGCCTCCTTCCCTCGTCCTAGCGGGGCGGCAGCCCCAGGCGCTGGGCGGGCGCCGCTCTCGCAGCCTCGCCAGCGCGGCGGGGAGGGAAGGAGGAACGCGGGGAGGGAGGAGAAGAGGCCGAGCAGGGGGCGGGAAAGGAGCTGTGCCCTCCTCCCCACGCCGCCGCGCCGACACACGGCAGCCGGGGAGAAGCCCCGCTGTGGGCGCCGCCGCCCCCCTCTTCGCCGGGCCGCCAACGGCCACACGCGCGTCCCGCCGCAGCGCCCGCCCTCCCTGTGGCAACAGGCGCCCGGTGCGGCCCCGCCGTCCCAGCGGCAGCAGCTCCGCCGCTCTGACACGGCCGCCCCCTTCACCAAGCCGCCGCCCTGTCCCACCGTCTTTCGCGAGCGACGGGTTCCCGGGACCCGTCGCCGCCGGCAGGGAGCGGCCGGCGCCTCTGGAGGGCGCCGCCGCCCCGCTTGGCGCTTCGCAGAGTGCGGCTGCGCGGGGGCCGTGGGCCCGGCAGGGCTGGCTTTGGCCTGCGCTGAGGTGTGAATTTGGGGTCATAGAATCGTAGAATGGTTAGAGTTGGAAGCGACCTTGAAGATCATCTAGTTCCAACCCCCCTGCCATGGGGCAGGGACACCTCCCGCTAGACCAGGCTGCTCAAAGCCCCACCCAGCCTGGCCTTGAACACTTCCAAGGGAGGGGGCAGCCACAGCTTTCCTGGGCAACCTGTTCCAGTGCCTCACCACCCTCACAGTAAAGAATTTCTTCCTGATACCTAATCTAAATCTCCCCTCTTCCAGTTTAAAACCATTACCCCTTGTGCTATCACTACACTCCCTGATAGAGTCGCTCCCCATCTTTCCTGTAGGCCCCCTTTAAGCAGAGGGAATACTTTTCGTAGTTCCCTCTTTAAGAAGGCTACTATAAGGTTTCCCTGGAGCCTTCTCTTCTCCAGGCTGAACAAGTCCGACTCTCTCAGCCTGTCTTCATAGGAGAGGTGTTCCATCCCTCTGATCATCTTTGTGGCCCTCCTCTGGACTCGCTCCAACAGGTCCATGTCCTTCTGATGTTGGGAGCTCCAGAGCTGGACGCAGTACTCCAGGTGGGTTCGTGGCAGGGGCAGGGCACGTTCAGGGGCAGCCTGGGAGGTACGAGTTTGGGAGTGCTTTTCCTGGAAGACTCTGGGATGTGTGGTTGGAGCCGGGGCAGGACAGAGGTTGTGGAGGGCACAACAAGAGCAGGGGGCATATGCTGGAAGAGATTGAGGGAATATGGGATTGGGAAATTTGGGAGAAGAAAATGGGATCCGGGACGTAAAGAGGGAAATTGCCCGTGACAGAGAAGAATAGTAACTTGCAGACTGGGATGATAAATGATAAATATGTTTTTTTCTGACAAATTTTACAACAAGGGTGTTCAGAAAGGCAGAGAAAAGTAAATACCAATGGGATAAGTGAAAAGGAGAAAGGAGCAGGAAAAGTTTGTCAGGCAACAGAGGAGAAAATGTATCATGTACGTGGACAAGGGCCGGGTTTTAGCAGGTGAAGAGAATGACGAGACTGGGGGTTTGGGGAAGCCAAAATGTTATGGGGCTTGGGCATGTGAAACAGATGACAGGTGTGGAGGAGAAGTTTGGCTGCCTTATCATGGAGGTTAGAAAATGAGCTGTTGAGTAAGGCGTTTTAATTTAAAAGGAATTTTAATTAGGGGAAATATGCATGAGTGAAAGCATTGGAAAAGTATGAAATAAGGGAAGCACTGCAGGAATTGCTGGACAAGAAGGGACTTAGAGATCAAAAGAACAAGTCACAGCTTGAAAGAACTAGCAAATCTGAGCAGAACACATGGAAGTATTTGGTTGAAAGGAGTGGCAGTATTGGTTGTATATGTAACAGAAATTACACTGTCCATAAACATTTTCTGTAAGAATTACGCAGTGTATCTTGCCATTTTCCAGCAAATCATCCCATCCCACTTGGGTAGTGGAGAGCTGGATTCCAGCTTTCCAAACTGAACTCACCTTTACCGCCAGTGTAGCAAAGTGGATCCTAAACATCCAGGAGTAGCAGTGAAAATGATATTGCCTACAGACTTGATGTCATCCTAGCCCTTGGAGAACTGAACTGAGTTTTAACTTTTAGCCAACCCAATTTGAAGCATGTATGGGCATGGAGATTCATTGCTTTTAATGTTTACTGATGGAAAAGAAAATTCGTGCTGCTGAACTGAACTGCTGATGGCAGATCATGAAGGGCTACTGTCCCTCAAGTGGAAAATGACTGAGATACGAGATGGGATACACACTGGATTACATGAAACTGGAGCAGCAATTACTGGGTTTACACTGAAGTATTTACTGCAGAAATGAGAGGAGGAAATGCTGAACATCTAATTCATCTCTTCATCCAGATTATCTTTTATGTATGGAATAACCCCTTCCTCTGTTGACTTCCGGCAACTTTTTGGCATGACCTACAACACTTTAAAATGTTTCTCTTTTTCATTCAGAGTCTTATTCCAGTCTCTTCCAACCCCTTGTACCTCAGCTTTTCTGGGACAGCTGTAGTGAACTGTAGTGAACTTGTGTCTGGCACACGCCTTGTGTTGTATGAGTGATTGACAATAATCAAAGTATTGTAGGCACAGACTAGCCAGGGTATAGCTTGGATAATTAAAAAAAAGTAATAAAAAAATGCTAGCCTGCTTTAATGTAGGACTATGTAATCCGTATCTTTCCCTTTGGTTTTCTCTCTTCATTATTCTGCCTGCCCTCTATTTTGCAGAATCTTCATTCTTCTTGTGGCTCATCAATCCAATTGCTGTACCGATGTCTAAAAATAATTTTAAATATTTTGTATGTGTAGATATTTTTGCAACAGTTGTTACCAGAGATCTAGAGGATGATACTGTAGTAGCCATCTCTTCCATGAAAATGGTGTGCCAGTCTGGGCTTGCAGGTGCTGTTGTAGTATTGTTGAAAATAATAATGGTTAATAATAAATGTTTAGCTGGTTGTTCATAGGAGTTGGAAGGTCCCTGGGAGTTACCTGTGGAGCTGCTGCTCAGGACTGCTGAAAATTCTGTACATATGAAAAAAGAAAAGATCAGCATTTCCAAGTTATTTGTGAGATTTGTTGTCCCTGTTTTTTTGGTTGTCATTATGAAACAGCCAAGATCTGTAGCTAATTGTGAAATCTTTTGTGAAGGACCCCACTCAGAGGTGCTGTTTGCTACCAGTTTGTATTGTGTGTCACAAATCTCTCCTGCTCCCTTGAACTGTTATGTGTCTGAATTTGAGATAATGTACTGCAAATTATTTTCCTGGATATGACAACGAGTTAAATCAAAATCAGTGGAAATTTCAGTCATTTTCTTAAAGAAAAATAATTAAGAAAATACCTGTTTTATATCATAAAAAAAGTTGCTAGTGATCAAGTTAAATCTTTCTTGTAGAAAAAATTATACAGAACAAGAATGACATGCTGGTAAGTGAAACTAGTTTAAGAACGTTCAACTTGCTAGCACATTGCAAGTTTTACATATATATATTTACTGTATATTTTCAGGTAAATATACCTTCATAAACTGTAGTTTCTCATAGTTATATACAAGCATATTTTTCTACAAGAAGCAAATAATACTTCATTTGCTCTAGCTTGTTTCAAAAACTATGTACCTGCTAGCATACCATAATATACATTGATTTGTACACCAAAAATACAATTTTAAAAGTCATGGGTGCAAGTAAAATGTTGACAATATGTTTTAATCACTGGGACAGTAGTAGAATTTGATACGTTGATCACCTAGACTTAAAGGTAGTAATAACTTGCGCATAAGAATCTGTTCCACAGAAAATAAAATATCATATTATTGATAGCAACGTAAAATCCCTGAAGAAAACTCATTTATTTTGAGTGACTTTCTATTCATTTGTTTTCGAAGACAGATTGCTTGTACAGTGGAATAAGCAATGAGTGAGATATGAAAGTAAAGACATTTGGTTTTGTAATGAACTGGCTAACATGTTCATCGGTTAGGTTTTGTGACATCTATACCATCACGTAAACAGTTGAGTTCACCTTCTCCTTCCTCACCTGTCCCCATCTCCCATCCATTGGCCATGTTGCTGATGTCTTTTTTTGGATTCCTACTCAGTTGTAACAGAAGCTAAATGACTTTCCCAATAAAGAAACTCAAGTTCAGAGATGGGAATAGCTCATACTGACAGCATGGATCCACCTGTACTCAGCTGGCTTATGGCAGCTTATTCATCCTTCTCCAAAGTACAGCCTTTGGGTTATTGCATGACTTCTCACTGTGCCATCATGCACTGTGCTACCATTATGCTGCCAGCATAGCCCTGCCCTCATGCCCAACTTCAAAATTATGTATACTGGAGTGTGAAATAGCCATGCTGTTTCTGGGAAATCTCTCTGGCTAGTGCTATGTATCCAGGTTGAGCACTTAAAAAAACCCCAAACCACCAACAACAAAAAAACCTAGGGTTCTTAATGTTTTGAGGGACTATGCCTGAGTGATCAGCTTCCCTCTGAGAAAAAAAATCTTAGGTAGTTTTATGAACCCATCTCCCTGGACACCATCCAAACTGAGTAAGTTCAAGGCCCAAAAAATTCAAGGTGGTCTACCTCAGGACCAGAGGATGCAACAACTGTTCTGAGGCTATGGATCATCACCTGCTTCTTCTGTGAGGACCTATACAAAATATAAAGCAGGTGTCTTCTACCAAGCCCTCAACAGCATATTATTCCCTCCAAGAAAGACAGAGCTTTATCTGAGCTCCACGATTATGTATCAGTAATAGCTCCCCTCTTGAAGCTAGAAGATAGGATGACAAGGTGTTTCTTCACATTCAGACCTAGTATCCATGAATCAGATCCGGCCTAGGTATGAGCTCCAGAGGTCTGAAGCCCTTGGGGGACCTTTGGAAGTACACTGACTTCTGTTATAACCCAGTAGTAATAAATATATTACTGTGGAGGCTAGCTTTCTCCACTGGTACTGAGAAGGCACAAAGATGTGTAGGCTCTGGCATGGGAACTCTTTTGTAATTAGACACTAGTTGGTTTCTGGATCTGGCAGAGGATGTAGGAGCTGTGGTGAAACATTTCTCAACAGCTTGGTTGGTTACTTGAATATTTGGACGCTTGGAGTCCACACAGTTGTACCTGTGTTCCCATATTTATCTGTAGGGCCTTTAGTTTCTGTCCCTTGCTTCTGCTGTTGTACTTAAATTATAAGTTCTTAAGGACAAAGTCTACCTTTTTGCTCTTTGTACAGCATCTAGCACAAAATGGTTCTGGTTTCTGTCTAGGACTCACAGTAACTATGGTAATAAAATGATAATACTGACATTAGTGACAATGATAGCAGTATTTATACTACTAGAAAATCATATGGAAAGCTAGAAGATACACAACTTCTGTTGTTCAAAGTTCTGTGACAAAAAGATAGTCTTTGCTCATACTAGCAACTTGTTGCACACGCATTTGTAATTTCTTGTGATCTCTTCTAATAATTAAAAGGATGAGCGTCTGAATTTATAATGAAAACATTCCTTCTTTTCCAAGCATCAATTTGTTTTTGCAGTTCCGTAGTTATTGGCAAAACCAAAGAAACAACAGACAATTAAAAAAATCTAACTTGAAATGTCTTTCAGCTTTTATTCTTTATTGTACTTGATGTCACAAATAGACAAGTTATCATGGAGTCTTTCACATAAGATTTTAAGGTTTAACATTAAAACACTAGATCCATCCATCTGGAGCACACTTTTTGTCTAAAGAAATCAGGTTTTCATCTTAGAAAAGCAGAAGGGAGCAAAATTTTCTTATTTGTTCCATGGTTTACATTCAAACTGTAACCACATAAGCTACAAAAAACCTGGTGTCACCTCTGAAGAAGTCTCATCATTCTAAGTCCTCAGTGGACACACATGCCTAAGGCTGAGCCCTGAAGCAGGCACCTCAGCTCCTGAGGTACGTAGAAATTCAGGCATACTCCTCTTCAGTTTTTCTGTTGCCTGTTGTATTCCTCACGCAGCATCTGGAATCCATGATCGTCTCTCAGAGTTGTTTAAGGCCTTTATATAGCCTGCAAAAAGCTAAGTGTAGCTTAGGCAATAATTTGAGGATTCATTTGTAAGTAAATGAGGTTTGCAGCTTTTTCTGGCACCTTCTCCTCCGAGAGGCCTCAATGTATAGGTACCGGTTCAGTCCTAGGCTTCTTTCAGTGCAAACCTAGTAGGTCCACCCAAGAGGAAAACTAGACAGGATAGTTTCCTTGGTGTTCATTCCTGGCAGGCAGTATGGATGAGGACCATTCCTAATTGCATTCCCTCTGTCTAGGACAATTCTTCCAAATTATCCCTTCAGACTTTGCATGCCTTTGCTCCTTTTTGTTTCCTTTGTTCCTCTTGCTATTTTTCCCGCCTTATTTTTGAACGTACACTTTCAAAGATTCGCTGCTTCAATGGAATTTTACTGTAATTAATTCAGACTACATATTTGACTTGTCTTTTTATACCTTTTAGATCTGACCAATATGAATGCCCTGTCAGTTCTCATTTCTACCAATTCTGTACCAGTTTATATTGTATTATTTTCTTCTCAGTTGCTATTTTTTTTCCCTCTATCTGTGGAGAAAGGGACAAACTAATTAGGTTTTAAATGCCATATTGCAGTTCTAAATAAGGAATAATTCATTAAAAATAACCTTTATGATGACACGTCTTGTTGGAGTAGGGCACACTGACTATAAGTTAATTTATTTATTTATTTTTAATTTAAAAATTTTTAATTTTTTTTTAATTCTATCTGCATAAACAAAATCAGTCAGTGACACACTATAGTTGGATAAGTGTTTTGGTAGTATCATGGTAAAGGTGGTTCAGAAGCATGAAAGTGTTATTGTAAAGCAATTGTAGTAGGGTGGTAATTGCTTGAAAATGTACATGTTTCACAATGATATATGTTAAATGGTGTATTATATTTAAACTAGTTAAATAAAACAACTCTGACTTACTTGTATTTTTTTGAAAAATAGATTTATCTCCTGTACTTATTAGAGTCTTTATTTCTGTAGTTGTAGATAAATCTTTGTTGTAGGTATTCTAGCAGTAGTTGTAAACAAGCTCCTTAATGTCCTTCTGAAAACTGGGTTTACAACATCGTTAACAAGGGGTTTTGTTTGGTTTTTTTCTGTCTAAATTGTACTCTGTTGCCAAATTGCTATGACATGCATGTAGCATAACAATTTTATTTTCAAGTCTTTACTGTCAGCCTAACAATGTCCTTCCAGGACACTACGTAGGGAAATGTGAATTCCTTGGGGTCTTTATAGTGGTAATCAGGACTTTTGAATTTTCTTTTGCACCATTACTCAAACTTTCACAAAAATGTCATATAGTCCCAAAGAGGAATCATTTTGTTTTATTAACTCGCTAATTCTTGTGTCAGCCAGATGAATGCATGCCCACTGTATGTCTTTTGAATGTACCAAGTAATGAATAAAAGTAATGGTAATAATAAATCTAGTGTTTCTGCTATGTTACTACATTGAAATGTTATTTTACATCATTCTTTTACTGTGCAGTAGTTGTGCTGGAATTACTTCTGCTATCATGTGTTATATCTGTCGTAAAATTTTAAGTTTAATTTATATTATTATGTGCATTTTTGTTTCACTTACTTTTTACTCTTAAGAATGTGCCTGTAAGGAGCACAAGGAAAATAAGTAAAAATAAAGAAACATTGTTCATTACAACAATAAATACAGAGACAAATTAATACATAGGAGTACTAACATGAACATGACATGAATTCTACCCTACTTATAGGCTGTTAGGAATATATACAACTCACTTCAGCTGTTGTACTGCATATATTCAGTTATATACATGGTTAAATATTTACAGAGTGGACCATTAGTTTATGTACAGTAATGCATAGAGAAGTTCCTTGATAGTCCCTAAAGATAAAACCATTTAGAACAGTTAATGAGAATCAGTATAGGATTCATTACAAGTGCATCAGGTTTTATGCCACAGTCTCACACGTGGAATAGTGATGTGCCATCTGTCCTGTGCCATTGTTTCTGTCCTGACTAAAACAAGAAAAATTTAGACTGTTAGGAAATTCTCATACAATTTGGAGTTTTTCAGAATTGCTTATACCTAATTAAAGGAACTTTCACCTTTTAATCTAGAGGATACACTGATATTTAGAGGTGTATTCTTCCATGAGAGGTGAGTGACGTAGTACACTCCAAATTTTCCCTTATGTGCTTATAGAAGAATTTTTACTGTATGTTCTTACAGAAGTTCAGATAAATTCCAGTGTGACAGATCACTTACGACTTGTAAAAAAAATATACTAGCTTGTGAGAGCCCTTGATCTTTTGTTTCTGCTGTTCTGAAACACAATAAGGAGACAGACATATTTTCCCACCGAAAAAGAAGAAATTGTAGCAAATGGCAGCCAAAATAAAATAGCCACTTTAGAATTGCAGCTACCTCTACAAAATTAAAGCCCAGTTCCAGGAAAAGACAAGAATTTTCAGTAACAGTAATTGACATGAAATAGTCATGAAGAAAGCCACTATTAAATCACAGAATTCTTTAACATATTTTCTCTGTTAAAAAAAAAAAAGTATCTCAGCCTTTATTTTAATACTAAGCATACCTATTTTTTCTTAAACAAAGAACAGTTATGACATCGAAAAGGACAACCAAATAGGTTTTGCCTCTGTGTAACTAGTGCAGGATATAAAATTTCTTTGCAAAATATAAATTCATTTAGGATGAATGTAATAAAAGGTAAGAGTTGCTTATACAGGCATAAAGTGGGAAAAATGTTTCAAAATCTCCTATAAACCCTCACTACTCCCCATTCTGCTTCAGCTTTTCAACCTTCAGTGTTATGAAGGGCATAAATGTAGTTCCTGAATAACTTGTTATTTCTAGGATCTGCATTTCCACTGTTGAGTTTGTGGGCGTATTCATTCTTTAGAACTGGTGAACAGTGAAGGAAAGAAAAGTTAGGTGTCCTTCTGTGGGCAGTGTTTCTTAGCTTTCTGCTTTACCTATGTGTTATTTTGGATTTTGTTATGGGAATCCTGTCTTTGATTGTACATTGTGTATAGTTTAGATACCTAATGAAGGTTCCTATATTTCATACTGGGAACTAGAATCTCCATTAGGTATGAGGATTAACTGAAATCCTATGCGTTCTAGTGGGAATTAAGTATATGTATATCTGAAGCCATACGCTTAAAATTGCCTTTATAGAACCATAAAGTAGTTCAGATTGAAAAGGAGCTCTGGAGGTCGTCTTAGTCTGCTCAAAGCAGGACTAATTATGTCAGGTTGCTGCGGGCTGTGTCAAGCTGAGTCTTGAACACCTCCAAGTCTGTAGACAACCTCTCTGGGCAACCTGTTCCTAGATTGGATAACCCTCAAGGTATTTTTTTTTCCCTGATACCTAATCAGAATTTCCTGCGTTCCAGTCTGTGTCTGCTTCCTCTCATCCTACACTTGTGCACATCCAGGAAGAGTTTGGTTCCATCTTTCCTGTATCTGCTGATCAATTCAACTTTATTTGCATAAACACATTATTAGATATATTCTTAAGTGATGAGGGAGCCAACTGTCCATTTATTTCTGTAAGATACCAGGAGAAGCAGAGTCATCACTTTTCCTCTCTGTCTTTAGTAGAAGCAGTCGGAGTGCTCCCTGCAGAGCTTCCGTGTTGGGTCCTTTGGGCTGCTTGGTCTATTTCAGTTCAGCTCAGGTGGGATCTTGGCACCGAGCTGTGGAAGCTGAGTTGTTCAGTGTACATGTAGGTGCAGAACTGTTGGTGACTAGAGAGCTTTACCTCAAATCAGGTACCCCATAAGATTAGGTGCGCCAGAGAGAGGATTTTTTAGCCACAGTTTTGTCTTAGGCACCTAATACCCATGTAAATGTTGTTTTAAGAGTCATGTCAATTGGTTACCTGTAGGGGCCAGTGCTCTTTGATACGCCCTAAGGGTATCTTACCTGGCACCCAGCTGCCACTCCAGCAGTGTGCAGCTTCCCTCTATGTCCTTTGCCATTTTGCCAGCACCATATGAATTTCTTGGGCAACCTAAGACATCTCAAATGACATTAGACACTGGTATGTGGGCATATGCTTATCCCCATTATTTGTTTTTTGCTCCTGTTCTAAGGGTGGGATTCAGTTTGAGATTAAGAAACCTTCATGCAAGTGCTCGTGTATAGCTAACTATAAACCAAAGGTTTAAGCTTCCGTTATCATCAGTGGGGATCTGGGACTTGATTCCTTTGCTTACATAAGTAAGTGAGCGTGGTGTGCTCTAGGTTATTCAAGACAGCCATGGGATCTAACTGATGTGAGACAGAATGTGTGGGAGACCGCTGTCTTTCTGGGGCAGCAGCTGGAGGCCAGCGAAAACACCCTCCAGGATCTCAAATTGCAGTAAATGTTTCCTGGCTAGCTGAAAACTTGTTACATGCCTGTTTCTTCACTTGGGGATATATCGTGGAAACTTTTTCCCCTTTCTGCTGCTTCTACTTCACCATGCAGTAATATGTCACTCTGCTGTCACCATTCAGTTATCAGTTAATTGAAAATTGGCTTGATTATGATTTGCATGCTTTATTAAAATCAATTTAAACGTAAATTGCAGTTCAATAACATACTTTGATGTCATTCAGTGTTATTAGCAAAGATGCTGTGCTTTTTCCATACTTTGCTGATGCTTATTTCAAACCAATGAATAAATATTTCATAAAATATTTTATGAAAATGTAACAAAAAGTGCAAGTCCTTCCTTACATACAGTTCTGGCAGTACATGAAATGTGCTTCGCAGACTTTTTCTCTAGTTTTGTTAGGTGCAGTTGCTTCTTGTTTTCCTATCTTCCTTTTAGTCATCTTTCTTTGAAGTTACAAATATGTATGTATAATGCATCTACTTATATATATAGCCATACGTTTCTCTTTCACAGTGTATACAACAGTAAATCATCTCATTAAGTAATTTGAGGGGTACATAATGAGCATCTTTGGGATATAAACTTTATAGTATATATGAGCTGAAGTCTTCATAACTATCCTTGAAAGTCTTTTTTGACTAGTGGGATTAATTATATATCTCACAGATGCCTGTCATGCACTCTGTTTACACTATAGGGAAATGAAATAGGATAGTTAATTTTCTTGTATTCTGTTAAAATGCCAAGGTTTAATTAAACTGCTTCAGCTTAAGTATTGCACAGCTATTTTCAGCTGTCATGAAGCATACTAGAAATTGATTTGTCATTGCCTACATGCCCAAGAAGGCATTCAGCAGGCATTGTAATTTCACTCAAAATAGGTTTTATAATCATAGCTGCTTTCCGATTTCTAACATTTGTATGAGAAACAGAGTGTATTAAAACAAGTTTCATCCATATGCTCAGGCAGAAAAAACAATGCAGGTGCCAAATATCTGAAATTTACATTCAGTTTTGAATTAACAGCTGGGTTTTGCTTTCATATAAAAATTTTATAATATTGAAATTTCATGCCTTTTTGAAGATTTTACATCATTATTTCAGTTATACAATAACAATTAGGCGGTGTCATGAATTAGCAAGACAATTGCAAAACAATAAAGCCATAATTTTTACAATTACGAGAAATAAAAATGTAGCAACAGACAATGAAAACTAACCACCTGCTTGAAGCAATACATATTTATATGTAATGTATATTGTTGGCAAAAATGACATTAAGGTTGCTCGCTTTAAGCACTCCATACCCAGCCTTCGGTGATCTGAGAAAAACGGCAACCATTCTGAACAGGAGAATGCAGCAACTACTGAATCTGCATTTCCATTTAAAAAAGCACAAAGCCAAAAGCTGGATATATAAGGAGACCCTTAGTGCTCTCTTTAAACACTCAGGGAAAACCAGTGTTAACAAAATCCTTTTTCCTCTACCACCCGTATTACGTAGACTGAGTTTCTAGTGAAAGCTCTAGCTGAAGGCTGGCGCAGAGCTGCCTCGAGTTTGGCAGTATTAAGTATCAGCTTTTGCACTAATGAAAATGTAATGATTTCACATGAAATGTAATGATTTGCATAGGAATAATTGCATAATAGGAATAATAATAAAACTAGTACTGTCTGCATGGGACTCCCTCCCTAGGCTGGGATCGTATATTAGGCCCATTCATTATTGGGATTTCATTTTTGACCCAGCCTTCCTTTTTTCCATTCCCTAAGGGTAGCTAAAAACTTGTTAGTTTTTGTGGCTGTGATTAACATGGGGTCATTTTCAAAGTTCTGTATTTCAGGTGCCAGGAAAGCATAAAAATTCTGAAATTTTTAGCCAAGGTACTGATGGCTCTTGATCCTAACCTATAATTTAACTGTGGATAAAGTGTTTTCATGAGTGGGGGAGTGAGGTTCAAATGCCCGATCCAGATCAGATAGAAGCTGATCTGAAGCTGTTTCCCAGCCAGTTCCCTTCAGCCCAGTTAGAGGCATCTAATTCTTTTTGAAAGGCTGAGCTGGGATTGGCTTCCCTACTTGTAGCTGGTGCTGCCTAACTTGGTTTTGTCTCTTGCTTGTCATGCAAGGGGACCTTTCTTCCTGACTACCCCTTCCTTCCCCAAGAATTAAGCAACTCATCTGAGGATGTGGTTTACAACTAGCAACAATTTATCAATCAGGCGCTGAGCTTTTATGCACCTCTCATCAGGGTACGCACGTGAGATGAGAGCGCATACCTCTGAGAGTGAGATGAACAACTGTAAATATAATAAAAAATTACATTGTGACAGCCTTATCAAAACATGGCGACAGAACAAATTCATTTTAGCAAACTGAATGTAGGGTTCTAGGATATAGTTGACTATAGTAACTATTAAAGGAAAGTAAACTGAATCTTTAGGGACTGCAGTAATAGACAATTTTATAGTATTTTAATAAGATAAAGGGAAGTAATCTAATATATTCCATGTGTGGCCTCCACCAATTTTTTTTATGTAGACATTGAGATATTAAAACAATCACAATTGCATAGAAATTGTTGTATGATATTTTTATTTCAAGAACCAAGTGGAATAAGTGGCTCAAAATATCCAATATAATTTTGAGAGGAGTGGGAGGTAGGTTATCATGTGGTGTAAACTGGCATAGATCCTTTCCTCTTATTGGATGTGATGTTGATGAGGATCTGGGCTATAGACTTTAGACATAGAGAGTTAAATCAGAAAGAAAAACTTTCCTTTCATGCATGCCCATCAAACACTTCACTGATATTTCATTTAAAATAAAAACCTTCAGCTGACATAACACACCTTAAAATCTCCAAATAAAATTCTCATCATAGTTCTGTAGTTTCTGGAACAGTAGAGATCCTTGCATTTTAATTTGCCAAGGTTTGTCTGCCACACTTGGTTTATTTTAAAAGCACACACTGTGAAGCTGAAAATACTTTTCTGGGAGATTACCTTCACTTTTTCCCCTTGCTTCAACTGTCGTCTGCCTCAGATACAGTAAGTGACATTATTTCGTACTCGTTCATGCAGGGATGCCCTTAATGGGCTCACAGGAAAAGTGATTGTTAGTTGATTGACTGTAGCTTGGTTGCCTGTGAATAACTCTCACAGGTTTATTTCTTCATTTCAGCAAGGAATGGAAGCTGCCACACCTCAGTCTGTGGATTTATGAATACAACTTTTATCAGCATGGGGAAACACCCATGCAATAATAAAATGGCCAGTGCAAAATGTTCAGCTGATGATGTCTTCAGTAGCACATGGGTACTCATAGATCAACCCATACTTAAAACAGAGAACAGAGCACAGGAGAAGAAAGCATTGGACAGTCGGTTAGTAGTCAACTTAGGCAATAAAGCTATAAGTAGTTCCAAAGTTGTAAGCAAGTAGCGTTTGATATTTCTTTAGGCGCTAAATGCCATCAAAGAGAAAAAAGTCGTTTAACTAGGGTATGGATAAAGAGGGGGGGAAGGATGATAATGATGGGGGGAAAAAGAGTGCAAGTGCACTGCGGTAAATAAGTAGAAATTACTCATCCAAGTACAAGATAGGTTTTTTTGGTGAACAAGTAAAAAGTTTCAACAAAAATCTTTAGAATGAAAATATCACCCCCTAATAAAATGCAAGTGATTTAATTAGTATTTACTTTCTGTATTTTAATAAGTAGTTCTTAAAATAATATGATAAAATAAAATAGTCAGTGGATTATATCTACATTGTTTTAACTATTGGAAACATTAGTAATGTTTTTATGCCTTTTTTAATAAATTGAAGGAATTGCACAAAAGCACTTGGTTTATCTATTGTTGCTTTTTATTATGTGCACAAATCATCCTGACATTAAAAAAACTAACATTTTTCCTACAATTAAGTTAGGAAAGTTTACCAAAGTTTCCTAATAATAATCTGTAAGATCTGTATTTGCAGTATCATTCCCATACCAAATGTTTCAGGAATGTGTGTAGTTTTGGATGACTGTCCTAGATGTCCTGAAAGAGTGAAAGAGGTCCTTTTATTTTGCTTTATGATCAATATTTTAGGAGCATAACCAAATGGAACGCGTAAACTTTCTTGTAAGAAGGGTCTGTCCAGGGTACCTGGTTTGGTGAAGAAGTAAAACATACAAGTGGTAACTTAAGGTGTTCACAAGATAAAAACATCTATAACATATGAAAAATAGAACAGCTAGATCTATAAACAATTTTGGGGAGGCTGTTTTCTGAAGATATATTAGCCAACTTGTCAGTAGGATTCAGTAATATTTTAGAGCTTTGTTTTCAAAATTCCTTGGGAAATTTCTGATCCTTGGAAGAGGAAGGCAGGCCTCAGAAATGCTTCAAGAAATGTTTAGCAAAAACTTGTTAAAACCTTTAACCAAGTATAAATGATTCTAGAATGAGTGGGTAGAGGGACACCCTTTGTTCTTAGTATTGTGACAAGCAAAGACGCCTTGCTTTCTCCATCTCCTTTCACTGGTAGCCGCCCTGTGTCACACACACACTAATTTTGTTATTCTGTCTGCCTGCCTGTCAGCGTGCCTACATGTTCACGATGCTTCTCTGTTAACAGGATTTGTCAGTGTATTTGTAAAGAAGAGCAAATAGATTTAGACTCACATAACAGATGTTAGGAGCTGTGTATTCCCCTCGTCACCCTTTTATGAATCAGTCTTGGAAGTTTCCTTGTGCATATTTCAGTTTATTTTTAAATTTCAATATACATTTATTATTTCTTTCTGCTTTGCATAGATCTTTGCACAAGTTAAAAGGGTGTTTTTATCAGGTTGGTGATAGAATAATGGGAACTGAAATTAATCTGAGTTGAGCAAAAAGATAACATTTGTGTTTCCTTTATGACTCAGGTGGAATGAAGTAGCAATAAAAGGGGTGAAAGCAGCATACGAACTACTCTGTAGATGTGTGTAACGTACTCAGTCCTTTCAGAGTGAGTAGCAAGCAGCCGTCATTCAGAAATATAGTTTTTACCAGTTTTTTATTGTGTTGTTAGTTTGAAATTTTGCTATAACTCAGCACAAGTACTTGTGGAATTAAACCAAATAGCACATTTTTCCTTAAACTGGCAGAATTAGTTGCTCCTTTGTGCAATTACTATCTCTCTGCATTGACTATGTGGAGATCTTGGATAAGGCTAGATGAGTAAATGGGGATAAAATGAGGAATAAGCAGTGTATCAAATTTTTTTTTTAGAAATTGTTTCTACTGACAATATTTGAAAAAACAAGGCCTTTTTACGCTGTGTAAAGTTTGCATGCATGTTAGTGTATGGCTCCATAAGATGTCCATGACATAACTCCAGTATGTTTACTTGCAGAGCTGCTCCCAGTGATGCACTGATGTCATAAGGACTACTTAGGTATCACAAAGAGGTAAACCAAATTACAGTATTTTGTGCTGTTCTATCATTCCCATTCCCACCAAGACAAAGCCTGGGGGGAGTAGGATTACTAGCATTACAATGTTAGTGGTACAAACAGTACTGCAGCATTATTAGCTCTAGGGACACATTGCAACCCCACTAATTTTATCTTCCCATGATTGAACAGGAGAGCTCTTGCGCAGGTAAAATTGTTCCACATACGCTTTGTTGGGTAATTTGGGCATTCTGAGTAATGATTGAAGAGAATGGGGAGAGGACTCTGTTTCATCTCGATACAGTTGTCCTGAAGAAGGTATATCATGAGGATTATCCTGACAGATGCTCCATCTCATTAATTGTAACAATCTAATTAAATTAATGCAGTAAAAACAGACTCCCAGTCAAATGGTCACATGTAACTCTCTCATCTGTACAGTCTCTCTTTGGAGTCGGATCCAACTTAATTATGAGGGTTGTGGAGCGTTGATGTGCAGTGCAGTGCAGTTGCATCCTGTTTTCCCAGACCACATTGTCTTTGTCTTAGTGTTATTTTCAGTTGGATAATACCATTGATATGTCTCATCAAAGGTCATCACAGAAGCATGCTGCCACCTGGCTGTCGTTATGAGACTAGATTAATTTTAAGACAAACTTTAATTTATTGTGAAAAGTAGTATCTGACTGATTACTGAACTTCATGGCCTCAGAGATCCCTTTTTATGCACAGCTCTTCTATCGCGTTTCCTAATGGAACATTGGACACTCTTCTGTTTGACAGTGCCTTCAGAGATGTTGTAATGATGCCGATCAGTGCTGACATCTTAATGCCATTTCAATTTTTCTCTGATTAATGCGTGTGTAATAATTATCTTATGGCAAAGATCTCTACGTAACAGACTTTATTTGCTTCCCTAGACTTAATGAAAATCATGTGCATGGTATGTTTTGCTGCTATCTTGTCCTTTATAATTTGGAATTTATACAGGGAATGGTGCATAATATAGTAGAACAGACCAATGTATGGATCACAAAAGAATAACAGCCTGTTCCCTGGAGAATATAGAGGTCACCTGGTCTTCCCATTTATAATTCAAATAATTGAAAAACCAGCTTAGCATATATTGAGGATTTAGTATGTAGTGAATGGAAAATATAAAATGAGATTAGCGGGTCATACAAATAGAATACAACATGTTTGCTTGATGAAGAATAACATGTCTTCATGCTTTTCTTGCACTCTTCAGCCTCTGGACTATAAAATTCCTGGTCTGAATCTTGGTTTGCACTGTGGAGGGGCCAGTTAGGAGAACAAATTTGGAACTGATACGGTGTTTTTGACAATGTTCATTAAATGTAAGTGGGAGTAATAGAACCTCATATTACTTGGAAAAGGGGATATTAACTAATGCTGATGCACAGATCTGTCCTAGTTTTTAAAAGTGTTCTGGATTTATACAAGGTAACTGAGTACAGAGTGCATAGATCACCGATAGAAGCCGTAAGACAGGGAGGTTGCTGTTTGGCAGAGGTGCAAGTAGTCTCTGCCTCCTGAATGACAGACGCAATGATTAGGTAAAAGGAACAGGATGAATCTTGTAGAAAAGGAGGCAATGTAAGTTATGCAAAGAGCAACTGATTAATGTAAACACATTGCAAGTAAATGATTGATTAATAGGCATGACTAATACATGAATTAAGTCATATTTTTCAGCTGCAAACACTATGGTCTCACATTTTGAAACTGTGTATAATTACAGTGATTATGCATGCAAATCAGGTAATGACATACAAGTAGCCACTTAGATGCACAACTGTCCATTTGCATATAAATTTGCATGCAATCATGTTATAGGCTCATTAAGTACGGAACTTTGATTAATTTTGTGGGCACTGTCATTCTCTGAATGAGGTAGATCCTCAGAGAAAAGTAATATATGACCGTACAGTTAAGTAAGGCACCTAAGCACCTGAAAAAAAATTTAAAGTTGCACAGGCAAACCTTAATTCTAACATTTTCTAATCTCTGCATGGTTACTTTTGCAACCTTAATGTTTTTGGGTTTTTTAACATTGCTTTTAAATTGTGTAATTAGCGTTCAGACTGAGCCATACATATAAGCATTAATTTTTATGTCTAAAGAGATTTTTAAGGTGAGATCCCTGTCCTTGTGATTTTGAAATCTAATATTCTTCAGGCTACAGTGACTGGGCTGGGTGTGTGTTAACTCATTTTCAAAAATGGTGGCCATTTCAAAAGCATGTAAGTAACTTTGAAGCCTGTCCCATTTTCACAAGGTGACTTAGTCATTTAGAATCTAAGTCCCAGAGGCTGCCATTGGAGTTAAGACTCTTGAATCACTTGCATGTCTCTGGATATCCTATCCAAATATCTTTGGTCTTAAATGTCTAAGGAACACATTTTAATAGTTGTATAATTACCTAAAATATTTAAGAGTGATCAATGAGAATTTAATGTTATTTTGTTATTTGACATGTAAATTGCTTATGGCTATCTCTGTCTCTATCTAAATGTCTTTGCAAATCTGGCTTTAATCACTTTTGAAAAATTTGTGGCTTAAAATTCCAATTAACTTAGATACTTCACAATGTTGACTCAATTTATTAACTCTCCAGATTTTAGCATTTTTCATCAATCGTCCGTCAAAAAAATAAGTAAGAAATGGGTTTGAAATCTTGATCTTTAATCCTCACTGTAACCTTTGTAGCATGAAAACCTTTGGGGGAAAACCTGGAGAACTGAGGTCTGAGTTTCTAATTGATTTTTCTTTAATCCATAAATATTCCCCATTGTCTGTGATTGTAAAATGTTATTGTAAAATGTAAAGTGTTTTTGAAGAAGAGCAGTCCCTAGGTTCTGAAAGCTACCTGCAAGTCTCACAAACAACAATCCGTTGTTTAATCAAGTACCACTTTCACTTTTTAAGTACTTTTATGACAGGTTATATTTTCTCCCATGCTTGTGATAAAATTTTTGAGTCTACAGTTAAAGTAGAAATCTGTGAGACTTCTACAGGTGCCTGGAACTATTAGTTTTAGTGTCATGTCAGTTTGGATATTCTTGCCTCAATTAACAATTAGAAGGGGCTGTTGGATCAATAGTCTTTCAGGGTTCACAGCTGTGACATACAATGTCTGAAACTCGGTGAACCCTAAACCCTCTTTGCCAGCTGTTGCTCTTGAATAGCCTTCAAAAAGACCATCGCATTTTAAATCTGAAGAGACAGCTTTGTTACCTTTTAATGCTGGAATAAAACTGAGAAAAATAGAACAAATTGTGTGAACTTTTTTTTATAAGTTTATTTCTGATGAACTTCACTCCATTTCACAAAGGAGACACCTCCCCCCTCCCCCGCCCATGAAATACTCAGTTAGACCCTATAGTTTGGCTTACTTTAAACTTGTGATTGCTTTTGAAAGGAGGCCCAGTATTTGGA
Organism: Burhinus oedicnemus; assembly: GCA_008921705.1. Lineage (NCBI taxonomy): Eukaryota > Metazoa > Chordata > Aves > Charadriiformes > Burhinidae > Burhinus > Burhinus oedicnemus. Next base: position 90,350 of record VFFE01007180.1, on the reverse strand, counting down.
AATATCACTGAGTCACAGAACAGCTGAGGTTGGAAAGGACCTTTGGAGATCCTCTACTCTAACAGGCATCAGCTAGAGCAGGTTGCTTAGGGCCATCTCCAGCCAGGTGTTGAGTATCTCCAAGGATGGAGACTCCACAATCATTCTGAGCAACCTGTGCCAGTACTTGACCACATTCATAATAAAAAAGCTTCTTCATAAGTTTGTGTGGAATTTTTGAATTTAATTTGTGCCCATTGCCTCTTGTCCTATCACTGTGCACCACTGAGGAGAGTCTGACTCTGTCTTGTTTACTAACCCCCATGAAGTCCTAGTGAACATGGACAAGATTCCCCATGAACATCCTCTTCTCAAGGCTAAACATCCCCTCTCAGTCACTTTTATGTCAGATGGTTCAATCCCTTAAATCCCTCCAGTCGTCTTTGTGGCTATTCACTGGACTCACTCCAGTATGGCCATGTCTTTCTCGTACGGGAGAGCCCAGCAGTGGACACAGCACTCCAGGGGTGGCCTCACCAGTGCTAAACAGAGGGTAAGGATCACCTCCCTCAGCTTGCTGGCAGCATTCTCCCTGGTGGCAGCCAGGATGCTCCTGGTCTTTTTTGATGTAAGGTTGCATTACTGGCCCATTTCTCCTGCTTGTTGAGGTCCCTTTGAATAGCAGCACAACCATCTGGTGTATCAACCTTTTCTCCCAATTTTATATCTGAAGGTGCACTCTATCCCATTGTCCATCTCATTAATGAAGTCGTTAAACAATATTAACTCAGTACTGACCCCTGGGGTACTCCACTAGTGACTGGCCTCCAGCTGGATTTTCTTTTGCTGATCACAAGGCTTTCAGACTGGCAGTTTAGCCAGTTTTCAGTCCACCTCATTGTCTGCTTACCTATCTTGTACTTCATCAATTTGTCCATGAGGATGTTATGGGATAGAGCATTGAAACGCTTGCTAAAGTCAAGGTAAACAACATCCAGTGCTCTCCCTTTGTCCACCAAGATAGGAATTTTATGATAGAATGCTGTCAGATTAGTCTGGCTCCTTTTTCACCCATGGTTTTCCCTTTGTAAATCCATGCTGATTAATCCCGGTCACCATCTTGCCCTTCATATGTTTGGAAATAGCTTCCAGGGGTATTTGATCCATCACTTTTCTTGGGATTTGAGATAGGGCTGACTGGCCTGTAGTTCCTGCTCTTCTTGCCTTTCTCAAAGGCAGGAGTGATATTCCTTTCTTCCTCAGGAGCCTCCTTCAAGCACCATGACCTTTCAAAGATGATGAGTGGCTTTGCAATCATAGAATCATAGAACAGTTTGGGTTGGAAGAGACCTTTCAAGGTCATGTAGTCCAACCCCCCCCTACAATGAGCAGGGACATCTTCAGCTACATCACGTTGCTCAGAGCCCCGTCCAACCTGACCTTGAATGTTTCCAGGGATGGGGCATCTACCACCACTCTGGGCAACATGTTCCATTGTTTCACCACCCTCAGCGTAAAAAATTTCTTCCTTATATCTAGTCTGAATCTCCCTTCTTTTAGTTTAAAGCGGTTACCCCTTGCCCCATGCTGCAGCCCCCGGGGCAGGGGGTGGCTGGGCTGGGGTTAGAGGCACTTGCTCCAGACTTTCCCTCTAATCTCAGTGGCATGGGATTCCTGAAGAAAAATCTTACCAGTAAACACCAAAGTGAATAAGGGACTAAGTACCTCAGTCTTTTCTAAGCCCTTTGTCACCAGGTCACCTGTCCCACTCAGCAGCAGGACTACATTTCCACTGGTCTCCCTTTTGCTGCTAATACACCTGTAGAAGTCTTTCTTGCCCTTCAGGTCCCTGCCTGGATTCAGCTCCAGATAAGCTTTGACTTTCCTAACCCTGTCATTGTATGCTTGGACTGTGTCTCTAGAGATCCCTGGTCACCTGTTCCTTCTTCCACCTCTTCTACCTCCACCTCTTTCTGATGTTTGAGTTTAGTCAGGAGCTCCTTTTTCATCCATGCAGGCCTGCTGCCACTTTGCGTCACTTCTTGTGCATGGGGATGGACCGTTCTTGAGCATGGAGGAGGTGATCCTTGAAAGCTGATCCACTCTCCAGGACCCCTTATCTGCTCTTCTGAAGTCCAGGATTGCAATCCTGTTGTTTGCCTTGTTTCCTCTTCTCAGGAGGAATCCTCTCTCTTTTTTTTTTTTTGAAAAAAACCAGCCTCTTTTTGTTTGTTTGCTTGTTTTTAAAGAACCGTATTATATGGGTCCTAAAGTTCGGTTATGCCTGTAATTATTTCTAAGTGTTGGAGGAATGTTAACTGTAACAGAAAGTGTCTATTCTTGAGGACAGAAAATATAGTATACTTAGATTGTAGTTTGGCTGATTCTTGGAAGACTTGTGATGAAATCATATAGCAGGAATACTGAAAAAATTAGTAATAAACTATGGGAATAGATGCTGTGTTGGAATTAAACATTATTGTTGGAATGACTTTTAAGCTTTTAATAATTCATATTATCCCCATATGCAGTATGAAAAGGAATATCTGAGGCTTTTAAAGGAGACATAAAAGGTTATTCTACTTCTCATGGTTATCAGTCCTTAATAGAAAACAAATGAAAATCATTTGGTACAAAAATCAACATTTAAAATGCATTTCGTTTTGTGATAACTAGAGCAAAGCATATATGATAAACAAGACCTCTTCTTTTGTAAGCTCTTCAGAACAGGACTGTATATATATTTAAGATGATATGAGACCTTGATTATTTTAATAGCAAAATAGAAACTAAAAATAATAGTAGTAATTAGTATTAGAATCCATGTTAAAGGATGAACCTAAAAAAATCTTGAAAACTCCACAGTGATCTCCTCCAAGCCATTTACCCGTTCTACACATAGATACCTACACGCAACCTACATTCCATATGCAAACTACATTTATTTATATCTTTTTGCTCAGTTCCAATGACATATGAAGCCCATTTTTCCTTTCCTATGTGTAGGGTACTCATACATTTCTGAAGCGTTATGATAGTTCCTGAATTTATTTAAATTACAAGGTTTTATTTAAAAGTATCCATTGTATAATAAAAACTAATTTGCATTAATATAATGAGGTATTTAGTCTAAATTATTCTAGTGAGAATAGCTATGAAAATTGTTTTGAAGGATTTATTTTCCACTTGTGAGTTTCTTTCTTAATGAGGATTACATCCTCAAAGGAGAACAAGTAATTGATAAAAATAGTTTTTTGCCTTTCAGTAATGTTTTCACTCCCATTATCTTGTTCTGGAATAAGATGTTAAATCTTTACAATTCGAGACAATGAAATAATAACCATCCCTAAGTCCTTACCGTAGTCAAAGAGCTTTAAATTGTCGGCTACCCGCATTATAAAACTCACCTAACATAGTCGTTCAAGGTCTCGGAATTTTCTTTTCTGCTTTGTTCAATTGTATGGAAGCAGTTCTCAGTTGATTATATTATACAATGAAAACAAATCTCTGGATTTGCCACATGCTAGTGGCTTTATTAATATTGTAATAAAGTAATTTACAACCCAGTGATGGGGCTTGACTACTGCTGAAGAATCTTAAGTCCGAAGCAAATACAAAAAGCAGCCATTTTGTGAATGTATGTAATACTCCTCGGGTACATCTATGGTCAGTTCTGCCGCCATAGGAGCTGGAGCACATACTCTAACTCATCTGCCATCCACCTTGCAGGTACCTCCCAGGAGGGCAGAGAAACAATTATGGATAAGATCAGTGCTACAGGCTAAGGAAGAGAAAGGAAATTATTTTCATATTTTGCCTTTTTTTTTTTTCTTTAACCATAGGCTATAACGCTGTTTATTTTGTCTTAGTTCAAGAGAAGGTGAAAGATAATTTGTTCAAATCTGAAATTCAGAATAAAGGCCTCCAATGAATTTGGCTTAGTGCTACATTGCATCTGGTATTGTGGGCTAATTAATGTCAGTATTTAGAGAAATAATTTATTTTGGGTCAAGCCCTCTAAAATAATGTAGTTAATTAAAGAGTACAAATAGGAAAGCTTCTTTGCCTGGATTCTGCTTTGCTTTAGTCTCCAGGACATCAAAGCAACATTTTTTTTCCATTGTCGTCTAGTTAAAGAAAACAACAAAGACAATCACCATTAGAATATATGAACTTGGCAAAAAATGTTTGGTTTTTTTTTTTTTAAATTCTAACAATGTTTTCTGTGTAGTTTATGAGCTACCTGTGACCTTTTGGCCTTTGCCTATGATTTTGACAGGTGGAATCACTCTTGATGGCTACATGATCTAGGAACATATGTATCTTTTACGGAAAACTTATGTTCCCAAATGGGATGATATTAATGGCCCAGTAGGCTGTACTCTTTTGTCTGAACTCACAGTTTTAGAAAGCGCTGTGATGTCCAGGTTTTCAACCTTCTGATTAGTTTGGATGTGGAAGACAACCTTTAGGTAAAAAAAGGTTTCATATTATTCTTGCAAGAATTCAGGTTCTAAACAGCGTATTCTAGAAAAATATAAATTAACTTAGTAATGTCTTCCTAAGCTTTGCATTCCTATATTGACTTTTCAGAATACTGTTATGTTGCTGTGTTTCTTGAACTAATGCTTCAAATCTGAATGCTTTTTAATGGGAAGTAAAGACAGTGCCTTACGCTTCAAAATACATGCTTACAAAGTGTTCAGCTTTCCATTTAAAATTCAGGAAAGTTCAGCAAAAACCCTTCAAATACTCATGGCCTTTTTAGGTAGCATATATATGTATATACACACACATATATAAAATATTTACTGTATATTTTTCAGGAAAACTATTTGCAAGTAAGTATTTTATTAGCATGAATCTAAGTAGGGTAAAATAGGTTATTTAGTTGTTGTAATGCAGAAGTTTCTTGGGAAAACTCAGATTTAACCCTATTGCTAAGAAGTCTTTTCTTTGTATCCTTGGAAAAATCGCAAGACTTTCTATGGAATCTAGGTTATACTTTATCTCAGTTTGGAGAAGGAACAATAGATACAGTTCTGGGAAGGGTCAAACAGAGTGAAGTTAAGAGAACATTTTAAAGACATCTAGAATGTCGGTTTTGGAGAAAGGGATTTCTGAATTTTTGGAAGAAGTCCAATGCAAGCAATTTATTAAGTGTCCTAGGGATACCTAGCAGGAAATTACAAACTGCTTCGTTTATCATCAGTTATAAGAAAGGATTAAATATGACTCTAACAGATAAAAATATTAAGATAGAGGATCTTGTTTAAAAATAGTTTCACCGTTGTTAAATGGCCAACATTCCACAACGGAATCAGTCACAGCTTTTCCATTTATAAGAAGATTTTATGTGGATAGAATCCAGAACGGAAAAGTTGTGAATTAAAATAAATTCTTGTTTTCTTCAGATTGTATTTCTGTATAATCTTAATATTACAATAATAGTTACGTAAAAAGTGCTAATTTGACCATGGAAAAGAAACATATAAAAACAGAGGCTGTTGTAGTTTCTGAGTCTCATGTGAGCAGAGCTGTAGTGGGAGTCTGGGGAAGATTTCATCCTGAGTGCACTCACACGGCATGTGAAGGACAACCAGGGAATCAGGCCCAGCCAGCATGGGTTCATGAAAGGCAGGTCCTATTTGACCAACCTGATCTCCTTTTATGACCAGGTGACCCGCCTGGTGGGTGAAGGAAAGGCTGTGGATGTTGTCTACTTGGACTTTAGTAAGGTCTTCGACACAGTCTCCCACAGCATCACCCAAATCTCTTCAGAATTATTGGTAAGTAATTCCCAAGCCTGTACAAGGAACAGAATGAAGAAGTCCTGCTTCTTTCTTCCTGACTTTGTCTACATGTGCTGGTCAGGTTCTTTGGACCCTAAATATTTCCAACTAACAACGAAATCCTTTAAAACTGTTTATCTGTAATTGACCTAAAATTGTTCCAATAAATCTTTATGCCTTATAAATATTTTACTCAGTCATTTCCTGATTATCTGACCACCAGTTTCATTCAAAGGCTTTGCCTCCAGTATTCAGGATCATCAGGACTGTGTCGTGGCTTCTCCTTTTTCCTGAAGACTGTTACTTCTCTTGGTGCAGAGTACTGCAATCGTACATAATGACTTCACTGGAGTCTGTATAATTTCAAATGGAAAAAAAGACCTTTGTCTGAAAATACTCTCTGAAGAGAAAATGAACTTCATTGTGGAGCTTTGGGTCCATTTTGTGCCCAACTTCAGGAACAACTTTTTCATTAAAAGATGTACAGTTCTGTATGTGTATGTTCAATCTACACATCAAAAAGAAACTGATTCATTGTAATAGGTCTGTTGCTACGAGGCTTTATGTACAATGGTCTATGTGACTAAAACTGGAGAAAAGATAATTGTGATATTATCATGTAACAAAACAGTTGCAAAAATAGTGTCTTACCTCTGAGTGTGTCAGAAAAGATGGTCTGAGTGCTTAAGCTGTAGTCCCAAGCAGCAAGGCAGTAGTGTTTTACAGTATCGTTATAAAACTACAATGGGAGAGAGTGTTGCCAGGAGAGATGCTCTGAGGACCTGACTGACAAAACTGGAAAAGTCCTTGTTCGCTGGTGTGTTGTTGAGTTAGGAGCTGGGAGAGACCAGCTGAACGGAACTGAGGCCAGGCCACTGTTATTCCAGGCAATCATGCCTGACAGGTCTATTTAGAAACTTAACAGTGTTGATCTTAGCTAATGAGAGGTTCATCCCACATCAAAACTGTCTGTAGCAATAGTTCCAATGCAATTACTTTTGACCCCATTTATGGTCTGATTTATTGAATTACCAACACATTTCTGACAGAACTGGCCTTTTGCTTCCATGCTGTATGTCTGTAGATCACCTAATGTATGTGACTGTGGACAAATAATTGTTATCTTTGGGATATCTTTGGAAGCTGAGTTTGGTTGAAGTTACACTCCTCTAGGCAATAGAGCCAGTCTAAGTACTCTTGATAGGTTTATGTTCAGTGTGATTAAGTTTTGCCTGTGGTTGTGCTAACATTTGTTCCAGCACAGCAGAAAGACAGAGGTGGTTAAGTGTGGCTGTGGGCAGGGTAATACTGTTCAGTAAGTGTGACCTGGTGGTAGCAGCCCTGCAGACGCATGTCTAGCCAGAGCCTAAACTGGGAGTTGGGGCATTCAAAAGATTGGGCAAAGCAAGTGGGAGGTGGCAAGATACTTTCTTTACCTAGATATGGCTTCTGGGGCTGGCTTTTCTGCGAATAGAGCAATTTCAGTGGATGCTTCTTTTCAGGACTTAAGTACTAGCTTCTTTTCTATATTCGCATTACAGTGTGTGGGGTGGCAATAGTCTGGCTGTAAACTGTTGTCCAGGATTTCCAAACAATCCAAGCTCAATAACTGGACTCACGCTTTCAGCAAACTAGAGGACTTTCAGGTAGAAGCAGCTATTTTTAAAGCAATTTTTGGAGTTCCAGAGTAGGGTTAGGCTGTCCACATGAACATTGATTATTTGAACACTGCTCCCTTCTGATTTGCATAAGGAATTTTGTTGATAATTTTCTTTTGAATGTATTCAAAAGGAAAAAAAATAGTAGGAGGTGGTGCTGCTATTTAAAACATGACTGCCCATTTGAAAAACTAATTTTTCTCTTAAGTACAACGCTCTACTTTCTGCATTGTTCTGTGACTAAGCCTACCTATTTGGTAGCAGAAGTCAGGTACTAACGAACCATTCAAGAAGAAAGGGAGTGAGCACACACAAAAAAGAGAAAGCATGATTATGCTGCAGGGGTGAACTCAGTATTATCCTGGCATTTAAAGAACTTCTTAATGTATAGAGTGGCTAGTCTTTTAGAGAACTTCATGCTCCCCAATTTCACAGAATCACAGAGTGGTTGAGGTTGGAAGGGACCACTGGAGGTCATCTTGTGCAACCCCCCCTGCTCAAGCAGGGCCACCTAGTGACGGTTGCCCAGGCCCACGTCAAGATGGTTTTTGAACATCTCCAAGGATGGACACTCCACAACCTCTCTGGGCAACCTGTGCCACTGCTTGGTCACCCTCACAGTAAAAAAGTGTTTCCTGATGTTCAGACAGAGCCTCCTGTGTTTCAGTTTGTGCCTATTGCCTCTTGACCTGAATTTGGGTTTGTATTGCTCTTTCTTAATATGTTCACTTTTTTGTTGCTGTTCTTTGAATTGGTGGTTGAATTTTCAAACCCAACTTGAATGTTGTAAAATTCAAGAGAACTTTTCAATTCGGCCTAAATGTTTCTTTCTTTAATCTCAACATTAAGAGTGTTATTCAGCCAAGAAAACACACTCCTTTCGATTAGACCTAGTGCCTTTTTCTCCAGTCCTTGCATTAATTCTAAATTTTAACTAATCCATGTTAAAATATTTCTGGGTAAAAGTCACACTTTTATCAAAGCAATCCTATTTGGAGGATTTTAATGTGGTGCATAGGTCTTAGCTGGCCTTCAACAGAGAAGACTTTTGCATTTAGAATGTGTATTTTACACATCAGTAAATTACCAAAATACGCTACCACTGAATATATCGGTAGGTGTGAAATCTGTGGTCACCTAAACCCCGTTGGTTTTTGCAGTTTCAATTGGGATAAACATGAGGAATTCAAACTAAGTATCTGTGATTTGGTAGCATAAGAGCCATTAACTTTCTGCGGGATTTAGATTTGTAAGTTACAAATGTACTTGAGAAACTTGCAGAGACCTCTATGAAATATACTGTGGCTAGATACAATAAAGTAACTGATTATCAAGTGTAATTTTTTTCTGGAATATGAAGTATTCTATAATAAACTACTAATCCAATTGAAAACTGTAATTACTAAAAACTGTTTGCTTCTTCCATCAAATTTCAAATGTCATCAAAGCCCATCTGTGACCTTATACTTTGCTGTCTGATACTTTATTTTTGTCACAGAATGACGGTACAGGCTTATGAAAAGATGACTCATTTAACAAAAGGAAAATTAAATTAAAAAGTAGGACTTCATACAGTCTTGCTTCCTTAGACTTCAAAGATGAAGTGAAACTGTTTCAAAGCTTTCAAATAGCTAAATTATTCTCACTGCAGTTTTTACTGATTCTTTATCATCTCATCTGTGAGGTTTACATTAATCATAGCTGGAGACAGGTTCCAAGCTTAGCCATGCTTAGGAACATGGAGTCCTGAGGCCAGTTCTTTAAACATTCAATTCTACCTTAAAAGAGTTGTTTAGCCTCTTTCTGTGGAGTAGCAAGGCTGCAGTGGGAATCCATTCTACCTATTTTAGACAGCTGTTGTGGGTGGAATGAAAGGATTGCCCCATGTAATTCCTGTCGCTTCCAGCTGACTAGAGGGAGTCCAGGAAGCTTGTTTAGATAGGACATACAGTTACTGCAAGTTTAGTACGAGACATTAATCCCTCACAATTGAAATACCGTGCACCTTAACATCTCCAAAGGGTCTCTGGCTATGCTTCTGGAGAGGAAACACGTTTTCTCACTTTATCTCCTGTTCTGCTTGCTGTTAGTGGTATAACCTCTATTGATACCAGTTGCGCTGCCTCAAGTCTACACAAAGCTATGTGGCATTTTTGTCTGCTAAAGGATCAGAAGAATCCAAATACAAGAGAACACCATATTTCCCTGAACCTGGCCTGTCACCTCTCTTCCTCTCTGGTTTTGTTGAGTGAAAGCCACACGTTAGTCATCATGCTGCTTACACAGGGTTAGGAGAACAAATAGCTTTTGTTATTCCTTAAGAAACAGAGCATGAATAAAGACAGGATAAATAAAACATTGTATGTCCTTGTTCTCAAGGAGAAAGTGATAATTCTTTTCGCAGAAAGTAGTGGCTTAGATTGCTTGATACCATATGAAATATGTAACCTGAGTCCATACCGACTTCCATATAGCCAGTTGTGAAAATAATGCTAATTCAGTACAATTGCAAACCAAAGCAGAATGTTACGGAGCTTGTCATTCAAATGAAACATTCTGGTATTGATAGTATCACATACTGAAAGCAGAGCAACTTGTTTAATATTAAGGGTTGTCTAAATAATAAAATAATTAATAGTATTTTAATAAAGAGTTTTCCGATATTTTAAATTGTTTGATTTAGTGAGCTAAGCACGTAGTATACAACTCTGAATATTGCAATTGTTAATAATGTTTCTATTTTTCCCCACAGATTTCAATGGCAAATGAGACAATTTTGATCACTGATCTGACTGACTGCCCAACCCAGATCATGCAGGTCTACAGCTGTGCCTTGAGTCCTGCTTCAAACTGATAACTTCTCATTGGAAACACGTCCTTCCAGAGAGATCACCAATCTTGATCCCCAAAATTCAAGTCTCAGAGAACCACCAAAACATCTTAGCAGACCTTTCCAAACTTATTAATTATATTCAGCTTTGATAACATATGAATATGGAACCAAGACAGTGCCCGGTATTTGAGGCTTTGGTCAGGTATGAACAAAACCTGAAGCAAGTCAAAATGATATTTTTGCTCCACTTCAGCAAATTTCTACCTTCTGCAAGACTGGAAATGTGTTCTAGAGTTCAAAATATGGAAATATAGAATATTGCCAGCTCGTATTATAACACACAGCCAGATATAATGTGAATTTATAATTACAGTTACAAGATGACAGTTTCATGTAATAAAATAAAGTCTTTTTTTTAAAAGCTGGTGGGTTGCTCAGTAATAAACAGAAGACTGCCAGCTGGACAAGGAAAGCTTTGTCAGGAATATCAAAGTATTTGTAAACAAAGTAGGACTAATTAATTATAAAAGACATACTAATACAAAGTGCTAGCCTCATCTCCCTTTTCTCCCTGTACCTTTAATTATAGAATTTAATTTTTCTTCCTTTGCTAAAAAAAATTTGTCATTTTCTATCCTAACTTTTGCAACAGACCCGAGTCCAAACTTACTGCCTTAATTAAATAAAAGAAAACACGAAGTTCTAAAAATTCCTTACATGAATCAAGAAAGTTCTTCATATCTGTAGCATACACACAAGTCAAAGTAAGCTAAATCTATTTTGCTAACAAAAAATAATTTGCTGCTGACTTCAAACCATGTAATGACTAACAACTGCAGTAAAACCATAAAATCTGTTCCTTTTTTCATATACTGTAACTCTTTCCACCACTGCAAAACCCAGAGAGTTTTGATAACTTTCACAGATATTTTAATCTTCCCTCTTGCAAACCTGTGATACTCTGGTAGTAGTTTCTCCATATTTGGAAGATTCCTGTGAATATATAAACATTCAGCATTCTGTATTCCTACTTCAGCCTTTTTCATGTTCAAGGTGTTATTCATATGATGCTTTTTTTCCTTCTATAGTTGAAAGTAAAAAAAAAAAAATCAAGACTGATACACTATCCCTTCAAAACGGCAAATGAAATAGAGCAACTGACCCAACCTCAGCATTTTTCAGGTTTTCAATACGCTTTTTTAAATAGTCCATATTATCAAAATAACATGGGTTGGGCTCCAGTTTAACCTTTCAGAGTCTTGATTTAACAGCGTGCTGTTAGGATGATAAAGCATCAAGAAGTCCTGCAGACATCTGTAGAGCTCTGTAAGGATGCAACAGTTTGTTCACATTATTAATTGCAGGACGGGTCTCTAAATTAGTTTATCAGGCAGGCTAACTGGCAACCCCCACAAAACCTCAATTATCAAAACCCTTCTTTCATGTAGAGATTAAGAATAGCTGAAAATCTGAAAATTATTTTGCATTACAAGCAGGCAAATTGCTAACTAGAGAAAAACTTACAGGTATCAGAAATTAAATAAAACCTGCATATATTTTTAAATGGCAAAAATTAGTGTTAGCTAGGTTATCTATCCTACAGTCACAATCATTCTGCTGTGAGAGAAATTTCTTATAATGAACTTATTTGGAGGTAGCAATGCCTCTATATAAATCTTGTTCCTCTGGAAAGAAGGAAGAGACTCAAAATTGTCATCAGTTGTTCCCAGTTAAAATTCCACACTATACTTTTTTTATATCAATGCTGTTTCCCAAGACTCTAATGCTGAAGTGAATTAACACCATCTTATTTTATTTCCAAGTCACAAAGTGTCCCACATCTCCTGGGTTCTCACAATGAGGTCCAAAAATGAATCACGGAATCACGGAATTTTCAGAGTTGGAAGGGACCTCTAGAGATCATCTAGTCCAACTCCCCTGCTGACGCACGAATGCCTAGAGCACATTACTCAGGACTGCATCCAGACGGATCTTGAAAATCGCCAGAGAAGGGGACTCCACAACCTCCCTGGGCAGCCTGGTCCAGTGCTCTGTCACCCTCACCGTAGTTTTTCCTTATGTTTGAATGGAACTTCTGATGTTCCAACTTGTGCCCATTGCCCCTCGTCCTGTCACTGGGAACCACTGAAAAGAGTCTGGCTCCATCCTCCTTCAACCCACCCTTTAGATACTTCTAAGCAAGAATAAGGTCTCCCCTCAGCCTTCTCTTCTCCAGGCTAAAGAGTCCCAGCTCTCTCGGCCTTTCCTCTTAAGGGAGGTGCTCCAATCCCCCAGTCATCTTTGTTGCCCTACGCGGGACTCTCTCCAGTAGTTCCCTGTCCCACCTGAGCTGGGGAGCCCAGAACTGGACACAGTATTCCAGTTCTGGCCTCACCAGTGCCGAGTAGAGGGGGAGAATGACCTCCCTCGACCTGCTGGCCACACTCTTCCCTATGCAGCCCAGGATTCCATTGGCCTTCCTGGCGACAAGGGCACATTGCTGGCTCATGGATAATTTCCTATCTACCAGGACCCCCAGATCCTTCTCCTCAGAACTGCTTTCCAGCAGGTCCACCCCTAACCTATATTGGTGCCTAGCATTCTTCCTGCCCAGGTGCAGGACCCTACACTTGCTCTTTTTGAACCTCATTAGGTTCTTCTCTGCCCAGCACTCCAGCCTGTCCAGGTCACGCTGCATGGTAGCGTGGCCCTCTGGAGTGTCAGCCACCCCTCCCAATTTGGTATCATCAGTGAACTTGCTGAGGATACACTCTGTCCCCTCATCCAGGTCATTGATGAATATGTTGAACAAGATTGGACCGAGTATTGACCCTTGGGGGACACCACTGGTTACAGGCCTCCAACTTGACACTGCTCCATTAATCACAAACCCTCTGAGTTCTGTCACACAGCCAGCTCTCAGTCCACCTCACTGTCTTTTCATCTAGCCCACACTTCCTCAGCTTCCTAATGAGGATGTTATGGGAGACAGCGTTGAAAGCCTTGCTGAAGTCAAGGTAGATGACATCTACTGCTCTCCCCTCATCCAGCCAACCAGTTATAACATCATAGAAGGCTATCAGATTGGTTAAGCATGATTTACCCTTGGTAAATCCATGTTGATCACTTCCAATAACTTCCTGTTCTTCAACATGTTTGGAGATGACATCCAGAACAAGTCACTCCATTACCTTCCCAGGGACAGAGGTGAGGCTGACCGGCCTGTAGTTCCCTGGGTCCTCTTTCTTGCCTGTCTTGAAGATGGGAGCGATGTCAGCCTTCTTCCAGTTCTCAGACACCTCTCCTGTTCCTCATGACCTTCCAAAGATGATGGAGAGTGGTCTAGCAATAACATCTGCCAGCTATGTTGAAGCAAAAAGATTTTTTTTTTTTTTAAATGGAAAATGAAAGAAAAAAGTGTCAGTGCAATTATCAAAGATAACTAAAGAGGGACTAAAATGAACCAGAGAATTTGTCTGAACCAGAAGAGCCAGCTGGGAAGTTGGGCTGATTATATTTAACCTGGATTGCTCATCACTTTCTGTCAAAGAAACAAACAACAATATCACGCTGATGCGGAAGAAATTTGGGGAGTGGGGTGGGGAAGCAAGCAAACATTATTCCTACCTCTACAAGAGGAGATTTTTTCCTACTGCTTCTGTGCATGGTTTCTTTCCAGGCTTACTGGGAAGAACCACCTGTGCCAGTGTAATTTTTCTTGAGTGGAGGGAAATGACCTGGGTGTCAGAGTCCTCTGCCCTGTGACTCAGTGCTCTTCCTGTTACACTGACTGGAATTTGAAACAGATAATTAGGATTTTTCTACCGTTTAAGAGTTTCATAAACATAGGCACACCATGGGAGTGTGCCCACACGATGACCTGCTGCAGCATGTCTTTGCTATCCTCTGTTTATAGGAGAGAAATAGTGCAGTGAGGTGGTAAAAATGAGTAGCCATAGGCAGTGTATTAATTTTTCCATATATTCCGTGGAAAGGCAGCTGCAGCTGTGAACGCCAGTTACACTATGTCAGGAGCACAGGGGCTCTGCTGGACTTGCTTTTTTGTCTGTGGCAGAGGATAATGTTTTATGCATTGTGGTCTATCTGTTGAACAAGATGCTCCTAAAGATGTTTCTTTGTATTTTTTTTCTGCTATTTAGTTTTTCATAGACAGTATAGACAAATTTAGGGGGTGGGGGAAAGGTCTGTGGAGTTACATCTGCATGCATTTGCTTCAATAATTAGTCTGGCTTTCAAGAGAGGTGAGCAGGCTGCTGCCTACTCCTGGAGACTGGATCAGTGGCAAATCAGCTGTTTAATTTCACTAGACTTTTTAGTATAAAGTGTTTCTTGTGCTACTTAGGTATTTCTGTAAGAAGATGCAAACTGAAATCTTTAAAGAATTTTTAAAAGGAAAAGGTGCGTCATGCTAATCAGACTTTAATGTATATCATAAAAAAATAAAAATATATATAATAATGAAATATTAAAATGGGATATAGAGACAAATGGCCTTTTTTTAACCTGTCCGTACAACATACTCGTCATTGCATGGGGAGCAGACACTATGCTGAGTGTAAGTACATATTTTCCTAGGAAATAAATTCTGACTCCACGTCAGTTTGTTGCTTGTTTTCACATCTCTGCTTTAAAGTTATACAGTCACGGACTCTGCCAGCAGCTAAGCAGTTAATTCATCCCAATGGCTCTGCTCTACTAACTGGAGATCTGGGAGCAGGGCAGAAATTTTGCTAGCAAGGAAACTCATACACCAGGAGACTTCTGTATCTCCTTTTTCTGCTGCAGAAATGAACAGAGTATTTTCTCCTAAAGGGAGGTGGCCTTCTCCAGATCCTTTCTAGCCTCTGGGGGGACCTTTTTCAGGTGACACAGAAGTCCAGAAATCCATCTGTTTCCTGACAAAGCCTTTGGGTTAATCTTCTTGGTTGCAGACGTAACAGTCTTATCATTAACATCTGCACAGGTTTCCTACCAGGAGCTATGGAGCACTAAGCTGACTTCTTAAAAAAAAAAAAAGTTTACTTGCCAAAGGATATGACTTCGAGTTTTAAATGGATTTAAAACAAAGTGACACAGAGCAGGAGGGTTCACGTGATAAAATGCAGATGGGTACAGCTGAGCTAGTCACAGTGTTCCTTCTTCATTGTCAGAGATGAGAATCATACAATCATGGAGCCATAGAAGCATGGAATAGTTTGGGTTGGATGGGATCTTTAAAGGTCATCTAGTCCAGTCCCCCTGCAATGAACAGGGACATCTTCAACTAGATCAGGTTGAAGAGACATGGACCTGTCTGATCTGGGGTGATCTAAGAGCCTTTAGTTCTTCCTCATGACTTTAAATGATCCGAAAGCGAGCAGCTCAGCAGTGAGTGTGTGTGTGTTGTAGTCATCTAAAGTTAATGGATGAACGTCACCCATTCTGTTGCACCTACATCAACTTCCAGTCTGGTCACCACAAACTTGGGCATCTCAGCCTTTCTGAGCTGATGGCTATTCCTGTGACGGAGAAGTCCCTCAAAATCCTTCCCTTTTGTAGTTATCATCTGGGAGTTAACAGTCTTCTCCTTTGAAGCAACTTAGTCATCAAAACAACCTATGTCCATCTGGATAGATGATGTTTTTTCTAATTAACACATTCTCCATTTTTTCTCCAAGAACTTTTCTCTGCATCATAGTTTTGTCTCCTCCTTGGGCTCTTCTACAAATCCTCTAGATGCAGCTCCATTGTGAATTTGCTAGTTTTCCACTATAAAAAGCCCATAGACGGGTAATACAAGTTTAATACCAGATAATACTGAGATCTCACAATTGGTTGTCCTGAGCCAGAAAAAGTAGCAAATATATTTTCTTTTTTGAGTGAGTAGTCCATGGCTTAATTCATTCTAAGCAATTTCAATTCCAAATATGCCATTGCACATAACATATTTTGCTTTCTTGTCACCTTTCCAATTATCTTTTCATACTTCAGTACTAAAGAAAATTTTTTAGTGTACCTGCCTTACTGGTTCACCTCATGCATTTTCAACCACTGGGAGCAATTATTGATGTTAAAATTATGAGGGAGTGTGTGCAATATGTGTTATAATTATTTCAACTTTTTTACCGCTAGTAAAATAAAAAAGCCAGCATCGTAAACCTTCTCTTTTGTATTTGTTTGCAAACTATTACAAGCAGTTGTTTTAAAATCTCTTTAGTCCTATAGTTTTTGGAATACTTGTCATCCATCGTTTTTAATACTATGTCAGTTTATCTCACATTATTTATCTCCATTATTGAAAATAAGTCTGGCAGCACTAAGTAGTAATAGGTCACTAGGAAAATCTTTCTCATGACTTAGGACACAGAGATGCCTTTTTAATATCTCTGCTTAGATAATAAAAGGAGAAGAGTCTTAATTTGTTTTCTCTGGTGTCCGCTTGTTTGGAAGATTTCTTTGTAAGTACTGCCATAAGCAGCAGTAATGTCTCAGTGCACCAAGTGCAGGTCTTGTCACCATCTTTCCTTTTTACAAGCTTTATTTGGAGAGGCTTGTTGGAGCTGGTGTTACTCAAACCTGATGTAATGCCACTTCTCAGGGTTATATATATATATATATATATATATATGTATCTCTCTCTCTCTCTCTCTGTATATATATATCTGAGCTCCATCACCTTCAAGAGCTTGTGACTGAAGCCCTGCTTCATTCTAGCTAATACCTCTGTGTTTTCGCCCAACCAGGGCAATGCAGAAAACATTAAAAAACGTGTGCCTCTGATGATAATACTTTTAGAGAATGCAGTGATGGCAGAACAGAGGAGCTACCTTCCTCCCAGCAGAGCTCCCTTTTTAGCTTATGAAACTGGCCATTTGGCATAGAAATTGCTCATTAACAATGAAAAATAACTTGATATTAAGATTTAATCCTATATATTACTTTTTTTTCTGTAGCACTTAGGAGTTGTATCCATAAACAGACATTTGTATACACCAAGACCTGTACAAACACAGGTTTAAAAAAAAAAAAAATCTCTGCCTCCACCCCCAAATTTCTACATCAGTGTAGAGGGAAGGGCAACAGATGGCTACAAACAAAGGGATAG
The DNA here is from genome assembly GCA_008921705.1 of Burhinus oedicnemus. Taxonomy (NCBI): domain Eukaryota; kingdom Metazoa; phylum Chordata; class Aves; order Charadriiformes; family Burhinidae; genus Burhinus; species Burhinus oedicnemus. Next base: position 72,983 of record VFFE01007180.1, on the reverse strand, counting down.
CACAGAAACAATGAGGCTCTCTTGCTCAGCATTGTAGACCTTAGCAGAGGTCTAAGCACATTGGCAGTCTGAATCATGTCAGACACTTCTAATGCATAAACATCACAGTCAAGGGAGGATTTGATGGAGAACAAGGAGGTGGTCTTGTGGCTTTTTACATGGAGCTCCTTCCAAGTATGGTGGATAGAGTTGGAGAAAGCAAGACATTGACTTGCAAAAGGCTGCAGTCAGTTTAAAAGATGTTGGCCAGCACAAGGCTATTCTGCCTCCGACGCTGGGTCAGTAGCGGTAGGATTTTTTTCCACCTCCCTCCCGAACACATAGACATGCAGTCTGTCCTAGTCACTCAGGTCATCAACAATCAGGGAAGAGAAGCAGGCAACCTTTGGCGGAGACGCATCCCCTCCCTATTCAGCCATCTGCAATGGATGAGTGGTACCACTTGTTCTGCAAGGGTGGCTGCCTCCTGCCCTTCAAGCCCTTGACAGAGCTTAACTAACAACCGTACATATCTAACTGCTAGACAGATAGAGCAAGGGACTTTGGCCTATGGATGGCATTTCTTTTGCCTTGGTTGAGCAATTTGCCAATTAGGCAGATCAACTTGCTTTTGAATGCTTTAACTTTAAAATGATTAGCACTGTCAGATGGTTGCTCTTTATGGTAAGGCTTTTAGCATGCGTATCTGTAAAGGTGTACAAAAAGAAATCAAGGATTTCAGAGGCTTACCTGAAAGGTCTGCAAGTTTTCATAACATATATTTGAACCTCAAATTCAAAGCATATAACGTAGATATATGATACAGGTTAGAGCATATCGTTCCTGTTGGAATTATAACAGCAATGAACTATTCACTGAATTTATGCTCTTAGATTTGAAATGTTTAATGCTAGGTAATAAGAGTAATTTAGAATGAAATATCTTTCAAAACAAACCAGACAGGTTTTCACATTTGACAATATTGTATGTCTAGAGCTTTTCTAATACAGGAGTGACATAAATATATCAGCCTGTACAATGAAATATTTTAAGTATGGTCTAAGATACATAAACAGTGGCAGAGTTTGCAAAAGCATGTGTAAATCAGATGGTTCGGCATAAAAGCACATTGAGGGTTTAACAAGATTTTTTCTGTTCTTGATCACAAGGCCAAATCTTTTTGAAGGGAGGTGTTTAACTGATCTGTCGTTATTTATGTACCAATAAGGAGAAAGATTGCATCCATCTGCTGACATAAACAATAGAAACCAAATTTTGTATTGTTCTTTGAAAAAAAGGCATATATATTTAACTGGGCTTTTTGAAAGAAGAGATAAAATACTTTTATCACATTATGTCGAGCTGACCTGGATTTTCCTCTAGGCTTGGACCACTCAGGTGTAGCGGTACTGCTGTCTGCCGTTTGCACCTGGTCCTTCGCAACCCAGTCCCAGAGCAGCATTCAGCTGCTGGGAGGCAGCAACTCTCTTCTCCAGCCACAGTGGGTGACTGGGTGAAGCAGAAGCTTTCTCCGTGATGTCTCTATCCTTCTTGTCCTGTCCCTGGTGATGTGTCGTGTTTCTTTCAGCACAGACAAAATGCACGTGGGAATCCAGAGAACTTGAGAGGGAGATGAGTTATTTGAATTGCGTTCTCATGCTGCGCTCATGCCTCATTTCATTTGTACTGGTTAATTTAAGACAGCATACCTGGAAAAGGGAGAAAGCCACTGAATTTCCATGCCAAGCAAGTCAAAGACAGTCTTAGGCAGAGAGTAATTCTTCAGCTGCATTTTGCAACTAAATAGTGCATCCTGTGCTGCAAAGTTATGTTTATGGTCTCCTCTATAGTCTTTCTTAACACAGAATTTGGAGCAATTTATTGATGTTCCTGGACTGCCTGAAGCTACTGATGAGGAAAGATAAAATGAATGTATTTGCGTGTTTCAAAATATCTCCATCAAATCAACTCTTCAAAGATTTTGCTTCTCAGCAGCCCAACACTCCAACAGAACAACTGTTCCAGCGAGAAGAAAATAATTTTTTCACATTTTATCCCTGTTAATGTTTCAATTCTATTACAGTGGCAGTTGCTAATTGCTGAATAATACAAGTCACTTGTCAGAAGTTTCTAGTAGCATGTTACTATCTCTTGCTGAAAAACAGAGATTAGCTTAGTACTTCAGTTACAGGACCTAGGCAGGATTTCATACAGAAAAACATCAACATGCATAGCACAAAGTTTTCTCCTAAGGCCAGGTAAGTGTGGGAATTTTTGTTCTGACTGTTAATATGAAGTAGCATCAGAATATAGATACAAAGTCTGCAGTGCTGAAACATTAGCTATAAAGGTACCAAATTTATGAATTGCAGATATTTCTTTCCTTTTATTTCAAATTAATTTCAAGAGAGTTTTTTGTTTGCTTTTTTTTTTAAATGTTCACTCATGCAACAAAAGCTCTCCATTCTCTGATATTAACTGGTTACTAGATGAAATTAATATTTGAAATAAAATTTGGTGTACTCATAGTACACAATATTATGTTAGAAGCAACATGTAATTAAGGTGTTTTCCTTAACCAGTCATGAAGTCATAATAAAAAACTGTTGTCTGTGCTATTTATTTGACAAGTATGAAGTTTTCTACTCTTTTTTCCCATTTTGTAAACATTTAATTACTCTGATCAAAAAAAATCTGACTGCGGCACTAGAAATACACAGTCCTACCCTGAAGAATTTATAGTCTAAAAGACAGAAGACTGCAAAAAAGGATTAAAGCACACAGGTATGTGTGTGATTAAGTTCATGTCTTTAACGATGGTGTCTTCTGTAGATTCCTAACTAGCCATTAGTTTTTCCTATTTTTTTATGATCCTGAATCTTTTTGACTGCGTCTCTCATTTACCTGTTCATTCTCTACTTCTAACATAGAGTTATTCTCCACAATGTATCCCCAGCTTTCCAACTCCCTTAACATCCATCTTCCCTATCTTGTCCTGGCTTTTGAACAAAAGAAAATAACAAAAAAATGCCATCAGAGAGAGACCACAACACCAATCTTGGCTCTGAACACGGAAAATATTTTTTTTAATCTAATAGTTCAAAGGAATCTCTTTTTTTCACATGATAGCCATATGCCATGAAGAACACATGGCTTTGTTTTGGGGCAAAAGATATGGGAAGTAGAGAGAGGCTGTCCATAACGATGGACATTGTTTGTAGTCCCAAGGTTATATGATTCATTTCCCAGAGACCAAAGGATCTGAAGTTTCCTCCTGGTGTGCACTTCTGCAAAAGCAGATGACAGGTTGGCCATCTGATAGCGAGATTACTGCAATGGCATGATAAACTGCTTCTCTTCCCGAGTATGAATGAGAGACAGCCCTCGGAACGGCAAATCCAGCCAGAAATCATGAGCTTCATACAGAGGGCGTTTTATACTTTTTACTGTCATTTTTGTCTGATCTTTATTCAATATCCAAATACATACAGGCTTTTATTTTTAAATTACAGACTGTTTTTTTTTTTTAATGAGCTCAGCAACCCAGCTGGAATAAATTTTCTAGGTATTTCAGCAACCAGCAACTCCCATTCCTGTGTTCACTGACAGATAGTCAGAAGAGCTTAGCACTGAAGAGAAGATCTCCCTAGTCATTGCAGCCAGTTCTCTGCCCTTGCAAGCAAACAGGACACACAAATCCCCTTCATAAACTTATTTAACTCAATTCTAAACATGTGAAAATGTTTTGTTCCCGTTACTTTTTCTGGAAAGTCGTTCCAGACAGGTCTGTGGATAGATTTGCTTCAGTAGCTTCAGTGTTAAAAAATATTTGTGTCCAGTTTATTACCCCGAGTTGTTCTTCTGCAAGCATTGTTCTTTAGCATAAACTCTTTAATTTGCTCTTAGCATTTAACCCTATATATATTTGTAAGCAGCCATATATTTTCTTAGCCTGCATTTTGCCAGGCCAAACAAGCAAAACCTTTCACACTCTGTCTGATCCCAGTGGTGCTATCCTGCACCTGTTCCAAGCCAGAAGTCACTCTTCTTGAGCATTGGTGACAAGCGTTATGTTACTGAAGATGAGGTGTCACATGCACCTTCTACAACAGCGCTGATACTTCACTACCTGTACAGTGAATACTGCCTAGTAGTGTATTTTGTTTTTTCATCCTGATAGCTCATTGTTATCATGATCATTTCCATTCATTACCTTCTAACTTGCAGCACAAGTTCCTCTTACCTGTCTCCAAATCCTGGATTCAACCCAGCCAACTAGTTTTCCTAGTCCTGTGTGCTCCTTGCGTAGACCATGAAGAGAGATAAGCACTTCCAGAGAGGGTTCAGAACAGAATTGCCCTCTGAAGGTGCCTCTTTCTGTCTGTATTGGCTTCTGGGCAACAGACTTCTTAAGTAGCTGAAGTAAGGTGCCTGAGTTAAAGGTGAGTGATACAGACCTGAGTACGCAGCACCTGGTCCATTCCCTGTGGTCCTTGCCTTAGGGTCTGCTCTAAGTGGTGAAGATACCCCTCGGTATCAACTGTGCCCATTCATTTTATGTCACCAGCAAATTTGTCAGCACAAGATGTGCCAGTTTCATTCATGGAAACATTAAAAATGATAAGGCTGAGATCTAATCCACAGCAAAGTCTGCAAGACATCTGTTCGCATACGCCCTTTCAACGCTTGCGTAGTGCAGCCTCCTCTCAACCCGTCTCCTCAATGTCCTCCAGTTTTGTGTCCTGCAGTGACCCAGATCACATTTGTCTGTCTGCTTAAGTATGGGTATTACTTTTAGTACTCTCCAGACGTCTGGGACATCGCTCTCCAGACAATGGATATGGAACACTGTGCTATCTGGGTAGCACTATCCAGTACTTGTAATTTTGGGCAGCAGTGTATGAAATGTTTATTTCAGAAGGACTTGCAGAACAGCTGCTCCATGTGCCACCTTGCTGGCTGTGCCAATCATCCACAGAATGATTGCTTATAACAAAGTTAAGATCTGCTGTAAAAGAGAAAAACTCATCATTCTTTAAGTGCCACAAAACAAATCAGTGGAAACAAACTACCAATGTTCTGGGTTTTCCTTTTTGTTAAACACAGTAAACATTTGTTACACAAGGTAAACAATACAAGGTTAGAAAAACCTTGCTGCAGAAGCTGCAACTTGATATGGCAGCTCTTCCAAAACTTTGGAAGATAGCTATCTTTGGTCAAAATTCACTAATGTCTTGGGATTTTGCTTCCACTTGAGATAATTTCCATTCCCATTATCTGTCCTGCTTTTGCCCCCAAATTCAACATCATTATCTGTATTGACAAGTGAAGCAAGTGCTCATTTAGTTTTGAGGACTGTCCAAGATTATCTTTAATCTTGACCTTCTCAACAAATGTCTTTTTTCCTTGCTTTATTTTAATTAAAACGGTTGAGAAATGTTTGCTACTATTTCAAATAACCTTTGAAAGCTCTGACAGAGTTTGACTTGCTGTCCTCTTGAACTCTTGAAATATGAGTGTTTATTCTAGCATTTCAGTGGGAGGTGAATGCTAACCTCTTCTGAAAATCTAGCTCCAGGAGTGAGTTCTAAGCTCATAAAAATTCTAGCCTGAATCCTTAAGTATTTTCAAAAGCATGCAAGAAATAAAGAAGGTTAATTACCAGTGACTTTCATGTAAGTCATTTAGATATTTTTGACATTTTTATCCAGGGTGTAAAGAGTGTCAGTCATGTAATCTGAATCTTTTGTAGTTAGCTCATTTTGTACACAGTGAAGAACTACTTATTTATACCTTCTGTATTTTCAAGTATAAAAAGGCTAAAATTTTTCAGAAACAGCTTTCCATACGTACTTATGATCACTATCATTTCACTGCACATATCCCTTATTTACCATTTCACTGTTTTGAGTCAATACAAAAGTTACAACATATCAGCTTGTAACATTTTCACTTGCTGGTTTATCTAAAAATTGTCAACATTTGGTTTTTTACAAATTAGTAAAAATTATTGTATATTAGAATGAACAACAGAAAAGATCAAAGCCGCCTACTAAATCTTTTTTGGGTTGGCACTAACAATTATAAGACTGTTCCTTCAAACTAGTTTGAGGCATTTTTTAGAATGAGATACTGTTTCATGATTCTACATTCTGGATTATTACTGGAGAACCAGCTGCAAATGTCCCGTCACCTTTAATACAGGCAATATTTTTTACTTCTGTTTCATATATAACCACTGGCAGTAAAATGGAGATTTAAAATGCTTTTTAAAATGAGGTCTCTTGGTAATTCTCATTGAGTATATACACTATGACGATTCTGACAGCTGGATAAACACTAAATAGACTTCTTCCTAAAATACAATAACTTTATTGAAATTAGAAAGTGAGAACCTGACATATGTTCAAGGTTATATAAAGACAAAGCAATTAAATACCAAGGCTGTGTACATGAAGACTTCCTGTCTCTATATTTCAGGCACAACCTGCATATACTGGGATGGAGAGCACAGATGACTATTCTGCCAGGTGCTATGGAGGCTGAAGTATTTCCCTTATGGCAGGAGCAAATCATTGCAGTTTGGGTCACTGATCTTCCATCCATTGGCATAGAACAAGAGTGACACAGAAGAGAAGAATATTAGTTCGACAGCTTCCATCTTGTCTGGGAGCCAAACTCAGGACTGGAATGATTATTTTATCAAAAAGTAGTAATTTCTGCACAAGCAGAGAAAAGAAGTTTCATGCGCAGATCTGTTTTTATTTGGCACAATGTGAATCTGACATATGGGAATCCTGCCCCGTGCTGCCTTTGGGAGGTGCCTCATCACTCCCAAGCCGTGGGACATGTTCTGTGTGTCTCTGCTTGGTGAAGATACAGCAAGCTTGTCCAGCACATGACGGGAGTGGTTGTCCCTGCTTTGGCTATCCTGTAGTCCCTGTGCTGTGACAACAGTGACTCCTTTTAATACACCCTACCCCAAGTAGTCTGCATCACACCCTGTGTGGTGGCACTGGTGTGCTCCACACATGGGGGAGCGAGTCTGACGTGACCAGCCCCTCGCCCCTCACTGAGGTCCTTCTGCCTCCTGCTGCACCTGCAGGCTGGTGCCTGGGTTTGCTTGGACTGGGGTTGTTTGGACCCTCTGCATCTCACAGCACATGGCAGAGATGGGCAACAGCCTGCTGCTGTGCCGAGCCTGGAGTCAGGGATCTCACCCCACTCCTGGAAGAAAGGTGGGGGTCCCTACCTGTGTGCTCCTCTTTACCCTCCCCAAACTCCCAGATGTCAGTCAAGGCCACGGCCATGGCCCAGCTCCGTTTTACCCACACAGAGATGCAGCTATGTTAAAGGGCGGCAAGTGACTGTTCTATAGGTATAGGGCAACCAGGCATATCCTCTTATCCAAATCTGCCCTCTTTAGTGCAAAGAGGCCACATTTCTAGATCCATGCAAATATCTGGCAATTGCCCAGCAGCACCAGAACAGCTCCTTCTGAGGCCCCACTTCCTTGGTCAAGAAGGTCACCATGGTCCTGCACCCTCCTGCTCTCACCAATTCACTTACTCAGATTAAGGTGAGAAAAACTCTTGTTCTCTTATTTGCTCAAATGTAACCAAAGTACAAAGCCAATTCTCTCTTTTAGCTGTAATTGTAGTGTTTTGCCAGGCGCAGTAGTCTGGTGCAACAGGGAAGTAGGGATGGCAAGCAAAATGCATCATGACCCAGGTGTCTTCTGTATTAGAGAGGTCAGCTCTGGGAGGCTCGTCCTACCTTCAAATTCCCAGACGTTCCAAGCCACCAATAGCTGGTAGACAGCATAGGTTTGGTAACTCACCATCTGCACACATTAAGCACAATTATTGACTCAGCAGTTCCCAATGACAGAACATGCCTTGACAGGGAAACCTGGTAACAAAACAGCTTTAAATGGAAAGTGATTACTGGAGGCTTAATTCTTTGTCTTATGTGTGTAGGGTGTGATGTCTGGTGTCTCAGTTGGCTGTGTAAGCAGTGTGCTCAAGGAACCTGAGCAAGTATTATTACCCAGTCACTGAGTCACATTTGGCCACTGACAGGACAGGAAGATAATCCAAGTCCAGTGGGGAACTTCTGTATTGAAGACAAAATTGCCTCAGACACAACTGATCTTCCTTTGGCAACCAGTTATTAATGGTAATGAATACCTCTATTTTTAAAAACAAGGGAAGGGTCTGTAAAGAATATGAGATTTAAACATATGAGATTTAAACACTCAGAGTGACAAACTGTAGTATTATCTCTAATGCCTGTGGAATAAGTAAGATCTGATGATTTATCCTAGTTGAAAAATCTAAATTTTGTTACCTGTAAGTAGCCCCATGAACACCACTGAATTCAGTAGTGTCCCTGTCTTTCCTATGCCTGCACAGGAACTTGAAGTTTGGTACCAGTATAACTATTAGTCTTGTTCTTTATTTCATGATCTAAAATTCTAGACATTGACATGTAATTGAAATAAATGTTATTGCCTTTATTGTCCAGTATTGTGGAAGTGTCTTCCGATATTCTCATGCAGTTATTTAAAAATTTTTTAGGGATGCAAAATGCTTCCAGTTTTACTCACTTTTTACTCATTAAGAAATGTGGCTAACAATTTTTGTGCTCTAAAATAACAATGAAAATAAACAAAACCAGCAATAAAATAAGTATTTCATTCTTTCTGGTATTTTGCTCTGAAAATGTAATACAAACCACTAGAAAATGTTATAGCATTGTGTTATGACCTCACTGAATAGTAATTTACAATGCAAATATATGTAATTTTCCTTTAGGCATAGCGGACTCAGGGGGGGAAAAAAAAAGGTATGCAGTCCTGCTCTGTAAACACACAAAGAAAACTGCCCCTGAAACTGCTATTCCAATCTCCTTTTTCTTTAACAACTCTATTATCATTAAGATTATATTATATTGTTGTTTTTTAATGACTGTCCTGGCAGTCGTATATGGAAACTTCAAACAATGGCAAACATTAATAAATAACTCCTAAAATTAAGATCTCAAAAAGCAGAAAATAATCGATTCCTTTTAACAAACCTTTAAGTCTCAGTTCAAAAGGAATAGGCTTATATTATCTCTCGTGTTTTAAGCCATGGTGAGGAATAGATATGTTGGTAATTGAAGGTTTCAGTGTCTGTCCCAGCAGAATGACAGCTCTGGCTCTTTTGTGTGTTTGCTGTGAAGTGGTAGAAGGAAGGAAGGGGGACCAGAGGAGAGGTGGTAGTGTCCATGGATCTGCTTCCCTGGGATCACATAAATGAAATGTGGCTGTAGGAATTAACTGTGAAATATGTCTTCTTACCAACCTCCTCTCCCCGCCCATGGAGCCCGGCATTCCCCATCTCTAGCTGGCTGTATGCAAGAAACTGGAAAGCTTTTTAGCAAAAATATTGGTCTGTGACATTTTTCTTGGTGATCAGGTTAATTTTTGTCCTTTCACCTCTACTCATCGTTAGTGCTAGTATGTGTCTTGACTATGGTGTCTCTCAGACTTTCAAGATTTACAGAGTTACATGAAATCTAGTATTGTCAGACTGAGTAATAACCCAATAAAATGTCTCTGTTCTCTTCAAACCTAAGGCAGGTACTTCCAGTGGCCTTCCTCCTATTCAGAGTCTGTGGCTTCATCTGCATTAGGGCTTTGGGTGGGAACAACAGTGTGAGCTTGAAGGGAAGCCCTGAGTGTCCTCATTTCCCATGTCTCAGAACTTGTAAAGCAGTTCTGGGGACTGGGCATTGGATTTCTTTTGGAGGAAACTCAATGGGAAGCTCCCATCCTGGGTGCATTACGTGCACTGCAACCACAAATGCACATAGATGAAGGAACCAAAGACTGGCCCTTCAAACAGCGTCAAGCTGCATGCTTCGTGACAATGTTCGATCCAGGAGACCAGACTATATCTAGCCAGATAATATCCCTGAGCCACAGATTATGTGGGATTAGGGGGCTCAGCACCATCTCTTTTGGTCTACTAATCCACTCCTTTAATATATAATTAAGTGCTTGCATAGACATACCCTGAGTCTCACGGCTAGATTCTCTTCTTAGAATCACAGAATAGTTTGGATTGGAAGCGACCTTTAAAGGTCATCTAGTCCGACCTCCCCTGCAATAAGCAGGGACATTGTCAACTAGATCACGTTGCTCACAGCTCCATCCAACCTGACCTTGAATGTTTCCAGGCATGAGGCATTAACTACCCCTCTGGGCAACCTGTTCCAGTGTTTCACCACCCTCATCATAAAAAAGTTATTCCCTGTATCTAGTCTAAATCTTCCCTTTTTTAGTCTGAAACCATTACGTCTCATCCTATTGCTGCACTCTTTGATTAAGAGTCCCTCCCCATCTTTCCCATAGGCCCCTTTCAGATACTGGAAGGCTGCTATAAGGTCTCCCTGGAGCCTTCTCTTCTCCAGGCTGAACAACCCCAACTCTCTCAGCCTGTCCTCATAGGAGAGGTGTTCCATCCCTCTCATCATTTTTGTGGCCCTCCTCTGGACTCGCTCCAACAGGTCCATGTCTTTCCTGTGCTGAGAGCTCCAGAGCTGGATGCAGTATTCCAGGCAGGGTCTCACCAGAGCAGAGTAGAGGGGAAGAATCACCTCCCTCGACCTGCTGGCCACACTTCTTTTGATATATGTTGATATATTTTTTAGATAGATTTTGATATATTTTATATAGATATTTTATACTGAGTATAAGCACAGGGACTATCAGCAAAATTGAAATGATAGCTTTTTTCTACTTCCTGAAAATGCTGTAATGTTGTTATCCATGGAAATTCAATGCTTACAGAATGGGATTTTCAGTGAGGCTCTGTTATTCATTCGGTTTTCCAGCAGGACTGATTGATACTGAGTGGGTAGCAATCATGTAACCTGCCAAGGTCACACACTGAGTCATTTCTTCCCCTAAAACTGCAGCCCAGCATCCTGCTGACTAGCAGTCCTGCTTATTACAGGCAGCCTCCACCTGTTAGGAATTAATAGAAATAGCCATATAACTACCAACACTGAAGAAAAATGGAACAACATTTAATGGTCTCCACATTAATGGATCTAGTTTTCAGGTGAATACTAAACAAAGGCAGAAACAATTCTGTGGGCTGGATTACTGAATAGCATTTTCTTCTGTGGTGATCACAGTCACGTTATTTTGTTGGCCAATTTAACATGCCCAATGCAGTTCTAGAGTGCATTCTAAAATATTTTTTAAAAGATTAATACGTATTTAGGATTAAAGACATAGTCCTGTGCTCCTCTTATTCCTGACCTACTTTGATAAAGATGAATGTTTAAGTTGCCCTGTGAAAATTATAATGTGTAGAGGAGTGATATTGTTTTATCTGTGCTTCTTGTGATGAAATTACTTATTGTATTCTTAGTGATGCCTCATCTCCTGCTGCCCTGGTATGCTGTTTTGCTCCATATGAAGTTTAAAGGTGAAGAAAATTATACTTTTGTTATTCAGACCAGAATAACTGAAGTGTTGTTCTTTTTAGTCAGAATTACTGGAAATATTTCATGCCACTTGAGTCTTCCTTATGCTCAGAATCATCAACTAAATGGATGAGAAAAGGGTAGTGAAGCCTGTAAGCATGTTAAGAGAAAATAATTATGAAATGCTTATGTCACTCAGTGTCAGTGTAAGCATACTTGGAAGGTATCAGCCTAAGGTTCCAAAATCAGGGACGATGTAGAGAAGATGAAATGATCGCTTTCAAAAGTAGAAGAATAACATGAAAACAAAAAAAAACTTGACACTACTTATAATCACTAAATGGTTTAGATAAAAAAAGAAAATGTTGCCAGGTGGCTTTACAGCCATGAGAAAACAGAGACACAAACTCAGAAAACGCACCCACCAACTTAGAAAACATCCTCTTTGGTGCACAGCAGCACCTACAGATGCAGGACCCTTCCCTATCCCCCCGTTATTCCTGCATGTGGAAAAGATGTAAAAGAAGCCATAAAAAAAGATTGTGATCGGAAACAGTCGCGGGAAACCTGCTGCCCCTTGGTCTGGGTCTCTGCATGTTGTCATGCTCACACTTTGCATTGCAAGGGGAGCAGTCCATCTGGGGGGTAGTGTCCAAGAGTTCCTCAAACCTAGAAAACCTCCAGCCTTACCTGGAGACGTGCCTCTCGGCCAGGTTCGGGTAGAAGCACCGCAGCCCATCGCCTCAGGTGAGTGGGTCACGGAGCTGCGTCCCTACCGGGGAATCTCTGCTCTGAAGTTACTCTGCTTTTTCTGAGAATCCTGCGGACCTGCCAACCAGATGGTGGAAATACCAGTCATTTCCATGAAACCAACCTGTCACCCAGTGAAAAACAACTGCAGGACAGTATGTTGAAAGATAAAACATAGTTTTTTATTCTGCTTTAATTCATGCACTTGTCCATTTAAATGGCATTGACAAGACCGTAAGAATTGCTTTATGGGAAGGAAAAGCTTTCTCCTTGTTAAAAAAAAACAAAACAAAACCAAACTTGGTTCAAGCATACAATAAAGAAAGTAGCCACTTTAAGTCTTTAAATATTCATATTATTTTTACCTGTGTGATCTAAAAAGATTATTTTAATTTTTTTTCCTTTGACTAATTAAATGCAATGCTTTCAAATGCAAATATGCAAATAAACAATCTATCTCTTAGTGAAATTACCAAAACGCAAGGTTAGAGTCCCAAATTCAGGCAATGATCTTTGGAAATGCTGACTATAAAGTGTCTGTTTGCCTGATATTCAAATCACTGTATGGTGCAATCACATAAACAGCATTCACAAAGTGACAGGTTGTGCCTGACTGGTTTTGAACATCTGCCTGATAAGCAAATCTTTATTAATCTTAAGCATCTCTTTTCTCAGTGTTCTGCTGTTTTAAATCCAAATCACTACGAGATATTTCCTCAGAACAAGCATTTTAAGTAACTATTATGTCACACAGTATGTGATGACTAATGTCTCTCTTGCGCCAGAACAAGGACTAAATATTTTCTTGTTACTCCAAACAATGTCTAGCAATTTCTGTAATTTAAAAATGTACTACATTGTCTCTTTGAAACAGGTTATTTAATGTTAGATCTTATGTTGACACCCTTGAATTTTCTGTGCATATTCTTAAGAGTTCTTGTGAATAGAACAGAGTTCTCACAATTCTTACACTCTGTAAGAGACATTGTCACTTTAGAAATTCCACTATAGGCCAAGCAAAATTAAGAAGAATATGGTAAGCCAAGCTGTGCAGAAAAACCTACATAAGTTTCAGGCTAGCCTCATCTACGGGATCTTTCAGACACCACAGTGGAGCGTTCCTAAACAGCTATGAATGTACACAGTTTCATCAGTTTCAGCTAAAACTAGTCAATCATCTGAGAGACCAGCCTCTCGGGAAGAGGGAAAAATAGAAACAGACTTTTTTTCCCCCCAACCCTTTCCCTGTTGGGCCGCCTAGCAGTACAGGAACTGCAGAGAACCCTCTAGCTCCAAAATCGGAGAGGAGACGGGGATCAATAAAGCTGCTTTACCAGGAGATCTTTGCACTTGGTGGGAAGGGCCACGCATTCCCCTCCTCGTTCACACCGGTGCTCCAGCTGCTGAAGGTCTGGGGTGGCTTCGACTCATCTGCCGTGTTGCTGCACTCAGAACTGGTTTCTGTGGACAAAGAGCAGACTCAGATGCCTCAGAGAAAAGCAAAAGTGAGGAGGCCAAGAATTTTAGATGCTGTCTGGGAATATCTTGCTAGCCATCTGCAGTCTAAACAAAAATAGCCTGTCTAGTGCACAGCGTGCTGTGCTGCAACCGGGTATCTAAATCTATAACAGGATGTTTTACAGTGTCTGCTGGAGCCTTTGTTTCCTCCCATATAAACAAATAAACTAAAAACTGATCCTATCAAGGAAGTACAGATAATTTATTCATTAATATAGCCAATACATAGGAATAAGTCCATGCAGAGAGCTATTAATGAGAATCTCATCCCCTAAAAATATTTCAGGGGAGGAAAAGTAGTCTGGGGTGTGTGTGGACATAATAATCCCCTCAAAACAAGCAGATCAAAACTGACAAAGAGAAGCAGAAAGACTGTTTGAAGTTATTTTTTTCACTGGATAACTCTGATACAGGCCTTGCATCACGGTTAAAAGACTAGTAGCCTTATAAGTCTGAGGTCAATTAGATCATTTGCCAAACACCTCGTTATTAGGCACAGCCTAATGGGATGCTCGTAAGTGCACCTGAAAGTGCATTATTGTTAATGCAGTACATGATGTTCAAAAAGAGTTTAAATGAACCAACTTGCTTGAAAAAGACATTTTCAGATTCTGAAATCTTTCCAGAGCTTTGTCCATTCAAAGACAATAGCTGGCAGGCTGCCTAAGAAAGTGAATGTGATAAAGAGAAAACTATTATATCTAGCACTTCTTTTGTAGGAAACTGTAACTTCTGGGTCTCATTTTTCTGCTCTGCTTGATAATGTAATAATTCTCATGAAAGGAATACACAGAAATATAATGAAGAACGATATGATTGTGCAGTGAAAGATAAAGCTATTTGAAACTCTGTGGTTTCAGAGTACTGCACAGTGCTTCAGCTGTGTGGCTGTCTGTTGAAGTCAACACGACTCTTTTGCCTCCAGGTATTCACAATACCTTGAAAACTGAGTTGAGTTCAGTTGAGTCTTAGTCTCCATCTACCTGGGCATATCTCTAGGTGAGTCATTTCAGGCTCTGTGCATGCATGGGGCAAGTGCCACAGAACTGCATCTAAATTTTACTTCACAGGCAAAGCCCGTTCAGAGGGGGGGGTGGTACTCCAGTGTTAACAGTTCAACTCCTCTTTCCTCTTCCACAATAAATTTATGCTGCACCTGATTCTCTTGGAAAGATATGAAATATGAATATAAATGAAATGTTTCTAAATAATAAAAAGTGCAATCCACAACTGATACTGGGATATTATTATTAATGCTCTTGTTATCAATCAATTAGCTACAGGCAAACTTCAGGTTTACTTGTAGGCATTCCTGGGAAATAATTCATTCAAGTCTTAATCCAAATTGTACCAAGTTCATCAGCAGCTTTTTTTATTGACTACAGTAGTCAGCTTTTGTACAAACCCTTAACATCTCCGATTAGATGAGAACTTGATCTACCTGGTTTATTAAAAGAAGCACTGAGCAATTCATTCTTACGCGGTATCAGCAAGTAACATTCAACTCCGGAAAATAACATCAAGTATCAGAATATCTGTTTCTCAAAACACAGAAGCATTTGGAAACACTTGAAAGCCTCCGTACTAATGAGGGCAGAGTGCTCTTTGCAGGCAAAGCATCACCACTGGGGAACTCAGCCTCCTGCGTGCTCCGCAGTGGGATGTGCTGCCCAGTCTCCTCCTGCGGGCAAACAACATTCTCCCACTGGGTTGCAGGGCTGTGTGATGAATAACGTGCTGCAGAGTCAGAGATAGAAACAGAAGGAAATCTGAGAGCCGCAGAGTACTCCTGCCATAATGGAGCACAAGACCCAAGTTCAGGTGTCAAAGATTGATCTCATTTAGATGCATCCTCAAAGGACTCAGAATACAGAGCAGCCTCAGGGCAAAGCCCTTCAAAACAAGTGCTGTCTGCCACTGAACCCAAACATCGCTCTTCAGGAGATAAACCAAGTGTCTGTATTTTGGTGACATTATAGCTAGTAGATTCATTTTAAGCTAATCTGGCAAGCTCTGAAAACAATAACAAGAGGAAAAGATCAAAGTCATTTAAAGGTATACCTGAACCCATAAATAACAGTTTCTTGTACAGATAGATGACATTTTGGGACTGAGTTAAAAAGATCAAATCAGCATCACTAATATATGACCCCAAGGAGCAACAACTCAAGAACTTATCCTGGAGAGACTGCTTCAAGGCTATAAGCAGCTTCAGATCACTGGTCTTTACAAAATAGTTATTTTATGTGGACGTGATGAATAACACTTCAGCCGGGCTAAGGCCAGCTCTGGTACATGCTTATCCTATCACTTGCAGCTACACTGGCGAAAATGGTACTTAAATGTCAAACAAAGAAATATATTTCTTTATGAACATCTGTTATCTTAGGATGAAAAAAATGCCAGTCATGCAAAGAGTGGCAAAGATAATGCAATGTGGAGATGTAAAGTCAAAATATTGGAACATTAAAATTGCATTAGTAATTGTATTAGCAGTATAAGTTATAGTATGGAAGCACTTTACAGCTGGCAGTAGAAAAGAGAGAGATCACTGCAGCAGAGACAGCAGCCTGACCTGGGACAGCACATCCATCAGCATCAACTAGACAAGTAAATAAGACAACTGGGAAATGGCAGTTATATGAGCAACTCTACTTTTAAAGCGTAAGGATAAAGAAATTTTCTATTTTGTAAAGTTAGATAGAGATTTTTTAAAAATCTCCTTACTTCAGAGAAAAGGTAAATACACTGTATGTTAATGACTACGAACTACAAAAAATCCTTATTGAATAAGGAGCTCTTAGTCATAAAATGAGTAAGAGTTGTGGAATCCAGCTTCATGTAACGTAGTGGAATCAGCCTAAAAAATTATAATTCACAGTTTCATTATAAGTATAATGAAATGTGAGCTTGCAGATCAAACAAACTCATCATTAAAAGCTGTGAATCAAAGAAGCATTAAAGCACAGACATATTTGACAATCTGACGCAGATATTGAAATTGGTATTCGGCTAATTAAAATGTTCACTAGAATACAGAATCTTTCAGATTTAAAAATGTTATCGTAAGCTGCCAAAAATAAAGATTTAAAAGGCTGATAAAGCAATTCCCTAAATGACTTAAATCCCTCACTCTTTCCTTGTAGAGTTTTGGGGTTTACTTCAAAGCCAGCATAGTGTTTAGAAAAGAATAAGGAGAAATTGCATGGAAGAAGATGCTTATTCTAAAGCCTGGTTTCACTGAATCACGAAATGGTAGAGGTTGGACGGGACCTCTTAAGATCATCTAGTCCATCCCTGTGTGCTCAAGCAGAGTCAGCTAGTCTAGGTTGCCCAGGACTGTGTCCAGTTGGGTTTTGAATATCTTCATAGATGGAGACAGCACAACCTCTCTTAGCAACCTGTTCCAGTGTTTAATCACCCTCATAGTAAAAAAAAAAAGCGTTTTCTTGTATTCAGATGGAATTTAATGTGTTGTAATTTGTGTCCCTTGCCTTGTCCTGTCACTGGGCACTACTGAGCAGATTCTGGGTCCCTCATCTTAATTCCCTCCCAACAGGTATCAGTACACATCGATAAGATCTGCCCTAGCCTCCTTTTCTCCATGTTCCCTTTTAACCTCAGTAGAAAAAAATATTTTTTGCAATTCAGCAGAGCATTGGGTAAAATACTTGGAAATTGTGGCCCCTGCTCCTGCTTTTTAATCCAAGTGGGCTTCCCAGAGTTTGTTCCATCCCAGATTTTATGGGGCATTTTGAGAAATCTTGGAGAGGCTTTCTGCTCTTGGCATTTTAATTGTAATAACTTGCTAATGGAAGGCTGTGAGCATAGTTAACTTCAAAAGGTTTGTTTTCCTTTGCTGAAGAGAGGATCCTAAATAGTGTCTCTTTGTAGTGCTGTGTCTGTCAGCAAGGAAACATTCTACCCTGAAATCCTCACGCAGATCTAAATACATAAGGCTATGAATAAATGGGGTTATAAGCTAATTTACCAGAGGGGCCATAGCTTGGCCTTTTATTATACTCTCACAAAAAAATTCTAGTATCAATCAACTGAAGGAAAAAAATGGATGCTGCTCTGTATAATATAAAAGGACAATATAATTTTTGTTCTGTAGATCACAGATCAGGAGTTGTGCCACGTCTAAATTCTAACATTTATGCCCTCAAATAATTGTGCTTGGAAAGTGATATGTGCAATTAATTTCAAGCCTCATAGATGTTTTGGATCCACATGGCCATTTCGCTTGTGCGGCCCTGAGCTGAACCAGCTCATGGTTCACGGGAGAACTGACAGAGGGAATGCTGCCCACAGGGTCCCAGCCCCTCTCCAGAGGATCCCATATCCCGAGGATCCCCCTTGCAGTTGACCCCACTGAAAAACCAAGTATGTAGACAAGGGTCCTCTACTGCAAAATGTTATATGGGTCATCATGTCCAAAAAATGTGACACAAAACCCCTGGACCCCTATATAATTTTGGAGGTGCCTTAGATGCCAACAGAAGACACCCATTCAGGATCCTTTGAGTAAATGGTAGTTCACTGTCACTAGAAATTAGTCTTGATTTGCATATTGAAAAACTCCAGGAAAAACTGCAGTATACTAGCCTTCTTTAGTGATCAGAAAACAATTAATATTCTGCAGATCTCAGTGCTGGATACACAGTGTGTTTTCTCTGTTTTCATAAGAAAGAAAAAAAATGTGAACATGCTGATGGAAATATTAAGCAGCACGCATTACGTTGCCAGACGTGCTGGAAATACCCTTTTGCTGGAGAGGTTACCTGGCAGTTTATTCAGCTGCTTTGCTGGCAGGAAGAATGCAACGGTGGTATTTCAAAGTGGCTGAAAAACAGACAGAGCAGTTTCACATAGCTGAGTGTTCAAAATGAGAGAATAGAAATCTTGGCATTTAAATCTGTGAGTATATTTGTTGTTTTTATTTCTAACTGCATTATTAGTTGTTCATTGCAATTTTGAAATCTACATTTTGTTGAAGCAAACAGTGACATTAAGATCCCTCCAACAAAATACTCAATGAATAGTTTAATTTCTTTAAAATCAAACTTCATACTTCTGTACCTGATTTGTCCATCCAAGTCACATTTTAAAAGTAGCTATAGAGCATTTGAGTGAAGCTGCTCTCGGTTTAGCTAAAAGTGGTAATTATAATGAAGGTAAGCCACCCAAAGCTAATAATTCTCAGAAACAAAGAAAAAGATCTATTTTGGACAAAATTAAAGACTTAGGAACACTGAATACCTTTTTCTGTATAGCTACGCACTTGCTGGTTTAGAAAAGGCAGCAAACAGTTTAATAAGTATTAGAAATAGTACACTGTCACTTAGTACATTAAATGTAATGTCTACTCAGTGTGAATATAGTTTGCATCAACTGCAGACATACCAGGGAGTATTATTCATGGAATAGAAATCACGTTAATTAAACGTGGATATGATACCAAACTCAGAGTTTTTCTTAATATTAGGGAAGAAAGCAAAAATGACCTGAGAATACAGAAGTATTAATATGTTCAGTAAATGAGAATTCAGAATTCCTATTAGAGAAAGCCAAGGTAACAGATCTGCTTGAAAATCATCTGTGATAATCAATATGAGAGAAACATGAAAAGCAGAGGAAATAGTGGGCATCAAATGATATGTTAATTTGTAACACGATAAAGCAGGAAAACAGATGAAGACTGCCTGTGCAGCTGCATTAAGCCTGCATTAAGCTGGCGATGGTCTCATGCTACACAGCTCTATCAGAGCGTTCCTGAAATATTGCCTTTATTTCAGAGTCTCTCTTTAAGTGAATGAAGTAAACAAAATGAAAAGGAGTTCAGAAACAACTGTGAGGAATGGCTGCACCAACAGCAGCTGTTGAAGGACCTTCCTATACTCCTTCTGGCCAAGTCATTACTGAAGAAGGGTCTGCAGTGCTGTGTTAGGTCATGGCTCAGCAGAATCAAGTGGTGCATGATCGTTGTAAGATATATGTGTATCTGTGCAAGTGTTTTTTTGAGGGCTACAGACGGCTATATCTGGAAAATATCCCTTTTGGTTCTTGCACAATATTAACTCCTCTTCCAGTTCCATGTGCCTGACACAGGTAGTAGTTTCACCAAGCTGGACACCTGAATGTGGCACGTGGTGTTGGAGAACTGGAAAGAGGGTAGGACCCAGCACCTCTGGTGGGAGAGTGTAAGGAAGGTGTCGAAGACCGTGTGAGATTTAACAAGTCTGCCCAGATGTACGTGTGGCCTCACAACAGAATGGTTAACTTAGTGAGTTCAGATTTTGTCTGATGAGGGGCACAACTCCTGCACTGATTCATAAAAACTAAGCTGGGGTTGAGGCAGGATTGGAGGTTTTCTACCCTGGTAAACCCTCAACAACTCTCTGAGCACTGGGAAGCACTCTGAGCTCTCTAAGAAAGGTGAAGTTTTTTTCAAATGGACATTTGAGGACAAAGAAAAGTAATAAATGTGAAAAGGAAAATATATAGAGGACTTGGGGGTGTTGGTGGATGAGAAGCTCAACATGAGCCGGCAATCTGCACTTGCAGCCCAGAAGGCCAACTGTTTCTTGGGATGCATCAAAAGAAGTGTGGCCAGCAGGTCGAGGGAGCTAATTCTGCCCCTCTACACCACTCTTACGAGACCCCACCTGGAATACTGCATCCAGCTCTGGAGCACTCATCATAAGAAAGACATGGACCTGTTGGAGCGAGTCCAGAGCAGGGCCACAAAGATGATCAGAGGACTAGAGCACCTCTGCTATGAGGACAGGCTGAGGGAGTTGGGGTTGTTCAGCCTGGAGAAGAGAAGGCTCTGGGGAGACCTTGTATCAGCCTTCTAGTATCTGAAAGGGGCCTACAAGAAATCTGGAGAGGGACTTTTTAGCAGGGTATGTAGTGATAGGATGAGGGGTAATGGCTTCAAACTGGAAGAAGGTGGATTTAGATTAGATCTCAGGAAGAAATTTTTCACTATGAGGGTGGTGAGGCACTGGAACAGGTTGCGCAGGGAAGTTGTGGAGGCCTCATCCCTGGAAGTGTTCAAGGCCAGGTTGGATGAAGCTTTGAGCAATATTGTCTAGTGGGAGGTGTCCCTGCCCAGGGCAAGGGGGCTGGCTGGAACTAGATGATTTTTAAGGTCCCTTCCAACCCAAACCATTCTACGATTCTATGATTCTATATGTTGGGAAGCCAAAACTTGGATCTAATACACTGTAGATGTTACTAAAAACCATAGTTTGAGATTTCCAAACCATCTGGAGAGAGCAGATGCAAAGATGCAAATGAACCATATGGAACCATTTTGAAATGAGATTTTTGAATGCTGTTGATAATCTTTGAAGTCCACATTTAATGTCAATACCTAGTGTCTGTAAAATGATCATCCGGCTTTATCACTGTTACCATTATTGTTGGTGTTGGTATAGTAAGATTCTGATTCAACATGATAGTTAAACACACATGGGGTAGGGAGCCCAAAGTCGAATCTTAATACTCAAAGTAGTTAAGTATGTACCATTAAAGTCAATGTCATGTTTTATGGTCAAGTACTTTGGACATTAATACAGTTTAATGATGATTCCAAACCATTTTAAAGTCAAATCTTAATGATCCCTAAAACTAGGATTCAGTCCCTAATTCTGCTACTCTGGTTCCATAAAATCTTTTGATCTTTATCAGAAGAAAGAGTACTTGGAAAATAAATCTGGTAGTCTTGGGAATGAAAAACAGGATACACAACTGTGTTCTGTTAAAATCAAGGAATGCATACAGAAAGGAAAGTGTTTGAGGTTCATTCTATGTAAGTCAAAATAAAATAATTATGAAATTTCAGGTAATAATTTAATCTGTTTTAGGATAGAAAGCCATACTGCAAATGATCTGTCTGGATCTGTTTAGTCTTCTTCCTTTGTAGCAACAGGTGAATTATCTGCACGGCTTCAAGTGAGCGAGTTAATCCAAGGGTTATCTGTACTCCAGCCTCCCCCTATTCTGTAGACTGGAAAGGGAAGATTACAAGGTTACGAATTTTACAGTCCTCCCTGGTATGTTGAATGAGAATAGAAAATGCCAGCCAGATCTGCCCAGGACATGTGGCTACTGAAAGGAAACCTCAGAAAAGCAGTGAAAAGGTCTGCTTTGGAAAATTGCAGCCGCTGTGAGAGTGGCTATTCAGATTATTTTTCCCACTACACACTCATGGCTCTTTCTAACCTTGTTATGACAACAAGCTGAGCATGAGTCATCAGTGCACCACTGCAGTCCCCATCGCTGGAAGTTTTCAAGATGCATTTGGACAAGGTGCTGGATAATCTTATCTAGGCTCCCTTTGCCACAAAATGTTGTACCAGATGGTCTTTTGAGGTCCCTTCCAACCTGGGCTGTTCTATGATTCTAACCTAGTTTGGAAGAACTGGGCTAGGTAACAGCAAATGCTGGTTTGGGGCAACCGATTGAATGTGATTAAATACAGTATTAGGAAATCACTGAAAAATACCTTTGACAAGTGTACATTGAATTAATAAGAGTAAGACATAATTAGTTTTCACTGAATCCAGATGGGTAGTTTATGTAGCTAACATTAAGTACATTTTCTTGACTGGGACCTTTCCACAGAAATAAACACCACTATTTATTCATCTCAGTTTTCCTGTTACAGAAAGAGCAAAATAGACCAAAGGTGAAATCTTCAGCCCAGCCTCAGACAATTATTATGGTCATATTATTTAAAGTGACCTGGGCACTTAGAAGACCAACTATCATTGCAGAAGACCTAGATTTGAGCTTGCAAATCAGAACTGGGAGGAAGGAGTTGCATTTCATTTAAGGACTTTAGCTTAGAGTTCTGAGTTTTTCTCATTGTTCAGGAAGAACACCTACCTTGGACTTTTGAGGGTATAAATAATGCAGGCAATTACATTTGCTGACCATAAGCAACGGAAATAAAATCTAAAGATCGATCTTGTTGGACAGAAGTATTTCTAAAAGTATAGTTTTGATTAGTTT
The DNA here is from genome assembly GCA_008921705.1 of Burhinus oedicnemus. Lineage (NCBI taxonomy): Eukaryota > Metazoa > Chordata > Aves > Charadriiformes > Burhinidae > Burhinus > Burhinus oedicnemus. Next base: position 50,231 of record VFFE01007180.1, on the reverse strand, counting down.
AAAATAATTTTGAAATAGTATGAAACATCATAGTGTTTTTTTTTTTTTTTACAGTTCTAGCAGGAATTACACAGTGAAGTAAAGCATGTGAATAAAGACTACACATATTACTAGAGATGCTGGTTTTGAATGAGGAATATTCAAAGTTGCCCTGTGGTATTTGTTTAAAATTGGTTAATTACTTTTTGCGTAAATTGCTAACTAAACATCAAAATGAAGAGGCATGGGTATGTGTTAATGTCCTGGTTTGAGGTAAAACAGGACCAATTTTGTTCTGTAACTTTACTTTTTAGCTAGGCCTCTTTTAACTGCTGAAACCACGACAGTTACAACAAATTGATTCTGTTCTAATTTTTCAAAAAGGATAGCCCTAAAAAAATATTTATTGAAAGAAAATGTAGATGGTTTCTCTACTAGGCTGCCCTTTGGTAACCATGGAAACTTGCAGACTTGCCCAGGACATAAAAGAGAACTATATTGCATTGGACACATTTATTTGTTTAGATTCGAAGTTTTACAGCAGTGAAAGTTGTATAACATTGTACGGTGGTTATTTGTCAGGACCGTGACCTCCACACTGCAGCAATACTCCTTGGAAATAAGGAACTCTGTAAATCTCTGGTGATCTGGTACAACAACAGCTGTTATTGCTGTCAAGTCTGTGGTCCTGTGAAGCAGAAAATCATTACTGATCAATAAATCAAGACTTCTAAGGAAATATTGGAAGATGATGGCATCAACTCTCACTCTTCCATCCTTGTGGTGAAGAGAGATACAGTGAACACAGGGGCTGCCCCAGCAGCATCTCATCCCTGCAGAGATGCGTAAGAGCACTCACCCCCTCTTTATGAAAATGGTATCTCACATTCAAGAATTCTTAGCTCATAAAGATGGCCCAGATCCCCGCTGTCTGGAGACACCTATACTATAGGTACTACTGTGATACCCAACCTTTGCTTCAAGGTAAAGATGACAGAAAGTGCAAGGTAGTGAAGAGCTGGCCAGCTGAAACCCAAAATGCGAAGAAGGTTGTTCCTAAAGAAGGGAAGAAAAGTTTAAAAGAAAAGGAATTTTAATACCGTTTTGTCTGAGAATTGTTCACTGCAGCGTTCAGTGATGAGGCAGTTGCACAAATGTTTTTCCCAAATAACTCCATAGGAAGAAGGCATACTATTTTAATTGCCAATTTTGTCCAATGTCATTCGGAAAAGATGCTTAAAAGGTCAATTGGTTATACATTTTAATTTGAAGGTCTATTAAGAGTTTCAAGTTAACTGTTGTTAATACAAATACACGCCACAATTAGAATATTAGCTATAATGAACATTCATCCCAAAATCCTGAATGCACTAAGGATTATTGAAATGAATTCAGGCTTAGCTTTTGGAATGAAAATTTTATTTTTCTCCTTAATTTAACTTAAACAAATTTTGAATGCACTCTGGAGAGAATAATATTTATTCCCTGGTGACTAAATATGACTAACTGCTGCTGTGCAGGTTTTTAACCAAACCTGTGCCCTATGCATTACCAATCAAAGGTATTCTGAATTGGAGACATTGCTGGGTTTACTTGAAGCATTCTCTGCTGCTTTAGGCAACATGTGGCCAGTTGATCTGTGTAAACAATAGAATTTGCAGCTTTGTGACCAAACAAACAAGCAAACAAAAAATAAAAAATTTGAGTTTACAAATTGTACTGAAGTAAAACACTGGCCTAAAACTCTTGTCTTTAAAAACAATTTCTAAGTCAGGTTGATTTCAAAACTGAAAACATTATACAAAACAAAATAGTTAAGATTTTTAAAGTATACGTTTTTCTTTTTTTACCTGAAAATATTCAACAAATGCTATTTGTAGCATAAGCAGTTTCAGTTATGCTTTGCAGCTAATTGTTGGCTCTGTACTTCATAACAAATGTTTTGCCAAGATCTGGTGAGCACTTGGTAATATCACAAAAATCGTTACAGAGAGCATAGGATTGTAAGGAACTAGATCCAAAGAAGCAGACTTTGAAATACTTGAAAATAGATTTGTTTCCTTTGTATGATTCTGGTGGTTTGGGTTTTGTTTGTTGGTTTTTTTTGTTCGTTTTTGGTTTTTTTTGTTTTGCTTTGTTTTCATTAAATGTCGAGCGCATTAATTTGAAAAATAAAATGCTATCTTTTTCATCAGCAAAACTGCTTTGCTCCCTTTTAAATTCCAGCTTTTCAGAATTCAATGTTCCAAAGTGGTGCAGGCAACACTTTTCCACATAGTGTTGTGACTTCATTTTCCTTTTCAACCATTTTAACTGTTTTTCACCTTTTGCGTATTTTAAGTGAAAAGATATTTCATAGCATCAATTGTGAAATACATGCATAACAGAGAAACAATATTGGTGCAGACAGTTTGTTTATGCCTTGAAGAGTTTTGACCTAATCTTTAAAATCTTATTCCAGCAGCTCCTTCTTAGCTTTGATGTCAGTTTGGCTTGAATATGAATTTGGGCAAGGGTCCAAGGAGGAGGAAAGAAAGGGTGAACTTTCTGCTATTATGGACCATCAGAATGAAAATTAATAACAGGATCTGGAAAGCTGCCAAGGCTGTAAGAGATGTATTTATTAATCTTGAATAACTCTGAAAGAAAACAAAATAAATACAAAATAAATAACATGATTGTCGAAGAGCAAACTCACACGGAAGCTCAACATGAAAAATAAATTAAAACTGTATTTAAATTTCAGAGATGACAGATATATGGAATCTTTCATCACACTGGACAAACACAATTCTTTTGTTATTAAGGGTCTTCCAGGTAATTTGAGAAAAATAATGTGTATTCTACAAAGCTAAGACAAAAGAGAAATATTGTGTGGAGATCGCAGAAAGTAATTAAATGCCAACTCCCTTGGAATTAGTCATATGAAAACTCTGTAAACATGCTCTCAGGATTATGGGATTATTATAATTTACTAGCTCAATGCATTCCTTTGTCTTTACATGCAGGAAAGCATTTGACAAGGTTGAGTGGTCAGTTTTTAATCAAGTAAACTTTTCTAAAGTGTTTCAAGGATATAGAAGTACAAAATGAGTTTTAAAAAGCAGTGGCCTTAACATATTTTCCAAAGAAGTTTACTTCCAAAGAGAAAGCAAAAGGTTTCAGAAGTTCACGGCTGTTTTGAGAGTTATATTTCATTCCGTTTCCTCTATCTGCTAGTGTCCTCCCAAGTAATCATAGCAAAAATAAAGCATCATGTTAGGAAGCTCTTGATGTCTGTACGTGCCATTTACATCGTAAATTCTATTACGCTGAGGATGTGTATTATAAAAGGGAATTTCAATACCGATATGTGAGCTGAAACCATATTATAACTACCAAGCAGATGGACTGTACTTGTCAGAGGACAGGAATATACCTGTAACATGGCCACTGAAGAGCTGAACATCAGTAAGCGTCACCACGCCAGGCAACTGAGTCTTTGCTGGGGTGGGCTTTAGGATGGAAACTTTGCCACTTCTGGCCTTCATTCAGAGTATAACTTGTAGAATTATTGATATTAGTGGAAAGTGGGGAAAATCTTGATCGTATTGTCAATCCTGTTCTCACCAGGCATTAGTGAGCAAAGAAACATTGAGTTAAATTCTCTTCTGCTTCTCATGAGAGGGAGAGCACAGGAGGTACTGTCCAGGAAGGGGGTGGGCGTTTAAGGAAAGGGCATGTTTAAGGAAATCCCCTAGAGCAGATTAAGTGAATCTTGTGGGAACACGATGGTGCATGCATGGACACGATGCAGCCCAGCTGCCAAAAGGACTTCTACCTAAACTGCTGGCAAGCCTAATACACTGATAGGGTTGTGCAAAAAGCTGGATTAGAAGCCAGTATGTGGCCCATTTATTTTAAGTTGTTAACTATGGACTTTACTCCTTTTTATTTTTCAGTTTTTCAAGGAAATTTATGGTAGTAAGTATTTAGTATAGTTTTATTTTAAATGCTTCATTAAGTTCTATTATAACTAAGGATATTGGCACAGGAAAGGCATAATTTTTCCTAGGTTATTATTATTACATATTTATTGTTCACTTATTTAAATTTTGCAGCACTTGTTACAAATTAAAATAATTTCTTTTCAGTAAACTGGAAGCTGCAGTAGTGTGTGATTCCCCTGAGATTTGGGACTGCTGTTGGCTTGTACATGCCAGTCGCTTTGCAAGTGAATGAGAGCATCACATTGTGCTGCTCATAAATATGCCGTTGTGATATACAGTAGACTTTAAGTCTCCAAACGCAGCAACCCATCCACATCTTTTTCTTAATCATAAACTGGAATTAAACTTGTTCAGCTCATCTCTTAGCATAACAGAGGCATCCTCCCCTCTAATTGCAGCAAAGGTTTCATACCATCTCTCTTGCTTAAAGGACTTTATTAGGTTTTTCAAGCTGTATTAAATTGAGTAAGGGTTATGTCAAGTCATTTGTCACTCTCAGCAAGCCAGCATGCGAGAAACAGTAGATTTATTCAGGGTATTTTTCCAGTCAATGTATTTACAGCCTCCACATTTATTTTAGATAAAGCTAGGCCAATTCCTAGAGGTTTTTTTAAAAATAATTTACAGCAGAGTCCTTCTGCATATTTTCTCTCTTGATTTCTATTTCTCCATCTGTTCTGATGATTGAAAAGTCATCCCCGGGTGGATGGAACTGGTTCCTCTGAGAACATCTCTGTTTTTTTGGGTCACTTCAGAGGAAACAGGTGCTATGTTTGGGGCAGTAAATTTAACTGCTTTTGGCTTGCATTTGCCTTTTGCTTGCTAGAATTCTCCTGGATACTTTCATGACTTAGAAGGGGCCATGGACACTAATTTACCTCTCTGTTCTTTATTCTAATTTACCTCTCTGTTCTTTATTCTAGAAGAAGAGAGGTTTATGGAAAAGCTTAGTATACAAAATTAGATTGGAAAGTATTAGAAAATGTTTTAAATAATCCATTTTACCTTTATTTTCCATACCTTCCTTTTATCTCTCATTCCAGCAGAGCAATATTGCCAGACAAGTAGGTATATTTTTTTCTTTATATGAAGAGGGATTCCATGAATTTTTTTATAGTGCCACAGCTGAGCACTTCCGTACAGTTGTGCGTGTTCAGGAATTCTGTGGCTGGCTGATGGGAGGTGGTACAACGGTCTGTGAGCACACGGTGTAGTGGCTCAAGTATAAAACTAGATCAAATGCCATCCTAGGCTCTGATGCCAGAGGCTGTAGGCAGACCTGGGTTGGAGTTGTGCCTGCAATGCTGGAAAAACCGTGGAGGTGATTCTGGTACGTTGGCTATGAAAGCCAAAGGACAGGGGGTAAGGCGCAGAGAAGTAAAGGTACTGCTCCACCTATTCCCTCAATCTACACCTTTACTATTTTTTTCTCAACAACTAAATGAGAGTATTTGGTTCTTAGTGACTTCAAAAAAACAACAGAAAAAATGGCTATTACCTGGTGAAGGACCTTGTAACTCTGCTATTTGCTGCTTTGTGAAATTAACTGGCATTGCTATTCCAAGTTACAACGTGTAACAGGATTCCATTGTTATCCTTTTTCAGCAGGGTTTATGTGTGCTGCAAACTTATCACTGGATTGGCAGACCCATGCAATACTTTCAGAGTGGATTTTCCTGCCATGAACAAGTCTGCAGAGCAAGCATTGGCTCAGGTTGAGCATCAAAAGAGGCACAGAAGAGAAATTACGTTATCTACAGCGTACGTGTAACAGCATTGTTTAAACATTTTTTGGGGTGAGGGGGCTCCCTGAATGGGGGCAGCAGGGTAGCCCAGGTAGCCCAGTCATTCCTCTTTGCCTATGTACCTGTTTTTATTCTTTGGTATGGAAGACGTTCAGAATGGACATAGGGAGAACCTTTTTGCCCATGAGGACAGTCAGACCTTGGCAGACGTTGCCCAGAGAATTTGTGCAGTCTGTGCCTTTGGGGCATTTTCCAAACCTGCCTCTTCCAGCCTGGATTGTCCTGTGATCCTACAGAAAGGGAGGAACTGCCTTTTGCTTATCAGAATGCTGGAGCAACTTTAAGTCAAGATTGTTCTCCTTGTATGTATGCATACACAGGTAATATAAACACCACTCCTCAAAGATTTACTTTATAGTGTAAATGCAGAGGCAACATACAGTAGAAATCAAATACTGAATATATTTATGATGAACCATTAACACAGCTAAGAATACTTAAAGAAAAAGCTGTTCCAGCATTTCCCTTTCTCAGCTGGTATTACCACATAATTTCACTGTAAATCTAAGTAACAGTCTTGCTAGCTAGCAGCTGAAGGTCTAGAAAATTTCAGGCTCGGGGTGATGTGTGTATTTCTATATTCACAGCTGTAATAATATAAAGTTCACATTTACACTGAGATGAATGACCAGCCAAAGTTGTCAGCTTTTGTGCAGCAGAAAGATGTAAAACTGAGGGTGACTGTAGTCAAAAATGAAAGACCTGTTAAGTGATGTGGTCTTGTCTTGGTACAGCACTGCTACTTATATCAGTAGACCAGATGGCTAGGAGAGAGTAGAAAGACAGTTTGGCCTGGAGACAAGTCCTTCTCCAGGATTTTCTCAAACAGTTCCAAGTCCAGGGCACTCACAAGACCAGAAAAAGTCTCCTCCATCTATGCTCCTAAACCTTAAGGATAAGAACATGCTTAGATGTTCTGCTGGATCAGGACTGAATTTGCTGTAACATGTTGAGTCTGATCTCACTGAAATCTGAGAGAATGTTATCTCCATAATTTCAGGATTTGTTCTTATAAGCCCATTGTGAGTCTCTACCAACATGGCTATACCAGGGAATAAAGCACATTATGCTCAATAAACTGAAAACCAGCGAGGAAGTTCCTCTTCATCCATGGACCTTGAAATGTCAGGCACACTAAAGCTCACAAGCGCAATAGATTTTAATTATGGGAACACTTTATGTTCTGCACCATGTGAACCACACAAAATCTTTCTGAAATCTAGCTTAATGCCAGTCTATTATTCATCAGGTTTTCTTTTTGTCTGGAAATGTTACAATAACCTTGGCTGAAAATGCTGGACATTACAGCCTCACAATGCATGTGGAGAATACTGGCACCTCTCTGTTACAAGAGAAGCATTACCCATTGTCCTGTGTATAATCCTATTGAAATACTTCAGAAACTTGATGATGAGAGGATTGTATTTCAGACTTGTTCCTCCAGCTCTCCTTTGGGAAAATTAAATGGTCAATAGGGCTTTTTCATCTTATATTTGCTCAAGGCAAGACAAAAAAAAAAAAAGGTATTTGCATACATGTACGTATCGGATAAGAATTATACCTCTATTAATAATTGTTTCCACACACTGCATTTCCAAAACAAAGATTAAACCCCTTACAGTTTAATTTATATTCAATGTACTTGGATATTACTGATTTGCATACTAGTCACAGTAGCACAATCCTAATTCTGTTAGAGTCGTAAATGTCCTACAAGATTCCTATTGAAGTGAATGGTAATTGAGAACCCTCAACACAATAGAGGATCAGGCCACATAGAGGGTACAGTATAATGTAACTCCTCTATACTAATTTCTTTGTTATTCTGGTAATAGAAAGCATTTTCTTTTCATTCCGTATCAGTGACTTGCTGGATCCAGTTTTCTCTCTCAAGACTGTGAGCAAAATTCTTTGCTGACACAGACGGGTACATCCGTTTTCACTGACGTGCTTATCTGCACCAGCAAATCATTGACCCCTGCCTCAAGAACAACCGTGATTCCACTATATGAATAGGCCCTATTATTTTGCCCCCGAATATTTGAATAATGAACTGAGAAACACCTGTATTATTTCTGTGACTGTGGCACACTCTTTCTGTTCCTGCTGAACTGGTTGCTGTGGTGTTACACAGAAGAGACTGCTAAAAGGAGCAAGTAGGCAGGGTGAAATGATGACCTGGGTATGGGGCAGGCCAACAAGAACACCCAGGTACAGCCTTGGCACAGGTGAATCCCAAGCCCCAACCCAGGTAACAACAGCACACTAAAAAGAAGTAGATGTGAAATGAAAGGCCAGAGTTTCCCCACAGCCCTAGCAAGCGCTTTGGGGCTGTGGTCACTCCAGGAGAGCACGTTGTGGCCAGGATACTCACAGACTCAGCAAGCAGCTGTACCAGGTAGAGCTACACTAATGGCAAAATTAAGACTCATTTCTGTACAGCTTGTTCACTGTCTTGCAAGCCCAACATGTAAGACACCTTGCAACCAAAACACAAACAAAAATATTAGCTTGTGAGTAGAAGCCTGGTCTTACAGGGTGAGACAAAAGGGGAACACCTGGGTGTCCTGCATCCACCTCTCAGCACAGCAAGACAAGGAGACATTTCTCTTTGCCTTATTTTGGCCATGCCAAGAGGAATTTGTCTAGTCAGATGGACCTCAGAAACTCAGACGAGGCCAGGGAATAGCAATGGACATTTAATAACAGAAAAATGACTCCTTTGTAGCACTGTTTAATTAATTGTTTCGCTCCCAATATTCCTCTTGGAAGTGCTCGCAAACCCATGCTATTCAATGGCCTGGTTTCAATTTTAAATACTGGGATTGTAGCTTGTGGTAAAACATTTGCAATAGTAACTGATATATCTACTTCTTGCTGACATTGAAAATACAGCAGTTGTCTAATAATGTGTTGATACATTTGAAGAATCCATTTTTAGAAAAATAAAATTCATATTACAAGTTTTACATAACCTTTATTTTCTTGGAAACTTAACAGGTGGATTAAAACCCCTTCAATTCACCATTGCTTTAAAATGGTTGATTTGATAATGTCAGGTAGTATTTAAATCCTCTTGTCTATTCAGTCAGTGTCAGTCTTTTCTTATTTCAAGCAGCCCAATGGCATCCTCTGCTTTACCTGGAATGATTATGGAGGGACTGTAAATGCACAAAATGTCCTTGATAAAATACTCCTTTTTATTATTGCCTCTTTGTTCATTGAACCAAAAATTATTTCTTTTTGGTCTGTCAGTCTGCAAGTTTCTAATAATCATTCAATGTGATCTCATCTTTGCTTATCCACAATGAACCTGGTTCAGTCATGGTTTCTATAATCTGAGAATGTGATTTAAATTAGGTTAGAGAAATTCCAGCCTAACCGGTTGGTTTGCATGAACCTTTTCTTTGGCAATCCAACAACAGCATGGCCAGGTGAGCTGGCTGTATATAATGTCGTTTATACTAAAATCTCCTATCCAAAGTAGGTTGCCTTGGCTTTGGACAGAGAGATTAATTAAATGATCTTTTCAAGATATCTTTCAGGCTTTCCTGGTCGTTTGAGGAGCCCGAAATAGGAGGTGCTCTCACTAAGTTATTCATTTTTTCCCCAGTTTAACACCATTGAAACCATTTAAGGACCAAGTTTTACTTAAAATACCTTAAAATGCACTTGGAAAACAAATAGGTTTGTAGAGCTTTGCCAGCCTTTGTACTGAATACCCCCTCGAGGTTTTCTTGGTTAGCCCAGTGCTCAGCAACAGTGAAAACAGCAAGTGGTAAGTTGATTATTATTGGTAGTGAAAGCACAGATGAGGAAACAAGGGTGACCAACGTTATGGAGAAGCTTCTATAGAGGAAAAAACACAGACGAGGACTCTGCACCTTGGAAAAAGGTGGGCCAAGGGATAATACAATACAGTTCTATAAAAACATAAGTGGCAAAGATGACATAAATAGAGAAAAAATATTTGCTATGTTTTTGAACAAAAGTGGAATGAAATCAGGAGGTGGATATTTCAAGACAGATAGAAGTGGTTGTTCACAGAGCAGTGGTAAAGCTGTGAAACTCCTCTGTGCCAGAGAGAGTAGAACACAACTTGCAGAGGTTTACACTGAGTAAAAAAAGATGGGACAAATGCACAGAAGAAAAAGTCACACAGGACAATTAAATAAAAACAACAATAGAAAATGCTGAACCTTTGGGTCAGGAAATCTCCGATCCATAATTTTTGGATGTGAGAAGAATATATAGAGGAGATACCACTATTTGCTTGTCCTCTTTTTTGTTCTTTCCAAGGCACTCACCATTAGTCATTGCCAGGGATGAGAAACTGGGCTAGAGGAATATTTAGTCTTACTTAGTAGAGCACCTTTTGTGTTACTTCTTTACAAGTTTCACATTACTTTAGCAAGCTTGCTATTTCTAGAATTTTCTTCACGTTTCTTAGAGGACTGATGTATAGAATTTTTTTTTTCCTAAAAAGCTGCAAAAATAGCATATACTACATTAGAGATTGTAAATAACCCTTACCAGTTGGGTTTGTATGTAAAATAAGAGTTCCTGAGTAATTTTAAGCTTTAGTCTCAGTAAGTTACAAATTTAATGTCCTTTTTCGGAAAATGTTTTATATGCCTACGGGTTTTTCTAATGGTTTCTGTCATCATATGCTGTTATCCTCTAGTGTTAGTGATTTCTCAATATACTATTTTGCTTCAGCATTCTTGTGAACCACACAGACATTTTTATCTTTTGTCCTAGTTTTAACTTTTCTTCAGCTCTGTTTATCAGCTGACTGTCAAAGACTGGTTTACGACATCCTTTAGAAGATGTTTCTCTCTGCTGTCCTTCTGATTTATTTGAAAGCAATGTCCTCTAATTTTTGCAAGTGAATCTCAATCCTGGAGAAGATTTAGTTTCTTAAACATGTGATCTCCCTTCCACTGGGATGTGATCCAACCATGCTAAGGTAGCAGAATCTTTACCACTTCATTAACAAATTTGAAAGTTAGTCTGGAATAAATGTATAGTGTCAATAAATTACACAGTCTTACTCCTCTAGTAGAAACCATCAATCGAACTGTGAAAATAACAAGGTTAAATGTTTGGTTATCTATTATCTTTTTATTTTCTTTCTTTTTATAATGAAATGATACACAGCTGAAGTCCTTCTAGACATAACTTTTTTTCCCAGGGTATTGCAATAGTTCAAGCGAACACCTAATGTAGGAGTTTCTTTTTACTTGGGAGTGTACTTTATTGTTACTAATTGAAAAATGTCCCTAATAATAAGACCAATTATCTCTTCTTATACAGGTATTTGCTTTCAAATATATTCTTTTGACAGATGTTTCTTATTATTTTTTCTAAAGCAATAAATGCCTGCTGAAAAGAGGCTCTCTATTACACCCCTTGAAAAACTGTAAAACAATTTATGTAAAAGTATTTTAGTGTTTCCAGTGTTTTCTTCCCTTTAATAGTGCTAATTAGAAGCTGTTTCTTTAAAAGAAAGAGATACTCACATTCAATTTATCAAAAAGCCTGGAAAGTTTAGTGGTTCTTTGGATGTTTGATAGGATTAGGTCTTATTGGCAAAGGGGTTTTTTTGCATGTACATATGGAATATGCCTGAATGTGGCTTGACTGTAAACTTCGTATACTGATTCCTCCCTGTGTGCCAATCCCTGCCTCTCCTGCAGCCTCTTCAAGTTAAAAAAAAAAAAAAAAAAGAAGAAAAGAAGAAAAGATCTAACTCAGCTCTAAATGGCTGCAGATTGCTGAACTATAACTTTCCAGACAATACATCTGGATGTGTGAACTATTTCTTTTGCAGTCTAGAAGAGGTACATTTCCTACCTAGGGTGTTACCTGTATTATGGACAAATTACCTCCAGGCTCTGGAGTTACCCATCCAGGATGTGCCAGGCACTTTGTCCTCTCTCTTTTCTCTGCTCTCATCCCAGAGGGGACTCCGCTTCTTTCTTTTTAGCCTTTATTTTCTCTGTTTTATCATACAGAGACTTGTTCTGCCCAAGTTTAAACAAACTGTTAGGACGTATGAATTCACAGTTAGCATGGAATCGGTAGTGTTTGACAGTCACTCAAAACCTGTAACATTTTGGGAAGAGCAAACGAAGTTATTTCAGCACTACCGTCCCACTATTAAATCAAACTTCCTACAGGTTTCTCCACAGCTTTACCCTAATTTTGATTCAAGTGTCTGACACGTGATGTGACATTCATCATGCCTATCTCTCGCTGTCTAGACACTGGCTGTTTAAATATAAGCTGGTTGTCTAGTCCTGTTCACAGGAGATATCTCCTTAGCAGGATTCATCCCAACTGTGTTATGTATTATCTTAAAAGAGGGTGAATTTCCTCTGTCATTTCTCTGTCCTTTGAAATACAGAAACATCTGAGAAAACTGCAGGTAAGTGACAAAACGAGACTGTGTATTACCCCGTTGTAGTGACTCTCATCAGAAGATGTGGAGCCGTTAGTGGTCCACACAGCAGTTAACCTGAGCGCGCCCAGGTCCGTGCTGTGCCATGCTGCACGTAGAGCTTGGTGCTCAGGGCTGTGCTGGGCTGCATGAATCCCTGGGCCATGGGATAAACTCAACCAGCTGACCGTGAGAGAGCATCCTGCTGGCAACTCCCACCTGTTACTGGCAATTCTACCACCTGCATGGCCTTGCCTTTACCTAAAAGTGCAGCAAGAAGTTCCACTGTGAACATCATTTGGCTGTAGAAATGATAAATAGAGTTGTTTATTTGTAAGAAAATCCTACAATAGGTTGAATGACAGAGAGGGGAGAATCTCTGCTATGACATGGTCTGCATGGTGTGCTGCCCATGGGCTGGAGTCCTCTTTGATGCTACACCACCTAGGGTACCCAGCATCTACAGGGACATAAGATTATCTATGCTGTTCTCTTCTTACCATGCTAGCTCTAATAAATAGCATTGTGAATGATGCCTTATGGAGTCTGAATGCCTTTCTTACTGTTATCATAAGGGACCAGCACCTCCTGGTGTGGAACACCTGTGTTAGGCGATATTAATACCAGAAGCCAATAGCTACTTCTCCTATAGCATAAAGAACACCTGGTTCCCATAAGAATCCTTTCACTGAATCTTATATTCAGACTTTTGTTACATATGAAGACCAAAGCTTTTAGAATTTTGGCATTTGTATTTTTATTCTTCATTTTAAATAAAAAATTCTGAGCAAATGTAGCAAGATTAAGTCCATGGCGAAACAAAGTTGTGTATGTGCATATGCAGATGCTAGCTTTCAATTACTCAAGTATAAATAGAGCATCTGAAAAAAAGTTCTTAAAACATGAAAGCGACTTTTTTTTTTTTTTAACTTCTATATCTTAAGCAGCCAAATGGAATTGACTGATATTTCCAAACCCATTCTTTGGGCCAAGAAAAAATATAAGAAACTTCAGCCTAAAGGTATTTTTATTCAGGATGGAATTTTCAGTTTGAAATAGCAGTATGCAAGAAAGACATTTCCAGAACCTCAAGACCACCCTATGTTTGATGGGATCAGGAAATTAATTCAACGATGAAAAGCTACAGCACAAACTGACATAGCTAAGGCATTTACCAAAATTGGCCACATGGTCTTTTTTGAACCACTGAAGATATGTCTTGCATTTAAATCCAGTGAACAAACCACTGATATGGTGGGAAGCAGATGACGTAATTTACTGGTAGTGGATCCTTTAGATATTAATTTAAGAGCTGTAAGTTCTAGAACAACAGAAGAGGTTGGTCTTCTAGTCCCTCAGTTTGATCCTTTGTAATCTAATACGAATTAGATTTAGCAGGGTTTGTGCTCAGGGCCAGCTATTTCTCCAGGATGAAGGCTGAAAGAGATACAGATGGTTAGGTTAGTCCTGTTGAAATTACTAAAAATTCAACTCCTGCCAAACTGACAAGGGAAGTAATTAGATTCATATTTCTAAAACATCATTCTAGATAGTGCAGAATAAAATCAGTTTAGGTCTCAACACTGCTGAATACTGCAGCAACATGACCACGTGTTACCTACTACATAGGTTTCTCCTTGACATACTATGACACATCCAAGTGTGTGTGGTGAGTGTGGGTGTCCAGCCACCCTGACACCACAAGGCAGCGTTCATCCTGTACAGTGTTCTTGTACCATTATGTGCCTCCGAGTGGCATGTTTATTCAGGCAATCATGTTAAGTTTAAAAAGCTGCCTCGAACAGGTTTTGGCCTTTGAAAGACAGATGGTTTTACTCCAGCATGCCTTTGGAGTGAGTTTTGGCTTTGAACCAAGCTCATAACACCTCAATCTATAAACATCTGTGATAACTGCTAACCGAGCTGAGTTGCTCAGTTTTACTACAGTAATTGAAAATGAGTATGAAATAAATACAGATATGCTAGCACTAATATGAAATATGAGCCTGACCTACCTTGATCTATGTTAAGATATTTTTTTTTTAATTTACATTTTCTTGACATGCAATCACTTTGGAATCCTTAGGTGAGACTCCGAGGTCAGGAAATCATTCTCTGTCAAAAGCAAAACTCAATAGGAGAAAGGACTAGGCTTTGAAGCCTTCTCATGTGGTACTGACATGGTTGAAACATGCTCTTTCAACTTTTAAAATAAAAATTTCAATACATTACCAAATTTTGTCTAATGCTTTCCTTAAGATGTGAAGGTTTTTTCAGCAAAGGGAAAATGAAAAAGAATTTTTCAGATATATATTAAGACAGACTTTTCTGTAGCTGAGCTTTATTGTTCTTTTAATATAGTTGAGTCATGTAAAATGTCAACATTTCAACTTTTTGTTCTATTTAGTTAGAGATAAAATTTTCAAAACCTCAGAAGCTCTCACAGGATGGAAAGCGCAACCAACCTGCTAGACCCAGGTCTGGTTTTGAAGATCTTTTGCATAGATTTACTTTGAACAAATTGGAACAATCTGTTCCAGGACTCCTAGTCTTGTTACTTTGGAAATAAAGGTTAGAAACATTAGAAAAATAAGGTCACTGGTGGCAGCAAGAACTTGATTAGATGCAGAAGGTAGGATTTATCTGAGCAAGAAATAGACACTTCTAAGGCATGGGACACTTCATCCTGAAATAGACACTTAAAATAGGTCAGATAAAGGCTACCCTGTTTCCTTTGGCTGGCTATAAAAAGATGACTACTTTGAATCTAAACAACTAGACTTTAGACACAGAGATGAGATGAATCCCACCCACAGAGACTAAAGAGCATTAAAATAGCTGGTGGCATCTGCATTGTCACGAAGTGAGGATGTCTAAAGTGTCTGAAATATTGTTATTGGATATTCATGACAGGCAGCATGGGAGGTGGGATGAAAATGCATGGATTGAATGTCTAAATCTACCCTCTTTCCGTTTAAAACCATTGTCCCTTGTCCTGTCACTGCATATTTATATTTAGGAGCCTGTCCTGGTTTGATGTAAAACAGAACCAATTTTTTTTTCAGTAATTTTACTTCTCAGTTCGGCCTCTTCTAACTCTCTGAAATTAGCGGTGTATTTTTCAGACAGTATGCGCTTCTGGCAGTGATAAGTTCTGATGTTTCTAGTGTATACCAAGGAATGGTATGCAGAGAGGCTCTTGCTTATACTTATCTCTATAACAACCAAGGTCAGCTAACTTTTTTGCACCAAGTTGGAGGGTCAGAAGCAGAAGAGCATAGAGGGGTCGCACCTGCGAGGTGGAGTGGACAGGATGACCAACAGGGTATTCCACCCTATCTGCATCATGCTCAGTATAAAAGCTGAGGGATAAAGGAGTCAGCCTCTTTCTTCAATGGCCAGCGTCTGAGGAGGACTATGTCTGTTTGTCTGCCTTTGATCCTGATCCATGCATTCCTGAATCAAGATCCTGAATCCAGATCCTGAATCCAGTTTCTGTCTGTCGCTGTGTCAAGTCTGGGACTTTCCCAGTGCCTGCCGGTGATGTGATCGAGATCATGGGAGCTCAATATTGGTTTTCTATATATTGTATATATTTCATTATTCTCTTATTATTATCTTCCTCTTATTATTATTATTATTATTTTAATATTTCATTAAAGTAGTTTAGTTTCTTTTTCAATCCATAAATCTCTCTCTCTCATTCTTTTCTCACTTGGGAGAGAAGTTAGAGAGCATCTGTCATTCGTTTTAGTGGCCAGTCCAGCCCAAACCACAACAGAGCCAACGTGATCAGATCAAGGAGGGATGTGGCAAGAGTTCTTAGCAACAGTAAGGACAAACACTGGCCCCAGTCAGGAAGAGGTGATGTTATGTGGTCCAGAGGCCAAAGTTCTTGACACCATGGGATGCCCAGCTCCAGACAAACCTTGTAGCTAAGCCATTGAGGAGCAAAATAATCAGTGTGGTAGGCAATGGCATTGCCTCTGTTCTGTCAGCATCCCTGAAATCAAAGTGTATCTGCAACATGTTTTGATCTTGAGAATTGGGAGGATTGAATGAAAAGCAAGTGTCCTCAGAATTTTTTTTCATCCAGCTTGAAGCAAGATCTTATTTTTCATCAGTTTTGATTTTAAAATGGTGTTTCTTTCCAAAGACAATAGAGGAGAGACAGTCAGAGGTGATACCACTATTAGATTTATAAGCTTTTATGGAGCAGTGGTCTGATTTGGCATTTCTCTTGAGAATAATTAGGACTAGGTTCACATAAGAAAATGGCTGGGCTTATTTAGCCAGGCATTTTTCATAGTTGCCTTCAGACTTGCCATACATCTGTTTGGATTCTGTATCTTGCTAAACAACAACAGCACATTTAAAAAAATGTTCTTTTGCTCCATTTCAGCATCTACAGCTTAGGAAAATTTATCGTGCTGTCACCTTTTTGTATTTACAATTCAGCATCCTCACTGTAGATGATTTTATCCATGGACAGTATCCTAGATACTAAAGCAACAATTGTTTTCTTTGCAATGCAGTGCACTGAGCATAATTAGAGAGTTTGAAACATATCTTAAAATAATTTGTAGGACAACAGCATCTAATTAGGTTGGACACAGAAGGCTGGCAAGTAGCACTAACTACTGTCAGTTGTGGCACTGAAAGAACTTTAAATGAATAAGAAATGTAATTTAAATGGCAACATCAGGATGATGAAACTAGTTTATGTAACTGAAGGAAAGCAAGAACTAATTAAATATATTGTGAACTGTGCAGAAAGTCCTTCTATAACTTAACATTATAAAAAGTTAATTCTCACCATTGTTGTGCTGTTGATGTGTTTTGTTTTTTGAAACAAGACTAATTAGCTGATATAGATTTCTGTGTTTAGATAAAAATAAATGTTCTTTGTGGTCCTTTGGTTTCCCAGCATGATGTGTTTTGTAGAACTAATCCTTTCCACAGCCTGTCACATAATTACTGTTGGTGCGCATCTGCATTGATGTCTGGAGATACCGGTGGTATGTAATTCTATCCGGAAACATTTCTTGGGACAAACAAGTTACACAGTGATTGCTTACTAGGATTTTGTTGTATTTCCCATTTGCAAAATAGTTAATGAGCCCTGAGAAGATGCTTTTTTTCCTCAAACAGAGATCTTTCCAGTATTTCTGAATTACTTTTGAACTCGGAGCAAGCACTCTCCTAAGAGGAAGAAGAGGTGGCTGCCCTGGGCAGCCAAATTCCAGGGCTGTTTGCAAACTGTTTGCACTGTTTGCACAGGTAACTTCAAGCTGGCAAGGTTGATTGGGCATTCAGCGACAGACTGGTTGGGCTGGGCAGTTTGCCTAGGGCAGCAGACCCCTCTGGAGCTTACCCTGTTTGATTTGACCAGGCAAATAAGGACTGATGCTCACTGAACATATGGCTGTACTGCTTAATGTGTAGGCCCTCCACTGATAAGAAGTCATTTTGAGCAGCTGGGTAGCCTTGGACTTGGTAAGTGGCTGGTTTCTTTCTTAGAGAAGAAAAATGAGCAGCTACTGAGTAAATAAATTATCCCAATTAAGTTTTATTTTTAGTATAGCACTGGGTAAGCATGGATATTAAGGCCAAATTTCAAATATAAGCTTGAGATTATATAGGAGGGTTCAGTAGGGTACAGAAACAAAAATCTTTGCCTCTGTGGGCTAGACACAGGGCCACCACATAGTTACTTCTGCTAACTGGTAACTGTGGGGTCCTGGTAGTTGCCCAGGTCCTGTCATCTGTCAGGAAAAGCAGCTTATGAAATCAGCGTAGGAATCTCCCTCCCCACCCAAGGATTTCTGCCTTCTTGCATAGTCTTTATGGTTGTGAAGAAAAATCTTAGGCATGATGGATCCTACTTTCCTAGGAAGGGTTGATTGGTTGGTCATGTCGTAAGTCATTGTGACCTAAGACACTGAGAAACCTTCAATAATACAAAACCTATTATATCATTAGCTTAGTCACTCACCAGACAAGGTATCTTTGCTTATGAATAGATTAAACTTTCAGGGTTGGGGGTTTTTTGGTGGAAGATAAAACAGAACTCAGCATTGCTCCGTAGAACAGGTACATCCTCCAGGAAAGGAATAGTGAAAATTCATGACAAGACAAAAAGTGCAATTAACTGGATGATTGATTCCACCGAAGAATGGAGATAAAGGAGGGATGTCTGGCCAACTACATGGTGTTGAGGTAACAACACTGTTATCTTTTATCTTTTATTTTTAGCAAGGCCTGTTGTGATAGGAAAGGGGTAATGGTTTTAAACAAAAAGAGGGTATATTCAGACTGGATATAAGGAAGAAATTGTTTACACTGAGGGTGGTGAAACACTGGAACAGGTTGCCCAGAGAAGTGGTAGATGCCCCACCCCTGGGAACATTGCAGGTCAGGTTGGACAGGGCTCTGAGCAACCTGCTCTAGTTGAAGATGTCCCTGCTCATTGCAGGGGGGGATTGGACTACATGACCTTGAAAGGTCCCTTCCAACCCAAACCATTCTATGATTCTATGATTCTATGATTCTATGACTCTATGATTCTGTGATTATCTGAAATGCAGTGTTTGGTAAGCACAGCATTAGTAGCAGGTGGAAAAGGTCTGAAACCTCTGCCTTGTAGGCAATGCTAAACTGATAATTTAACAGCACTGAAATAGGCAGGAATGACAGCAATATTTAGACAGATTGGCTGTTGAGGTAGACAAGATAAAACAGAAGGAAATTTTGATACTAAGAAATTAAGATCACAAGTGACAAAACTGGAGGAATGAACTGCTTCAGCGTAGTGTTAGGAAAGAAAGGGAATGTGAAAAAGAAGTGGGAAGTGGAATTTTCCCTTGTGGTATTAGGACTTACTAAGCTTGAAAAGATCTGGAGAAGTGGGATTTGTTCAAGTGCAAGCAAGATACAAATGCCTTAGAGTGATGATGTTTTCAATAGCATCTTTGTGGATATAAAACTTGAACTGTTACAGAAGCAAAAGTACTATGGTACCATATACATGGGCTGAACACTTTGCCAGATATAAATACTTAGCATCACCATATTATCAGTAACTGATTCTCAGGAGTAAATGTCCTTGTAGTGGTTTAATCCGGTAGGCAGCTAAACACCACACAGCCGTTCACTCACTCCCCCCACAGTGGGATGGAGGACAGAATTGGAAAAAAAGGTAAAACTCATGGGTTGAGATAAAGGCAGTTTAATAGGACAGAAAAGGAAGGGAAAATAATAATAATAATAATGATAAAAGAATATATAAGAGAAGTGATGCACAATGCAGTTGCTCACCACCTGCCAACTGATGCGCAGCGAGTCCCGGAGCAGCGGTCACCACCCCCTGGCCAAGTCCCCCCAGCTTCATATAAAGAGCATGACGTATGGTATGGAATATCCCTTTGTCCAGTTTGGGTCACCTGTCCTGGCTGTGTCCCCTCCCAGCTTCTTGTGCACCCCCAGCCTTCTTGCTGGCAGGGCAGTACAAGAAGCTGAAAATTCCTTGACTTGGTGTAAGCGTTGCTCAGCAGCAACTAAAACATCAATGTGTTATCAATGTTATTCTCATCCTAAATCCAAAACACAGCACTATACCAGCTAGTAGGAAGAAAAATAACTCTATCCCAGCCAAAACCAGGACAGTCCTGATCGTAAACTGAATGTCAGGAGTAGAAGTATGGTGGACATGAGAAGACGTAAAGGCCTAGTACCGCAGTTCTTCAGGAAACCATCAGAGAAGGTCAAGAAGCCGCAAACAAATAGCTTGGTATACAACCACCACTGTCTGAGAAAGAGCTTCTCTGCTTTACCACTTGTAGTGAAAAGAAATTCTGCAAAATGCTGTCCTCATATTAAAATTGGCTGTGCAAAAACAGCAGAAGCATCATCTTGGAGAGCTGTCACAGGAGAGCTGTCACAAGGGTAGAAAAGGAATTCCTTCCTCACAAAAACACCCTATAGTTAAAGGGAAGGAGAAAGATACTATTAAAATACTGAAATGCCTTATATTTCACATTTATAACTATTTCCTCCTCTTTGCACTGCATCTTTAACAAAAAACTCTAAAGATTTATTAAGATATATTAGCCATGGTATTAAGAAAGGCAAGAATATTTTTTGAAACCTCAAATATTATTTAAAAGTGTGATGAGAGGCAGGGATGTATCATATCCATGACTCTCATTTATTCCAAAGAGATCAGGATGACCTATTGAATACATAGTTCTAGTAACTGCCACGCTCATGCC
The DNA here is from genome assembly GCA_008921705.1 of Burhinus oedicnemus. Classification (NCBI taxonomy): domain Eukaryota; kingdom Metazoa; phylum Chordata; class Aves; order Charadriiformes; family Burhinidae; genus Burhinus; species Burhinus oedicnemus. The sequence continues at coordinate 29,746 of VFFE01007180.1, read as the reverse complement.
AGGACACGTTATTTAAAAATGAAAGCAGCAAAACCTTTCCTCTTTTCTTTCCAGTAACAGTTTGGGACAAAAAAAATCTGTTAAACATATTTTTAATAAAAAAATGTCAGTAGTTACATCACCTCTACTAGTAAGGCTGTGCTTCTTTTAGCAAAATGTGTATCATAAAGAAGACTTGTTATGAAACTTCAATTAGATGCTGGAATTTCATAGATATTCTCATAGGAAATTTTCAGATAACTTCAAGGTGAGCTTTTGTATCTTGGACTGCAGCTTCAAAAAGCCATAAAGTGAATGATCGTGCATTTTATTTCCAAGAAGTTAGACAGCTGGGAACTGAATGTTATATTTTGTTGGGTTTTTGAGTAAATGTCAGGGGATCTGTAAACAGGGTAAAACAAACCACTACTGAGGTAATACAAATTAGGAACCAGGATTGTTGACAATGTAAGTACTTTTAATGTGCTTTTAACAGAGGGACTGTTTAACTAATGAGGTACAACATCAATAGTCTATTTTAAAGTATTAATAGACAATGCTTACATATTTGTTAAACCATAATAAATCTGATTAATATTCTCTTGCTACTTAACTAGGCATTTAGCTAGATTACAGTAAACAGACTATTTAAATCTAGCAGTTTATACTTAATCAAATAGCTACATTCTTGTAAATATGTGCCATCACCATTAAAGTAATAGAATTACTGTCTTGTAAATACCAAGTTAGGTGCCCCATAAAAGTACAAATGGATAAGGACATTGCCCTTTTTGTTTGGGACTTAAAACCAAATGCAGGATGTGCCAGTGCCTGCTCTGGAACAGGAGGCACCTGCTCAGTGCTTTACGTGAAAAAGGTCAGTGTCCTCCAGAAACGATAAGTCACTGCCTGTCCAGCACCTAAACACAAACCTGCTGGCCAAAAGAGTCCTGGCTGGAGCTGCTGTCTCCCCAGGCAGAGAAACCTTCAGTAGGTTTAGTGTCCCACCACGCTCCGCTGTGGCTCCAGCCCCTGGGGGCTGGGATTGCCAGTGGCTTCTTGCAGGTGCAGGTGCCCCGTAGGGTTGAGGAGCACTGCAGTGGCCCTTCGCACACTGCCCGAGGGAGCTGGAAGGGCTTGCTTTTTTTCTCCACTTCCCGCTTGCTCACAGTGGGATTTTATAACAGTTTTAGAAAATGATGTGCATTTTCTGAATAAAGCCCCATGATTAGCTTGTCTTTTAGCATGCATTTTCTGATCTCTTCTTCAAGAACTCCAGAGTGCAAACAATGGAAAAAAACCCCATAACGGAGCAGGAGTTATTTTGCTCCATCTTACACCAACATAGCAGATGAAGTTGCAGCCAGCAGAGCCTCATCCCCCCATTTCACCACGTCCAACAAACCCAGCAACAAAGACATTGTGCCCATGTAATGGAATCTGAAAAACCCCTTGACTTCCCAGTGGTCTCCACGACGCTGGGAACTTTACTTCTTCAATTTAACACAGAAAATATTTGAGAGAGAATGCAGCAAAGATTGGATTACTTCTTTACATAGCCTTTTCTCCTCATCTACTGACGACTTTGTCATTTCCCCTACTTACTTTTGAGTACTTTAAATTAAAATAATTTTCACTGCAGATAATTTAATTTAAACTATAATTTAAACAAAACAAAAAATTTAACCTTTTATTGAAGTCAGTAGTTTAAAACAACATAAAGATGACCTCTGGATCATTCATAAAATTTAACATGTATAAAAGTCTTCTGAATGCAAAAAATGTTTTCAGTATATTTTTTTCCCCATGCTATCAATAGCTCTGAGATTTGGATTTAGAAACAAAACTTTGGTTACAATTTCAGCAAAAGAGGTGCACATTTCACATGGTAATTCCCTGAATTGCCTTTTGCCCTTTGTCCAGCTACAGCTTTGTTCTCTGAAAAGACTTCCTCTCTGTAAAAACTGTTGTTGGAAACCCCTATCTCAAACTTTACACAAGTATAATGGCATTTTTTAATTATCCCCTGTAGTTTAAGAACAGCAATGGATAATTTAATTGTATGTTCAGTTTTCCCTCCCTTTGCAAGAAGTCCCAGTGATAGCCATAGGAATTCCACAAACAAAATCGATGCCTTATCTAACTGACACCTTCCGAGACAGACTATAGCTTGAAGAGAAAGGGTGGTATCATCTAGGCACTTTCTTTGTCTAGCCTGAGATTATGGCTGAACATATATTGCCTAGAAATTGCCTAGAAGATTAATTTGAATTCCAAAATATATTTTGGCTGGGTCCATGCTCATATTGTATTCACTTTCTATTTGAGTCAAGAACAAATTTGTAATGTGCCCAACTGAAAAGCTTTAATTCTGATTCACAAACAGCAGACACTGAATGTTTCACAAACAAGCCAGAAGACAATGATTAATCAGAGATTTTGTGACTATGTTAGAAAAATTAGTATCATTTTCTCAAATGTAATTTTTGGGGGGGAGGGGGAAGTTGTTTGCAGGAAACAAGACGATTTACCAACTATATGATTTGATATTAATTATTCACCTGATGTTAACTTTAAGAAAGAAAGAAAGCACAACCCTTTGCCTTGTTTGTACATCATGTTCCCTCTGCAAGGTCAGGTCTTGCCAGAGCTCGGATGAGAAACTTTCAGAACAAGTAGTATGATCAATATGAGAACTAAGGATGCCTGGTTCCCCACAGATTTCTTTTGAGGTTGGTTGACTTTGATGTCTAAGCAGGCGAGATCTATGAATGAAGCTTTTCACTTCTTGACAATATTAATAATGGCTCGCTCCACGTGCATCCTCTGATGTCTAATCAAGGTTAAACTTCCACTGCAGCCTTTTCATCAGTGGAGGCCCTAAACAGGCTGCCTCAGGTGCCTTTTTTTCTTGGCACTTGTAAGAAGCAAATGGCTTTAGGAACCGGACTACTTTCACTAGTTTGGGTGCCGCTGACAAGTGTTTGTTGGGGAGATAAGTTATTTGGGAGGCAAGGCAGACAAGCAGAGCTATGATAGGGTCACAGAAGTTTTCCCTGGAAAACAAAGTAAAACCTGCAGTGCTTAGGACGTGGTGCTGAAGCCGAGACCCTCCCTGCTCAGTCTGAGTTAAATCTAAGGCTTCTTGTTGTTACAAGGAGGCTGTATGTTCCTGGATGTCTCATGAAAGACAAACTGAAGCACTGACCTCTGATGGCTTTCTCTACTCATGTAAGAGGAGCTGTTACGGCTTTCTCATTCTAAGCAGAGGGGTCTCTGCCTATGATTAATCTATGTGGTTTCCTACACAGAGACACTGGTAACCAGTATTGACTTCAGCTATTTTGTGCCAGATGACTGAGTCTTTCTTGGCAGGATGTAAGTAAGTCACTAACAGAAAGATTTGAAAACACAATCACAGAAACGTTTCCAGTATCAACCCATATGTCCAAATGTAGTGGCATCTTTGCAGAGTCACAAAGTAAACAAACACAGAATCAGTGTTAATACAGCTTATGAAAAGTCAGGTTATTCCAAGCAGGTGTTGAGGGCATCCTTATCAGGCATGAGCAAGAGCTGAGAAATGACTTCCATTTATGACAGCCCTTATTGATATACTGAACAGATCAAGTTCTTCCATCCTTCTGATTTTTGCTGAGAAACTTTCAAACTGCTCACTTAAAATCATGGGGTTTGTTCAACTTCAGACAGGTGAAGTCTTAAAAAGACATCATTTCAATGATAAAAATAAACTTTCTTTTGTGCTGCAAAATTGAACTTAGACATTAAAAAAAGCTGTTTGTTTATTTTTATCTCATTTGCACTATCTTGCCAATCTGCTTTTTCTCTCTTACTTTCCAAGCTTGCCCAACCTTCACAGGGAGCAAAAGAAGCTGCTGGAGTGCTTTACTTTGTTTTGGCTTGCAGAGTCGGACCATGAGCTACTGATGTCATCCAAAGTAAGCTGAAGACAATGAGAGTCTTTCCATTAACTTCAGGGAGCGCCAGATGAAGCTCAGAATTCTTATGTCTAATGAAGATGGTGATATATTCAGATCTGAGCCTCCAGGTTGCAAAAGATCATAAATTCTCATTGAGATCAATAGAAATGAGGCTTTCTGCATATGTAGAATCCAGTCTTGTTGGGGGTTACTTTTTTAGCTGTCCAAGTGGAAACAGATCCTTTCCTCCAGAAGCTGAAATAGATACTGATTTAAGATTTTACCATTGTTCTTTGTGTTCCTGAGAGGGTAAAGGCAACAGGGAAATTAATTTGTACCAGTGATCCCAGGAGTCAGACAAACACAAGAGGCTGTTGAGTTCTTTGGGCTAATTGGAAAATTAGATACCACATAAATTCAAATCTCTAACAATACTAAGTGACTGTTTACTGTTTATAAAATAAGGCAGTTTAAAACAAATGAAAAAACTCAGTGGAAAAACAGAGACAAATGCCCGCAAGTTAGTTTTCTTGTATTTTTCAAAAAAGCTTCCCTGACTTGTCAGCAAAGGGAAAAGGACAGTACACAGACTCATGATTCTGCTGAAGTCAGCAACATCTAAAAGAAGAAAGCAGTTTGGCTAAAAAATTGCACTTGTTATATTTATACAGTAGCATGCGGGGCAGTGTGTTTTATTTGACTTTCCACTGCAGCTGTTGCAATTGGTCTTTGTGAATCCTATAAGCAGGTATAAAAATAATATTTGACTTTAATTTGCAGGTTCTTCATGCACTGAGGAAAATCCACCAGAGCTCCATTTCTCCTATTTTAAAGTATAATAGCTTACCTGCACATTTTCAACAAAGAAAGGTTTTATAAGGCACCTGCCAGTTGTCATGGAATCACACACTATCTTTTTAAATAGCATATTCCTCCTGGGCGCAAGCAGCAATGATCATAAATCACATACAGGTTAGAAAAAATGATACTGCCATTGGTGAGAAAAGTATGGTTTACATTTTTAAGAGTACATGTTCTTCCTGCTCAGATCAAAGCATTTGAGCCTTTTCTTTGCTTGTTCCCTTATAAAGAAAAGAAAGAGGTACTCTTAAGGACAATTTTCTTCTTTTTTCCTCACAGAAAAAATAAACACAGAAGACATTTTTATGAGAATGTGTTCCAGTGTGTTGACACCATAAACATCTTTTAGTATCACATACATTTATAAATCTTGTTTTTAAGATTCCACAGAATCCCAGCAAGCATAAAACATATTTTAAGCTTCCCACATGAAAAATCTTTCAAAATGAGCCTATGGGAAATTTTAGCCAAATGTTTAGGTCCTAAAAAGTTGAAATATCATGTGAAAGAACCACAGCCTTAGGAGTATTTAAGAGTACTCAGCTGAGTATCTCAGTGTTTTAGTAGAATGAATGAAATGCCATAACAAGTTCACAAGGAAAAATAGGTTTTTACAAAATTCACAGTGCTACTAATAAGCTAACAATAGATAAAAGTATATGGATTTAAGGAATACTGTCATCCATACTGTTGTCTCTCCCTTGCTCTACCTGAGCAATAAACACTCTAAGAAGGGTGTGCAAGCAAGTTGAGAGGTATGTTTTTGATGTACTGAGCATGAGAAGTGAATGTATCTTGCAAAATTAAAGTTTTTTGTTGTATATGTATTACGTATAATAGATACAGTATTTAAACATGCAATTTTAATTCTAAAAATATGTAACCAATGACAAAGAGTAAATAAGCAGACGCAGCTCTCAAAACTAGAATCCTCCCAAATAAATTAGGTATTTTACTTCTTACTTAATATCTTCTCATAGACAGAGATAGTTTGGAAACTTCCATAGAAATATTTTCACATGTGCGTGAGTAACCCTTAATACTTGTTGGTAGCATAAGAATTTGTTAGCTATACCCAGAGCCATCCACATTTGGCAAAAGCTTTAACACAGAGAGTAGAAGAGATATCTTCTTCCACCTGGAAGACTCAGAAATTCATTACGCAACTTTTCATACACAGCAACTACTAAAGTCAAATACTTGTTTCCTTCAGATCTTGAAAGCGGGCAGAAGCAGTACCTGCATTCTCATAGATGAGAATAGAATATTATTCAGTTCACTGGACATATTTGAGCTTTAAAGATGTATTACTGGTAGTGTATTGAAATAATTGAGGCCTGATTCTGCTGTAAATCAGTATTATTAGGACTTGCCTTTATTTACACTGGCCTTATTTTTAACTAAATGGTGCCATTTACGCAAGTAGTGTTATTCATGACTCACAGCAAAGTAGCTTAGAGCAGAAATATACCTCCCCGAGATTCCCCCCCGCCCCAGTTTTAGTCAACTTTGTCAACTTTCTTTCTGAAAATATAGTAGGTAGAAAATAAAAACTTCCATCAGATGCTTTGATTCGATCAAACGGAAAAACAATTGCCTCATTCTGCTTCGCTAAAGCGGTATTATTTGACTCACAGTGTCTCTGTTAGCTGAACAACAGAGGGAACCTGTAAAAGTGTGTGTCAGTTAGGAGTCTTAAGGAAACAGGATTACTCAGAAAAGGCTTAAGTCTCCATTCCTTACAACTGCTCGGTTTTGTTACTGCTTTTCAGATATCCACAAGTCCATGGGTCCTGACGGGATGTACCCGCTAGTGCTGAGAGAGCTGGCAGAAGTCATTGCTGGGCTGCTCTCCATCATCTTTGAAAGGTCCTGGAGAACAGGCGAGGTGCCTGAGGACTGGAGGAAAGCCAATGTCACCCCAGTCTTCAAAAAGGGCAAGAAGGAAGACCCGGGAAACTCCAGGCCAGTCAGCCTCACCTCCAACCCTAGAAAGATGATGGAACAGCTTGTTCTGAGCATCATCTCACAGCATCTGGAAGAAAAGAAGGTTATCAGAAGTAGCCAACATGGATTCACCAAGGGGCAGTCATGTCTGACTAATCTGATAGCCTTCTACAATGGCATGACTGGACGAATAAATGAGGGGAGGGCAGTGGATGTTGTCTACCTTGACTTCAGCAAGGCTTTTGACACTGTCTCCCACAGCATCCTCATAGGCAAGGTTAAGAAGTGTGGGTTGGATGAATGGACAGTGGGGTGGATTGAAAACTGGCTGGCAGATAGAGCTCAGAGGGTTGTGATTAGTGGCACAGAGTCTAGTTGGAGGTCTGGGACAAGTGGTGTTCCCCAGGGGTCAGTACTGGCTCCAGTCCTGTTCAATATATTCATCAATGACCTGGATGAAGGGGTAGAGTGTACCATCAGCAAGTTTGCTGATGATACAAAACTGGGAGGGATGGCTGACACACCAGAAGGCTGTGCTGCCATTCAGCGTGACCTGGACAGGCTGGAGAGTTGGGCAGAGAGAAACCTCATGAAGTTCAACAGGAGCAAGTGTAAGGTACTGCACCTGGGGAGGAATAACCTCATGCACCAGGACAGGTTAGGGGCTGACCTGCTGGAAAGCAGCTCTGTGGAAAGGGACCTGGGAGTCCTGGTGGACAACAGGATGGCCAAGAAGGCCAATGGCATCCTGGGGTGCATCAAGAGGTGTGTAGCAAGGAGGTCACGGGAGGTTATCCTCCCCCTCTACTCTGCCCTGGTGAGGCCGCACCTGGAGTTCTGTGTCCAGTTCTGGGCTCCCCGGTTCAAGAAGGACAGGGAACTGCTGGAGAGTGTACAGCAAAGGGCTACAAAGATGATGAGGGGACTGGAACATCTTTCTGATGAGGAAAGGCTGAGGGACTTGGGTCTTTCTAGTCTGGAGAAGAGAAGACTGAGGGGGGATGTCATCAATGCTTACAAATACTTAAAGGGAGGGTGCCAGGAGGATGGGACCAATCTTTTTGCAGTGGTGCCCAGTGACAGGACAAGAGGTAACGGGCACAAACTTGAACATAGGAAGTTCCATCTGAACATGAGGAGGAACTTCTTTCCTTTGAGGGTGACAGAGCACTGGAAGAGGCTGCCCAGAGAGGTGGTGGAGTCTCCAACTCTGGAGACATTCCAAACCCGCCTGGACGCCATCCTGTGCAACCTGCTCTAGGTGCACCTGCTCTGGCAGGGGGGTTGGACTAGATGATCTCCAGAGGTCCCTTCCAACCCTGGTGATTCTGTGATTCTGTGATTTTTATGTAAGTGTAGCTGCCTGGGCTTAAAGCAAGAGTGAAACATTTCCACGCTGTTCATGGATGGCTGGGCAGTCCAGAAAAAAATGTGAGAATGAGGAGTAAATGAAAGGGACTTCTGCTAGACATAAAACATGTTCAATATATTGGTTTGTTACTTGAGAGACATTTCTGTTAAAGGAAACATGAAAGAAGTGTGGAACATTTTCTTATTGCAATAGTACATGGAAATTCACATCAGCTACCTTCACTTAAATTAATCTGCCATAAGTGATCACAGCCACCAGCATTTGGGTTCAAAAATTATAGCCTGCAACTAAAACCAAGGGTCATCTGTCATCTTTAAAGGAGGCGAAGCTGTTTAAGGGTCTTCTTTATGCAAGACCTGCACAAGTCCTCAGTGATATAAGCTTGCTTGCCAGGCACTGAAATCACGGGAACCGTGAACCCAGCTGCAGTGGTTAGACACAGCAGCTAGCAGAGCAGGATGCACCAAGAAAAGGCTGATAGGAACAGAGTAAGGAGAAATGAGCCTTGGTAGATGTCTGGGTGTGGCCGTCCCAAGATGCCCTTTGGGTGTGATTGCAGGGTCGAGGCATCCAACTTGCCTGGGAGCAGAGGGCATGACGATGCAAATCTTACAGCTCTATCTTGTGCAATGATTAGTGGGATGAAATTAAAAAGTCAAAATGCTGCATCCTGCACCTAGGATGGAGCAACGCCAGGCATAAGTATAAACTGGAAGAGGAGTGGCTGGAGAGTAGCCCTGCAGAAAGGGATCTGGGGGTGCTGGTTGGCAGCAGCTCAACACGAGCCAGCAGTGTGCCATGGCAGCCAAGAGGGCAAACTGCACCCTGGAGTGCATCAAACACGGTGTAACCAGCCAGTCAAAGGAGGTGATCATCCCGCTGTATTCAGCATTGGCGCGGCCTCGCCTTGAGCACTGTGTGCAGTTCTGGGCCCCACAATTTAAGAACAATGTGAAGGTCCTTGAATGTGTCCAGAGGAGGGCAACAGAGCTGGTGAAAGGGCTGGAAGGAATGTCCTGTGAGGAGTGGCTAAAGACTTTGGGCTTGTCTCATTTAGAGAAAATGAGGCTGAGGGGGACTTCACTGCTCTCCACAGCTTCCTGAGTAAGGGAAGTGGAGAGGGAGGTGCTGATCTCTTCTCCCTGGGCTCCAGCGACAGGATGTGTGGGAATGGTTCAAAGCTGCACCAGGGGAGGTTTAGACTGGACGTTAGGAAGCATTTCTTTACTGAGAAGGTAATCAAACACTTGAACAGGTTTCCTAGAGAGGTGGTTGATGCCCCAAATCTGTCAGTGTTTAAGAGGCATTTGGACAATGCCCTTAATAACGTGCTTTAGCTTTTGGTCAGCTCTGGAGTGGTCAGGCAGTTGGACTAGATGATCGTTGTAGGCCCGTTCCAACTGAAATGAAATATTCTCTTCTCTTCTCTTCTCTTCTCTTCTCTTCTCTTCTCTTCTCTTCTCTTCTCTTCTCTTCTCTTCTCTTCTCTTCTCTTCTCTTTAAAATCAACTATTAAGGTTGTCCTATTTTTCTAAATTACTTTTCATGCATAAAAATACTAGTTGTAAATTCCGTTGATTCACGTTTGAGAAAGGCAAAAATTATTTTAGTTAGTTTAATTTACACAGCCTTCCAGAGAGAGGCTACACCTGGGCTGTTAATAGCAATCCCCTTCAATCGACCCTGACCTTGCTGATGCCAGTCACGTCCTGGAAGAAAAGTTACATGTATATTTATTTTACTTTACCACCATTGCTTTTACAAGAGTAGCCTAATCAAGTGATTAATTATGTTTAGGAAAACCAAAACAAGACTTCTTTTCAGTGGAGTTCACCTTAAACCAGAGTGTTTGTAACAGCTACTCAAAACAGGTTGTGATTTGAATAGCACGTGTGAGATTTCATGGTCAAAGGCACTCGCCAAAAATAAGAGTACCTCTACTGAGGGGGAACTTAGTCTCTGACACACACTTCTTTGCTCTTACTCTAGAAACAGACGTCCCCCCCTGCAAAAGGCAGGCAGGGCCATGGTCAACAGCATGCGTAATTAGCCTAATCCTGGACAAAGAATAAAATATTCTCCCTTCCCTGTAAAAGCTTGCTCGCCCTTCTGTTGTCTTTAGGACTGAGGGCATGGAGCTGCTCTGCCCCAGGATAGCAGTGTCACCTTTCCATCCATGACTGCCTGTCCTGGTTTTAGCTGGGAAAGAGTCAATTTTCTTTCTAGTGATTGCAGTGAAAGGAATGTCAACAATACATACTGTTTTAGTTGTTGCTTGGTGACGTTTATGCTTTTCAGGAACTCTTTTCAGCTTCCCATTGAAGCTGAGAAGGAGTATAGACCAAACAATGGAATGGCCATGTGCTGGTTTGAGGTAGAACAAAAGCAGGACAATAGAATATTTCATACCATAGACATCAAGCTCAGTATATAAATGGGGTTAGCCAGGGAGTGGGCTCTCATGATCACAGCTCAGGACAGTGCCAATTCACCAGACGGTGAGAATGACTTGTGTCATTATTATTATTATTATTATTACTACTACTGTTATTTTCTTTTTCTGATACTGTTCTATTAAACTGTCTTCATCTTAACCGACAAGTCTTTTTCACCTTTCCCCTCCTTTTCTCCCTCTTCTCCCTACCCTTCTTGGAGGGGAAGTAGGGGGTGATCGAGTGGCTGCATGGTCCTGGTTGCCAACAGGGGTTAAACCATGATGCCACCTCTGGCTCCTGTTGCCTCCTCACAGCCTCTCTCCTGGGAGGTCTCTCAGCTTCTTTTCTCAGTGCTGCTGCCTCTCCCACTCAGCCTTCTCTTGCCTCTGCCAGGGTTGTCAGGAGGTTGGTGGGAGATAGCATTAGGACAGTCTTCACCAAGGTCACACCTAGGAGAACTCTCCTATACTTTCACCTTCTTTTAGCAAAGTTTTAGCTGGTAAGGCTCTGAGACACAGAAATGATTAAAATTGTCTTAATTTTCATGCTACACATTCCATGAAGTGCTTTAGGTATCATTTGTTTCAGAATATCTGACAATTATAATCATGATTATCAGTTTAATTGTATTATGGTGCAGACAGGGGACCACGAGGGGAGATTTTGTTAGGTGCACTGGAACTTGTCAGAAAAAGACATCCTATATCAGTATTGTTAGTTCAAATGTTCAAAACCTTGAATATGTCCTTCCATCACAGCCTAAAGTTATGAGATGAAAAAAATAGGCATTTTTTTCATTGTATGATTCTGACTATTCAGTTGTAGACTACTTAGAGATTTCAAATTTTTCTTCAACCAAGAATGCATGTTAAAAAAAAAGAAAAAAAGAAATCCAGTATTCTTGTGAATTTGTATGTCTTCTGAGGAGCAAATGCTGTTTTTGATAGAGCACATAACAGTGAATGAAGAGTTTCTTGGTTTTCTACTTAAATTAAATTTTTATACTGGTAATTTAGTCTGAAAGCCTTTGCTGGGCTTTAAAGCACTGCAGGATTCCCTTTCCTGCTGGACTCTGAGTCCCACTGGGATCCCATCTCGGAACTGTTGAAATTGGAAGGCACCTCTGGAGGTCATCATGTCTTCTCATCTTGAAGATGTTGAACAGGATTGGACCCAGTAGCGACCCCTGGGGTACACTGCTAGTTACTGGCCTCCAACTAGACTTTGTGCCACAGGTCACCAACCTCTGGGCCTGCCTGTCCAGCCAGTTTTCAATCTGTCGATCTGCTTGTCCAGCCCATACTTCATCAGCTTCTCTATGAGGATCTTACAGTAGACAGTGTCCATTGTCTCCCTAGACTTCAGCATTTACTGGCTGGTTTTCAGTAAACACTGAAGTCCAGGTAGACAACGACCACTGCTCTCGCCTCATCTACCAAGCCAGTCATTTCATCAGAGAAGGTTACCAGGTTGGTTGGGCACATCTTCCCCCTGTTCATGCCAGTCTGTTGCTGCCTGTTACTGGATTGCCTCAGCTGTGCTGAAGCTGACTGGAGGGAGATACTAGCAAGCCTCTGCAATCCCTGTCACCTGCTCGTTCTGGTCAGGGACCAATGTGAAGCGTGCACAAGCCCTTTTGCCCTCTGAACATCCATTTTTATTCCCTGAGAAGCGACATCAGAAGTGATGCAGCCAGTGGTACATGCTAGTGCATCTGAGCTTTTACTGAATGTGGAGTTTGGATGTGGACTGATGAACACAGGCCTGGAAAATCCGAAATCAGATTAAATATGGCTCCTTTGAAGAAGGGGGATGTAAGCAGTTTCAGATGCTAACCCAAAAGGGCCAAAATGTCCTGGAAATGCACCCTTTTCTATATGAAATAGCCAAAGAGACACAATAGTGCATTACAATAAAAAAAATTCAATTGACACTTTTGTGGCAACTTCTTTTGTTCACACAAGATTTTTGAGTAACTGTATCGTCTACATTGCTTACATTGGAAAAAAATCATCTGAAACAGTTAGAGGGAGAAAGAAATAGCTAATCTTTCCCATATTGTCTTTTGTGTTTTGAATATCTCATCTTCTTGTGGTTCTAATGACCAGAGAAGAGGAGAGAGATGAGGTGGTAAGAAAGCTTCTCATTTACACATCTGTTTTGGGGAATCAGGAAAAACACATTTACTATGCAATGAGATCGAAAGACGTGCATGTGGTGTGGGCTAACTACAAGTGGGACAAGGATTTTTTTTTGTTCTCAAAAAGAAAACAAAGCCATAAACCAAAATATTTTCAGTAAGAAAATAAAATGATGGATGATTTTGTGTGTCCCAAGGAAAGCTTTTGGGCTAGCACGTTATCACATGAAAAAGCAAATCTCTCTTTGCAAAATCACAACAGGAAATTATATCTCCAGTGCAAAGTCATACAATCCTCAGGAAGATAAACTTCTCGTACTCTTACAGTCTGCAGGAGCAGTGCCACCCGAGAGATGTACTTACTGACGAAGCAAAACCATGAAAAAGATGCTGAAAAACGCAGTTTCAGGCTACCCAGATTCTAACACTTTGCAGTAAATGTGTTGCGTTGAAATACAGGGGATGTACTCTTTTGACTTGAGTCTCACAAAAAGGAAAGGAATAAAACAAATCCATCTAAAGCAATGCCTCTAATTTTCAATAAATATCAAAAAGAAAGACCATGCAAAGTATAGCTGTTTGTCATGAGAAGGACATTCATTCAAGAAAGCTCACAGGATGCTGGAGAATGCTGAAACCGTGTTTGAGGGAGCCCAGGGGTCTACTCACTGCTCTGGCTCTGGCTTGGTTGAAACTGAGTCAGTTTTGCTGCACTAACCAGCAACAGGCCTTGGAGATGGCTCTGTGCAGTTTTCACAAATGAAGAGGATTTGATTGTGGTTTTGGTTTTTTCTTTCCACAAAAGCACAAAATTCTGGGGAATTTTCCAGTTCTTTCTGACAAACTGAGGAGGCAGATGGTCAGCGTTGGCACAGTGGCTAGTCAGTGCCTTGCAGAACTGGGCCCTCCCAGCACTAATTTTCATGGAGGCTCCACCTGTGGTCAAATCTATAGAGAGCCATTTTTATTTACCAAATGTTGAATGATTGGGTGATTGTCCTGAAAAATGATTGCACGTCTGTAATACTTCCATTAAAAAAAGCAAATGAACTCTTCAGAATCATAGCTTTAATGACAGTCACGCAATTCATACATTTTAAATAAAGTCCCTAATTGGCTGTCTGTGAAGTAGAAAGAGAACTGGTGCAGTGAATGGCTTAAATGCAGCAATTACAATATTTCTTATTCTTTGCCAATCTAAAATTAATGAAAAACCTTTCTTGCTGTGACCTTGACAAATGGTGGTGTAACCTTTTTAAATTCTCAGAGGGTGCTGAATTCTACCCTGTGAGAAAGTGATGTAAAGGAATTGCAGCTGAACATTTCTAATTAGTAAACTGAAACTCTGTGACAGGGAAGAAAGCTAAAAGGCACTGATTGGATTTAACATATATTAGACACCATCCCCAGGGAACAGAATTTGAAGACAGCTCTGAGTATTTTAATCTTCGCATACCTGATTATCTCTGGGCACTACTGAACTGTCTGCAGAAGTTGTGTAAACCTGCTAGTTTTCACTCAAGGTAAAATCCAATCCTGTAAAATGTTGGGTGTGTTCAATTCCTACTGCTTTCAAAAGGTTCTCAGCTCCTCAGAGAACTGGATGCAGAGTGCAGCTTCCCAGTGAAAGGTCTAACTCTCATTTGCACTGGAGCCGTTTCACCCGTTACTGGCATTACTAAGGGGTTTTAACATGGAGGTACAGCACAGTTAAACCATCTTTAAACCCTTTTACGCTTCTGAGGTGGTATGAGGGAATCTTCACATTCAAATCTAATTTGTGTAATTATCATTTTCATGTAGATATACATTAGTGCTGGATTACTAAAAGTGATTTGTTGATTTGACACCACCAAAATTCCCAGGAGACTTAAAATCAAGAACATCCTTTTCTTTCTTTGCTAGGTCGCAGCTCTGATGCATAATTATTCAGGTTATGTTATGTTTCATCAGTTCTATTTTTATTGCTTCTAAGAGGCAAAGGATCTTTGGGTGATAGACAAAGGAGTATGAGTTTTTGGTCTGTCATATTTATTTGAACAAAAGGAGATTTCTGACCTCCACCATGCTAGAGTGATCTGTTACTAAAGACAAAATGAACTATATTCATTTTACATATAGCATCAGGTTTCAGAAGTTCTATGATTTTCCACGGGCCAGATCATGTGTCCCCTATCTGGTAATAGTAAGCCATTTCTGTGGTTGGACAAGTTATGCAAAGCTGACATGACTCAAACTGCCCACGGGCACAATCCATTACGAGTGTGAAGAAAAGGCTCACAACGTGAGTGATCTTAAAAAATAATATCTAAAAAATTTGCTTTTTACATTCTGCCTTCCCTGACTTTTACAACAGGCACAGAAGGGGAAAAACATCTCAAATAATGCTTCCGAAGTTATTGGGCCATATGAACAAGAGAAATTGGTACAAACATGAACTTGCTCCTTCATCTTTTTTGTGTTGCTAAACCTTATTTTCAGTCACCACACTGTCTAAAATCTCTAGGGTGTGTTACAAGTGCTGGTATGATTACTATGACTATTTCCTAATTTCTTGCATAATTCAGAAAAGTTCTCAATCACTTTTGAGAAGCTGGACATCTTGTATTTTATTCAGTAATTCATATCCTGATAACCCTTCCTCATTATGAGTCCCACCCCCCTGACTCCTTTCTGCTAAGCAAACCGAGTGCAATGTAGGTCAGGAGAACTGATATCCAAATTCCCTTCCTCTCCTGTGAATGAAGAATATTAAAATTTTCCAGTGTAATTAAAAAGACTCTGCAAGGTTAGTGGAGCAGGTCTGTCTGACATTCGTTTTTATTATACGCTAACTATTTTGCAAGTTAATTTCATTTTTTAATTTTAAATTCAAAATAGCCACTTCCTAACAGCAACTGGCCATGTTGGTCCTTAGTTCTGCCACTATAAATCGGCCTTGTAACAACAAATGATTACATTTGTGTGAGAAAGAATAGATATTAAAAGTAAGTAAGAAAAGGTAAGTGCTTTTTGAGAAGTTATCAATGAAAAGATGTATCATATGGAATGATCTGTACTGTAACATATTCTTCAAGACCTCTTCAGGTGACTTTTCTTATTTTATTCTTTATTTTCCTTAATTCTTAATTCAAGGATTGATTTTGTTTGTGCAATTCAAGACAGTAGTTATTTCAGACAGGGCTTTTAATGATGTTAGCAATCCTTCATTGCAAATGAAGATTGTAGAAATGGCTTCTGCTTCAACTTTATTTCCTGTCTTCTGTCTTTTTTCCCTCTCTGCCCCCTTCCTCCCTCCAGTTTTCCTTAAGTTTGGTAACATCTGATTTTTGAGTGAGGTAAGTGTAACATTGGTTTATGGAGTACTTATAAGTTCTTGCTGTTAAACTTCTTCGTACATGCAAAGTAATATGTAACATAATCACACCTTAAAAGTAGAAACATAATAAAAATAATCACTCTGCTATATGAGAATATTTTTACCTGTATGGAATGAATTTTCCTAGTGCATGTCTTTAATACTAATTGAAAAAGGTTAAGAAAATCCCAGTGAAATGAGTAAAATGAATAGAGACTAAATGATTGAATCAGAGTAACTGCAATCCTAGATTATGTTAAAACTGATGGAACTATCTTCTGCATGAAGAAATCTTTCAGAATACATTTTTAATATACATCTTTCCCCTCTAATATTGCATAAAAATCTAATTACGTGTCAGTGTTACTACTACAAAGGTGTATAAAAGGGACAATTTGCCACATTAATATTAGAATCATAGAATAGAATCATAGAATGGTTTAGGTTGGAAGGGACCTTAAAGACCATCTAGTTCCAACCCTCCTGCCATAGGCAAGGACACCTCCCACTAGACCACATTGCCTCATCCAACCTGGTCTTGAACACTTCCAGGGATGGGGCCTCCACAACTTCCCTGCGCAACCTGTTCCTGTGTCTCACCACCCTCAGACTAAAGAATTTCTTCCTGAGATCTAATCTTAATCTACCCTCTTTCAGTTTGAAGCCACTACCTCTTGTCCTGTCACTATATGCCCTGCTAAAAAGTCCCTCTCCAGATTTCTTGTAGGCCTACTTTAAGTACTGGAAGGCTGCTATAAGGTCTCCCTGGAGCTTTCTCTCCTCCAGGTTGAACAACCCCAACTCTCTCAGCCTGTCTTCATAGCAGAGGTTCTCTAGCCCTCTGATCATCTTCGTGGCCCTCCTCTGGACCCACTCCAACAGGTCCACATCCTTATGTTGGGGGCCCCACGGCTGGATGCAATATTCCAGGTGGGTTCTCATGAGAGTGGAGTAGAGGGGCAGAATCACCTCCCTCAACCTGCTGGCCATGCTTCTTTTGATGCAGCCCAGGATGCTGTTGTCTTTCTGGGCTGTGAGCACACATTGCAGGCTCATGTTGAGCTTCTCATTAACAAACACCCCCAAGTCCCTCTCCTCAGGGCTGCTCTCAATCCATTCTCAGCTCAGCCTGTATTTGTGCTTGGGTTTGCCCTGACCCACATGCAGGACCTTGCACTTGGCCTTATTGAACTTCATCAGGTTGGCATGGGCCCACCTCTCAAGCCTGTCCAGGTCCCTCTGGATGGCATTCCTTCCCTCCAGAGTGTTGACCACTCCACACAGCTTGGTTTCATCATCAAACTTGCTGAGGGTGCACTCAATCCCAACATCCATGTCGCCAACAAAGATGTTAAACAGCACTCGTCCCAGTACTGACCCCTGAGGAACACCACTCGACACTGGTCACCACTTGGACATTGAGCTGTTGACTGCAACTCATTGAGTGCAGCCATCCAGCCAATTCCTTATCCACCGAGTGGTCCATCCACCAAATCCACTTCTCTCCAATTTAGAGACCAGGATGTTATGCAGGTATTCTTGTGTTTGTTATCACTAGCTTCATTCCATAGGGTTCTAAGTAACCAACATGTTTGGAGCCTTTCTATAGTTTTTGTAATAGTATTTCATAACACTTATTAAAATGGCTAGAGTAGTGAAACTGAAACAGAGGCAGTCCCTGAAGGTCCTGAAGATCAAACTGTTCTGCAGTCTCTGTTGTGCTGCCTTTAGTATTCTTTTTGTTAGGATCTTCTCTTGTTTCTGATAATTTACTTTTTTTTAAACTGTTCCAGCTTTTCCTATGCATAAATACGTTAAATTGCACCTGGGAGTGCTCTCAGATAACTTCCCATGAGATTATGTTCCCCTAAATGATGGCTCGGTATTATTTTCATTGTGGTTAAGCCGATGAGCTTGGAGTCAGATACAATTGCCCAAATCCAGTTTACTATGGCTCCTTTTAAAAATGGAAACTAAGTCAAAGTTTATCGATACTTCCTACAAATGTTGACATTCTGAAGGAAAAAAAGAAAACAGCTCTTAAATTCTGAAATTGAAAGAGAGTCCTTTTTTTAAGTCAGTACAAATTTGTACAAGAACTTTATAAAGAAGGCAGCAATTAGCAGACAAAAACTTAAAATACTACTGGAATCAGGGCTCTGTTCACAATTACAGCTTCCGGAGGAGTGGAGAGGGAAGTGATGAGCTCTGCTCCCTGATATCCAGTGACAGGATGCATGGGAATAGTGCAAATCTGTGCCAGGGAAGGTTCAGACTGGACATTAGGAAGCATTTCCTTACCAAGAAGGTAATCAAACACTGGAACAGGCTTCCTAGAGAGGTGGTCGATGCCCCAAGTCTGTCAGTGTTTAAGAGGCATTTGGACAATGCCTTTAATAACATGCTTTAACTTCTGGTCAGCTCTAGAGTGGTCAGGCAGTTGGACTAGATGATCGATGTAGGTCTCTTCCAACTGAAATACTCTAGTCTAGTCTAGTCTAGTGTAGCCTAGTCTATGCTGTGCTATGCTACGCTATTCTAATTACTCTGGTGTAAATCTAGAAAAGTTCCACTGAAACAGATCATTTTCTTTGGCTTTACATGTGTTACAGACATCAGGAGTCGGATCCAACTTTTCCCCTCTGCTTTGCCTTTCCTTGAGGTGGGATGCTGTGTCCAGGAAGGGACTGGCTAAATTTCATTGCTCCTTATTGTACTTAAAAGCTTAGGGAAATGATGAGACATCTCTAAAGCTCAGTGGTTTTCAGCCCCATCGAATGGTAAGTAATACGACTTATTCTTTCTATTGTAAAATGAGTTTTTCCACTTCATTTCTCCACTGAAACTATTTACATAATGTCTGTGTTCTTTTATGACTTGTACAAAAAACAGTGCCATGCTCCTAAATTTGCATGGGCTTAGGGAGAAGTCTGAAATAGGAAAAAAAGTAATAAACGCATATGCCAATCATTTATCTTATTTTTATCCATCACATACATTATAAACTTCATAGAAGTTTCAAAGTAATAATTTCTAACAACCGAAGGATGTCTATCTCCTCATGAACTTTCAATATGCTTCTATTTAACATTTACTGGCCCAATTTTCCTTGTATAGGTCAAGAGGATTTTTTCACATCTTGTTACAGGGAAAAGGGTACTTGAGTGGAAAAGGTGCACTCTCTTTTATCACCACAGAATTTCAAGTAGCTGAGCATATTCATTAGAAGCTGGAGGACTTTAGCACAGATATGAGATATTAGACCAAAACTTGCACACTCCTATTAGAATAAGAATTGGTTATAGTTGAACTGATATAAAGGGCAAAGCTCACATGCCAAGTAGGTCTGAGTTTTAGCTGAGGTTTGCATATCCCACTGTTAGGGCATTTGCTAGTCTTTTAGACAATTAAATGACTTGCCTTTCAGAAAATTTATATCACAAAAGTCCCAGTGACCCTACTGAGGCTCAGTTTCCAGCTCCAGGCATACACTACCGTGTGATGTCAGGAATTAGCTCATTCATGCTGGCATTGTAAAACCAGGGAGGCCTCTATTCTTGCGTATTAGAGTGCTGGGGAGAAATGTGGGGATGGAAAGAAGACAGAAAACTGAGCCAAAAGGTAAATGAGCAAAATATCTAACATGAATGTTATAAAAGATTATGTTCCTTTCTTGAATTTTGTATTCTTTGAGTAGTTTCAGAACTAAGCAAACTAGTTTCTTTCAAACCTCTGCATAAAACTCAGCTATTTTGCTATCTGCCTAATCATTTTTTATGTATTTTAATATATTAAATAATTGATTGTAATAGATTTTAGATCTTACAGCCCATAGAGACATTTTTTCCTTAAGTTTTGTCTAAGTTGGCCTTGAACAATTAAATTTCTCATTAGTTTTCCAAAGGATAGTTGACATTTAGGAATTAGTTAGAAATTATAGTTTTATTGCCCATGTTATTGCAATGTAATGTTCATTTGGAGAGAAACACAATGTCCTGTTTAAGCAGACTGCATTTAAATTATCTATTTTGTTTTATTCTGAAAAGTATTTGCATGATGATAAATGGATAAAGAATAATAATTTCCAAGGAGACACTGTCTCTATCCTTGAGTTAGAGAAATGAAGGCCAAATTTGAAACAAATGGTCTGGTAAGATGCTGCTACTACACTAAAAGAAAGCACTCTTACCTGAAAGATGTCTCCTAAGATAACAAATCACTGTCTGAGGAGGGATGAAGTACAACTTGACTTAAAAGGACTTAAATTGTAAAATAAATACTTTTTTCTGCAGCAGAATTATTACAGATGCCACAGCTTTCCAATTTGATTACTTCAAGTCTTCACACATATCACTGACATTTTAATTTTCCATCATTTGTCTTGATTTCCTTGTGTCAATTCAAGCAAGCAAGAGAACACCTTTTAAAACCTTCAGACAGCTTACTGCTTGATTAACAATACAGCTAAATAGAGTCAACATTGAATGTATTCAGCTGGAATTCAGCTAGACAAACACCTACAGAAGTACCAGTCCCTTCATTATTATGGTATGGACACATCCATCCACATGCACAGGTTTTTCCAACAACCCTAAGAGACAATTCTTCCAGCTTGATCACATCAGCTGATTTGAGCTCTCTAGAAGGAAGCAGTAACCCACCAAATATAGATGGGGGCAGACCAACAAACTTTCTTTGATAAGGAAATCACTTTTCTAGAAGAAACACTGGGAAAATTCATATTTTTCATATTCTAATACTATTAAAATATCCACTATGTTGCTACCTGGGAAATTATGGAGAAGGAAGGAATGTAAAAGTGTAAGGAGAAATATAAAAGTGTAAGAACCTGACTGAAGGGAGACAGCAGATGATGGTGTCAGGAAAGGAAATTCCAGATTGAAGGGAAGTCACTATTGGACTTTCTTAAGGATTAATATTTGGACAAATCTTTTAAATATTTTCATTAGTGATCTTGGCTTAAAACCAAGAAGCGCATGCATGAAATTTGCAGTATCATAAACACAAAAGGAAGACTGCAATATCAGAATGATTAAAGGAGTAAACAGCTCCTGTGATTGCAGGAATGACAGAAGGGAGATCCCAGAAAAATGAAATTCAAGGACAGGTATCTAAGGATTAATAACAAGAAAATCAACAATTAGGTCATCATTTGGAAGTGACTAAGGAAGATAAAGACCTGGTGTACTATTTGACTGTGGGGTAACTGCAAACCACCATCTGGAGAGTAAAAAAAACTCAATGCCAAAGTGCAGAAAAGGTACACTGTGACAAAGGGTGGAGTGGAAAACTTCAGGATGCAAGGACAGAGAAAGAAAATGGATTAAGCAGCTTTGCAAAATGGAGTATAGTCTTTAAATACCTTGGGAAGTATATATAGAAAAAAAGGAGAAGAGTTCCTTAAGTTAAAGAGCAGGACTGGCATAGAAAATAACTGCTCATAAATGTGCTCCGAGTGGAAACAAGAGGGAGATTTCTAATCAGCAGTGCAGTGAAATTCTGGAATTACCTTCAAGCAGAGCAGTAGGAGCACCTATAAAGTTGCTTTCAGCTAGTATTTGACCAACTTGAGAGAGACCATTTTGAGAGCTGTCAGGGATTACAGGGATAACCACAAGATCCTTTTGAGCCCCATCCTCCATATCACTGTATAGTTCTGTTTATAAAGGGTCAGGTCTTTTAAAATCACAAATCATAAAAACTGCCTTCCTCATTTTTGGGAGGGTACCTGCTGGATTTACATTTTAAAGGAAAAAAAAAAAAAGGAATAGGTAAACCAGTTCCCGAAAGGGGTTCATCTGTTGTGGTTTCAGCTGATTGCCTTTTTCTAAGTTATCGACATTCTTTAAAGGGAGATGATAGACATGAATACAGATGTGGTCCTTTCAGCCTACAGCACACTATTACAGAGTTGCCTGAGGCTAAAAAGAGCAGAAATATAATATAGAAACAGTGGAGGTTTGTATTTATTATGGTTTCCTATGTTATTTCATTCAGTTACATATCTGCCTAATGATAGATAACTCTCCAAAACAATTTTAAGTTTGTTTTAATTTAGATTGTAGTATGGACACTTCTCTGACTTATCCAAGTTACTTAGATATGCATTATTGGACAGGAAAATTAATGTAAACATAATCTAATAAGATTTTGGATGCTTTTTGATTCCGGGAACAAGAGACTCCATGTAGAAAAGTGCATCTGGGAGCAAGGGTGACCAGACATAGACAGATGAGAAAAACAAACAAGGGACTGCTATTCCATGAAGTCATAGTGAGCTTTGTAAAGGCTGAAGTTCTCATTGTTTATCTAACAAACTTCTTAGGTGGCTGCAGTCACACTAAGTGTCTTAAAATGTAGGTGCATCTCTCCTTTTAATAGCATTTTCTGATCCTCATCTTTCGTTCCATCAGCTAACAGAATGACTATGCTGTTTAACATGGATGATACTCCTCTCAACAGGCAAACCAATGCCAGGCAATTCCCACTTTCCAAAGAAGAGCTGCTGCCCAAGGAAGGGAACTCATCTAATGCATAGATGCCTGCACCTCAGTGAGTGACTGTGAGCTCCCTATACATTCAGTGGAGAGAAACAGGCACTTTTTCAGATACCTACTTCATGAAAAGAGAGGCATCACTTTAGAAGTGCCAATTTCTCTACATTGTGCACAGATGAATTCCTATATTGTGAATGACTGGGTTCACCCAGAAGGACAATGGCAGAAGGTCTTCAGCTTTCAACTTGTTGCCCAGCTGAGTGATGAACTGTGTTTCAGGCACTCAGGTTTGAGAGCTACAGCTGGTCAGATGTTAGGAATGGAGGAGTGACTGCTTTAAGCTAAGTACAATAAACAGTTTTTATTTCTGTTGCACCCTTTAACATTTGCAAAGCACTTGATGCAATGGTAAAAGCACTTCAGAACTGAAATTAGAATAAATAAGTCTGGTGTTCAGACTCATTTTAATGAATATGACTTTCACCTTCTGTAACAGAGTCCCCTAAAATCACTGGCCTGTAAAGGTGAGGGAATGAAATACAAGAGTTCCAGACTCCAGAAACTTTTACTAAGCCTGTGTCTCAAGGCTGGTGTCTTGCTAATGTGGTCATGGACTAAAGTTACATTAAGGACTTCTCAAACTATTTGATTTACATGGGATTTTAACAGCCTTTACAATCTTGTATTCTTAATTAATGCATCCCTTCCAGCCTGGTGGTCTTTTCTATTTACAACAAAAGATTAAATTCACTAAAACTCCCAAGGAGTGGGAGATGGATGGAGTTCAGCTCCAGAGGTTACAAGGAAAAGCAATAAATATATCCATCGCTAGTATTTAATAATTGCTTCTCTAGGTATTAGTTAATTAATAATTATTTAATAAAGGATTTGTCTTGCTAAATACAGATTCCTTCTAGATAACAGAGCCAGGAAATATGTGAATTTAAGAGAGAACAAGGTAATCCATCTTGGATGGAGGAAGAGTGACAACAAACTAAGTGGCCCTAGGGAGTAGATTGAAGGGGAAAGGGAGCAGTTAGGACACAGGACTGACTGGCTAATGACTGAGAAACAGTAAACCATAAAAGAGCTGGTTCTGTGAAGTGATGCTAAGATGTTGCTTGGACTATCAGTACAAGTTGCTGTGACACATGCTGGAACAAAAGCTTGGATAAAAGAAGGAGTAGTGGCAAGCTTTAGAGAGAACCTGATAAAGCATTTTATTATTTTTCCCTTTTGTAGCTTTGATTACAGTTTTGGTATTAAGCCCAAACACTCAGTTTTTCTACAAAACCCTTCATTTATTGTTTCCTACAACCTCATCAATTTACATATAGTCCCAAGGTGGAAGGATAAGCACTGAGTACACCGCCCTCAAGGAATAGCAAAACTGAGAGCATTTTTTTGGTGCTTCACTCCTGTGAAGGGTTTGGGGTTTCACAGAAGCTGGGGCGTACTGTTTCTACCAAGCTGCAAGGATCAGTTTAGGAGCTGTTGATCCCAGAGGTTAGGGCAGTGGAATAGGCTCCCCCACATCAGAACCACATCGATGTCTTACGTGGTGGACAAACAGCTTGCGACTTCAGGGACTGCACATCAGCTTTCCCCTACTTTTTAAACACAGAAGGAAGATGCATCAGGGTAATGGACTCTTGTGAATTTGTGGTTTTGTCTCAGAAGCAATGATGGGAGCACTGCAGACTTGTGTGGTTCCTTTGCAGTATCCGGTAGGTGAAACTGTAGCAGGACTGTTGCTTGGCATTTAGGATGGAAGCTGCTATAAAATTCCTCCTCTGAGCAATATGTAAGTTTGGCAGAACATTATATTGAGTGGATTTTATATTGAATCTTCCTATACTAAGATCTATGTTTCTGAGTGATGAAATATTTGTCATTTTAATGACTGAATATGAACAGATGTGTTTAACTTTCACAGTTAATGATCTCTTTGTTTCTGCTTTTAATCTCTGCCTATTACACTAATGGACTCAAATTACTAGAGTGTTCAAGAGGCCATTAGACTCTTTTATAGGACATGGAATGCTAATGGCAATTCAATATGAAAATTCAAGCATTTTGCTCCTTTACTGAAATATTTGTAGTCTTCACTTTTGAAAAAAAGAAAAGTTTTCTGTTTTAGAAGAGTTCATAGACTACATGATGCTTTTTAAAAATTGTCACTCAACTCATTCTTTCATGTATGCAAGTATTGATTTATGAAGTGTTCTCCTCTGTATGCTTTCTGGAACATGATACTAACCTTTAAGTGGAAATTAAAAACTCTGGGCCTCTTGCCTAAAGAAACCACACAGTTCCCTCAGACCTGGGCAACAGCATTATTGCTATCATAAATAATCACTGTAGGCCAAAACAATCCTAAACAGGGAAAGTAAAATCTGAAAATAAAAAGAATAACCTTTGCTCTCAGCTTCCAAGGGGTAAATCAACTTGCAAATTATTTTAAGGAAACACAAGATGATGAGGAATCACATCTCTTGACTAGCAGCTATATGTCCACCAGTTCTTTGGTTATCCATTTGGTGTCAGCCTGTTTAATACTTGAAAAGGTTATCTGTATCTCTTTACAACTGGCCAATTATCTGGGGTGAATCTCTATATATTTACCAACAGATGGTCTCATAATAATTACTAGAGTTGCCAGGCCATTCATGCATATCTCCTTTCCGAAGCCACTGACCAGAATAAACATTTTTAAATTTTATCTTGTATGCCTTAGTAGGAAGATGTAAAAAGGGAGTTAGAGAATAAGACAGAACCTAGAGAAAAATAGAAGGAAAAATAAACCCCAAATTAATGACAAGGGACAGGCACTGCTGACGTGCAAGGAGTGAAGAAGGAGACCCATTCCGCGCAAGTGAAGAATAATGAATGATCTGCTCCTCATAGGACACACGTTCTTTCTGGTCCTGCATCATATGTGCTACATTTATGCTGATATCATGGGTCCTAAGGTCCATATGTGATATAACAGAAAGTTCTAGATTTGGCCTAATACAATAAAAAAATATGGAATAATTTCTATAGGAGAATAGTGAGTCCACTTCAGCTTGATAAATCTTTTATGGTATGGAAAAGGTGAATAGGCAACATTTACTCATCACAGCACAGGAACTCAGCAACAGAGAGCGGCATTATGAGGCCAAAACAAAAAGTGTTTTCATAGAACATATTGCTAAGTTATGGAGTTGATTGTCAAAGGACAGTGGACAGTCCAAAATTTAAATAGATTCACAGAGAGAGCTGACAAGTTTATGGAGAATGTGTCTGTCAGTGGGTATGAAACACAACCGGGTAGAGGAAATCACTGTCTGCAGCACTGCCTAGACCTCTGATTGATAAAAGCTACAAAGGTTTCTAATGGCAAGCTTTATCCTCTACAGACCCGTTAGATGTGTCTTTTCTCTAAGCTAGACATTGTCATTGCTGATTTCCTCACAGAGACAATAGCTTGAAACAAAAGGCTCTCCTTGAGTTTGGGAGCTGAGGAGGGGACCTAGCACATAATGACGAATCAAAATGGATCTAAAAAAGAAAGTAGTGAAAAAAAGAAAAAGATTGAAAGAACAGATCAAAAATGAGGCAATCGGGAAAGGGTTCTTTAGCACTCAAGCTGTTTACAGACAAAACACTAGTGGAACGATCTTGAAGATGTCCAAAGAGACATGAATAAGTATTCCTGTACCACACAAAGAGAGCAGAGAGAAGTAAGGAAGAGGAAAGACATAGTCACAACCTTAGTATAAGGTCTGGACCACCCTGATAGCTAGTAGAAGGACCTCTGGCTGAACAAGAGGTCTAATGCCCTACACAGGCTTAGGCATGGCCTAGCTCTACCTGGCTGGGCTTTCTGCATCAGCAACTAGCACCTGAAGGAACTCCTCAAAGGAGGGCTGAGGTTAGAAACATGTTATACAAGAGTTAGCCACAATTCATTCCATCAAACATTTTCTCCTGGTCCCGGGGCTGGAGGGAAGACAACAGACACCCCCTTACCCATGAGGTGGAAAAGTCTCCTGGTTTGAAAACCAGCAGTTGGAGGCACTGTGGGCATAGAGCAGGACTCGGCTTATCAAGGCTGATAACATTTGCCCCAGTGAGATGGCCTTTATCATGCCCTTATGCTCTGTGCTGAGAAGAGATACACCATGCCACTTCCTCAAGCTGTGCACGTTTGCCTCCTCAGGCAGCTGTAAAAGAAACCCACCGGCAGGAGACCTTGGCCTGCATGCAGGCCACGTAAGGGCAGGAGGCCACCAAGTGTGGCTAAACTCTGCTGTCGGGCTGTCAGTGACAGGAGACAGGTTGGTAGGTGCCCCATGGGCCCCTTCTGAGAATTCACCCAAGTCAGAGGGAACTCCAGCTGAACCTGCTCTCCTGCTCCTACCTCTCAAAGCCTATCCTGCATGACCCAGCAGAACTGACTGGGTTTAGGGGGCAAGAGGCCCCCAAATACTATGGACTCACAGTAAGGGGTCTGACGACTCTGTAAAGTGGCTAGTGATGTTAGTTTCACAGCCCACTGAAGGAGATATACATAGCTGGACACAGGTTTCCCAGGCTCTGTGGTCATTCAAGGCTCACCTAAGTATTTGCAGAGGAAGACATCACTGTCAGAAATTTCTCTCTCAAACCTTCTGCGGCTTAGCATCCTTTCTCACTTAGTGGCACTGGCAGAGATACTATTTTTGGAATAAGGGGCTACAGCAGTGGAATCATTCAGACATGAAGTGAACTGACTCTCTCTTTTGCCTTCAGCAGTGAAATAAACAGGTTGCTTTCTAATTTAGGGAACCCAGCAAATACAGCCTGCAGCCTGTAGTCACCACTGTGAAGACGAACAGATCAGTCCTTCTTCCATTGGCCCTTACTCTAGCCCACCAGTCTCACATTTTCCTTAAACAGTTTCCAAGACAAAGGTCTGCGATGAGGTTCCCTTCATACGATCATGCGTATTGGCAGCACCAGTCCTTGTCCTGTAAATCAGGGCACATAGCATCAATCCCCTGCAAACATACTGGGACTTGGGCAGATGACAGGCACATATCTTGCTGGAATATATACAGAGGAATTTGTCTTCATCTTCCCAGGGAAATCTAAGAAAGCGAGTCAATAGCAGCATTGTTGAGAAATTATTTCCTCCTATCTTATGTGTCTGCCCAAGCTCTTGCTTTCAGCCAGGATATGAGAATTTTACACGGTAAATATCTTCTAATGCCTAAAAATATGCTTTTCTTAAAAATGAAGCATTTTTTCTATGGACACTGCATTATTTATTTTAAGGTTTTAAATATGTGCCATATTCCAGTGAGTTGAACATTAGACACTTTCATATTTGAAGATATTCAGACAGCTGATATTTAAAATTGTGATCCTCTGGAAATTTTTATTAAGGTGTCACTGGGATAACAGATGTAAATGCTGAGCTGGGCGCTGCAGCACCAAATACAGATTTTTCCAGAGCTCAGAAAATGATCTTCAGAGCATTTAACTTGTCTTATTAATATTACAGTTCCAGCTGTGGTGTAGTGCAACATACATGAGATTTGAAAATCTTAAGACTGGAGATGTCTATGTAACATAGAATCACGGAATGGTTTGGGCTGGAAGGGACCTTTAAAGATCATCTAGTTCAACCAGCCTGCCACGGGCAGGGACATCTTTCTCTAGTTCAGGTTGCTCAAAGCCCTGTCCAACGTGACCTTGAACACTTCCAATGATGGGGTATCTGCAACTCCTCTGGGCAACCTGTTCCAGTGTCTCACCACCCTCATTGTAAAAAAATTTCTTCATTACGTTCAGTCTAAACCTACCTTCTTTCAGTTTAAAACTGCTGCCCCCCTGTCCAGTCACTATAGGCCTTGGTAAAAAGTCTCTCTCCATCTTTCTTATAAGCCCACTTTAAGTATTGGAAGGCTGCAATAAGGTCTCCTCAGAGGCTTTTCTTCTGCAGGCTGAACAACCCCCGCTCTCTTAGCCTTTCTTCGTAAGAGAGGTGTTCCAGTCCTCAGATCATCTTTGTGGCCCTGCTCTGGACCTGCTTCAGCAGGTCTATGTCTTCCTTGTACTGTGGAGCCCAGAGCTGGATGCAGTGAGGTCTCAGGTGAGAGCAGAGAGTAGAGGGGGACAATCACCAACCTCAACCTGCTGGTCACGCTTCTTCCGATGCAGCCTAGGATACGGTTGGTTTTCTGGGCTGCAAGTGCACATTGCTGGCTCATGACCAATTTTTCATCTACCGGTATTCCCAAGTCCTTCTCTGCAGGGCAGCCATCAATTTTATTGCTCTGATCCAGGTGCAGGACTGTTGCAGTTACTCACTACGACAAGCTGCAACACTGTCACCCGTAATCAGCAATAGGAAGTGGGCATACCCCACCGGAGGCCTACGAGGCGACAGACACGCCTCGGGGACAAAGAGCACAGACACCAATGTGGTGGATACAAGATGTCCGTTTATTAAACTGTGTCACAAGCTTATATACCTGGCCAAGCTCCGCTCAAGGGGAGGGGTTTGCCGTCTACCTTTCCGTCACATCACGTGATCTTCCGAACGCCGACCCCTGCATCTCTCACGTGATCTTCTGACCACTA
>VFFE01007179.1:3401414-3412343 GCA_008921705.1 Burhinus oedicnemus | reverse complement strand
TTTTTTTTTTTTTTTTTTTTTTTTTTTTTTTTTCCCTCTTAGAGTTAAGCTGAGATTCTGGGGCACAAGATGGCAGCATAAGGAAAACTTGCTAACATCAGAAACAGCTGACTTGTCTAAACTGCAAAAATGTGAGAGTCCTAGTTAAGTTTTTAAAATCACTTGAGCAGATTTAATGAAACTTCTTACTAAGACAATCTGTCACTTGATCATCTTAAGAAACCCCCTCCCTCTTTCAAAGCCTTGGTGAACTTGTATCTTATAAAAAATTTGCTTTCTTAACACAGACTTCTTTTTAATAAACTTTTTTGCTGGTTCCTCTCCCTCCCCGCCCCCAGTTATTTATTTTCAGCTGGAGTAAGAGGAGCAGGAGACTTAGTCTTTATAAGGCACTTACCCAACAGCTTTTTTTGTCGTAATGTGTCCCCTGTACACCCCTTTAGTAGGTACTTGTCAGGGCACAGTGTGCTATCTCAAACAGAAAGCTAAGTTACAGCAAATTAAGCACTTCCATGCTGAATTTGGGGATACTAGTCCGACTTCGTTTCACTAGAAATTGCACTTTTGATAGAGCCTTTTACTTTGCTGGGTAAGAAATTGCAGCTCATTAGAACCCAAAATAAGAAATGTTCAACACGTTTGGGTTGGGTTTTTTTATGTTTTTTTTTGTTTTGTTTTCTTTTTTTGTGTTTTTTTTGTGTGTTTTTTTTAGTGTTACACTGGATGTGCTACCACAGTGGGTATTAGAAAACCTTCAACTGAGGCTTATACCTTTGTCTCCCCAATGTTCTCCTTTGGTATGTCTTTACAATTTGCATACTTCGTAAGACAATTTCATAATATCTTTCATATTTGTTGTTCTATGCTTTGGAGAAATGATGCTCCGTGTAGTCATTTAGCTTGAGAGTCTGTACTGAAAGAGGTCTTTCTGGGTATGCTAATGTGGCAGCAGAAATGCTCTCTGTAAGCAAAATTACAAGGTGTTCTGCTCTCGTGGAAATGACTTCGCATCTACTGCTTTCTAGAGCTAACCACCAAAGTCCTGTTGATCCTAGGGGAGTTGGTGGTCTTTGGAGAATGTGTGCTGTTTCTCTGAGGTTTGTGATGCCCGTCCATGCAGTTGTGGCAACAACGAGCTATGTAAAAGCCAGACACAAAAGTTCTATATTGCCTGTGGGTTTACTACACAGCCAGCTTGTGACCAGCTACAATGGCTCGAAACATAAATACAGCGATGGCCAAAGAGACAGATCTGTGTGTGACTGTCAGCCGCTAAAGCCCATGGCTGTAAAACTTTCATGTCGTTATAAGCCACTTGTGACACTACAAGTGTTGCTATTAGTTTGTACAGTTTGTTAAAGTTTTATAGAACATATCACAGGATAACAAAACTCTTTAGTATAAGCTCACATAAAGCTCTCGTTCTGCTTCTTTCTCTTGGATTCCTGGCTATGGTATAAAATATAGTGCTTTACTGCACCTTTTCATGCCTCCAATGTCTGCCAACTTGTGAGGCCGCAGTTTTTTCGACAGAGAATATATTCTAGGAATAAAACCCAAAACACTCAAAAAAGGTGATCCATATTCACATTTATTTATACAAGTATCTAAGTATTTCTAATGTCATCTTGAAGATGGAAGCTGTCTCATTGATTAAACAGGCTTGGGGTATTCTGGGTGTACTTTTTAATTCATGTTGCTTTCTAGTTTACCAAAAAAAATATGTTAAAGAAATTGTCCATGTAGTAATGGAGAGCCTGAAAGGACATCAGATCCAGCTATCTGTATATTTTGCTATGAAATTCTGGATAGTTATATATATTTTCCACTCTCTGCACAGATGCAAGAGGACTGCAGTGGTTTTTTGATAGACCACTGGGGCTTTTATTTATTGTCTTTTCCCTAACCCAAAGGATGCTGCTTTTTCTGTTTAGGAAATGAGTTTGGGAAAACATTACACTGCAAGCCTTCTGATGTTTGGTGTCTCTTAATTTCAGAGCTATCCAATGAACATATATATTCATTATGACTAATGTAAGAAGAGCAAGCTTCCAACCAAAATCTGGAAATGTGACTTGAATTTATTTTAAAGGCTGAGAATGAAGAAAGAGGATCTGATTCACAGATACTGAGCTTTCTCACCCTTTATCCCTGTCTAGTGCCTCTATGCGTGTGTGGATTTTTTTGAAGGAAAGCAGACAACAACAACAAAAACCCCAAAACCAGCCTCACTGGGGAGCTCCCTGTAACTTCTGGGCTCTGCCTCGCTGCATGCCGATACGGACAGCTCGGCTGCATGCAGGGATCCACATTCCTTTCAAACTAACAGACCATATAAACTCAGATTAATCCACTGATTCTGAACAGACTTTGATTAAAATAATCGTTTAATTTGAACAATCTCTGTATATTATGATCTACATGCATAGACTGAGATAAAATGGTGTGGGTGCATCCCGAGTTTGTGTAGAAGTCTTACACCTCCCTAGCTGATGTAATGGACCTCGTCACTGCGATCAGGTGGTTGTCTGCTTGCAGCAACATTTCTCTCCTTCTCTCTTTTGGGTCACTTTTGTGGACCCAGAGTTCTTAGTTCCCCTTTGTAGCTGCAGAAGTAATCAGAAAAAACAATTTCCCTGATGTCCTTTGCCATACAAGGTCAGGAGCACATCACCAACCCAGATACAACCTCAGAGGTGAACGGAGGCATCTTGTTCTTTACACAGCAGGTCACTGTTGTCCCCCTCCTTCTCACCTGCCACTTAGACCTGTTAAAATGAGAACCTGACAATGTTCTGTAGATGTAATGTATAATACTATGGGTATCTGCACATATTTATGGAAGATAGATATAGCAAAACTTTTTTTTTTTAATTAACCATATCTGTCCCCAGCTTTTTTTCTTTTTTGTTTTCTCCTTAACTTTAAGACATAAATTGGACACTACCTAGGGATTTAGTTGGGTATTGGCAGCATAGCCAGTGAAAGAGCTGTAACAGTGATGAGAACGTACCTAGATCAGAGATGAGACTATGCAGTTATCAGTGTTAATTAGTATTTATACTTCACGTATTACCAGTTTTCCTTTATCTATATATGTTTCCAAAAAATGTGTGTGTGTCTGGGTGTATGCACATATACAAATGATACCTCTCCAGATCTAAAAGTTCTAAACGTTTTTAATCTCTGGGAAGGCTGAGCTGTTGCAAGTAGTTCACAAAAACCTGAACCAAGTCGCGTATATTGCAGAACTTGGTGTGACTCAGTTGATGTAAGGAATTAATTTCCATGCAGATCTATGTTTCCCATGATGATACCCTGATGTTTTGCTATGTTTGGTACAGCTAAAAGTAGGCAGTACCTGAATTTCCAAGAGCTCTCTTTTCGTACATGTGATTTTCCAGGTAACTCAAGTGACCTGAAGGTGCCTATCTTTAGCAAAACTGCACCGGACATGTTTTCTGGGTATTTGTTCCTTTTAAGACCTATACAGCAAAAAGTAACTTTGGTCTACCAAGCCATATCTTCAGCATGATGTGAAACACAGACATCAATTGCATATGATGGAAATATGGAATTTTAATTTTTTATGATGTAATTTTTATTTTTAACTTTTTTGAGATTCATTGTATCACTCCTCCCTTCCTTTAACACTAAATGATAGTATTTATTTTTGTGGTACGTAGCCACCATTTCTTAAATTAAAGCTGGACAATTATCCAAAGTTTAGCATCTTATTCAATAACACACCTAACCTACTAGAGAGGAAGGATTGGACATGGCATAAAAGACTTGTGTGAGGTTTTTTTTCTCAGTAGTTCTTAATAACAGTTGCCCTGACAATATTAGGAGAACTGACCTTCTTTTGAAATATTTTTAATTCATTATACCATTAATATTCCCAGTTTCATTGTTCCATGAAATGTAGCTTGATCGCAAATCCTTTAAATATAAACAAGGGAAGGCCATACAACTTAGATACTTTCTAACCAAACATTTTTTTTAATGTTCAATAGATTCTTGAATGCTTTGGTAGCTCTTTTAGCTGATATAGAAGAACTTGTATCTTTGTGCAAATGAAAAGAGCTGCTGCCAACAATGAATTACAGCTGAACTAATGTTAGGGGGGAAAAAAACCAAACCATCCCTATGGCTTTGGTTTATTCCTGTCTACTGCCAGAGGGGGTTATGCCTCTCTGGACCTTGTCTGATTTTCAGGGTGAATGAAGCACTCTGCAATATGTGAATTTTCAGTTGAGGTTGACAATACACCCTTTTCTTTTTAAAGAAGAACCATACCCCACTACACAGCAGAAATTATGAATATTAATGTGACGTACTGAATTATGTGCTGTGGCGATTTTGTCAAATGAACTAAAGCCCAGCATATTTGGTATCAGTTTAATGAGCTTTAATCCTGTTGGTACCTGAGGCTGCATCTACATCTTTGACACTTTCAGATTCATTTGGGTTGCTCTGGATCTTCAGGTGAGAGACGTGGTTGCCGCTGTTCAAGCGATGTGGTTCAACCACCTCCGAAGCCTGGTGCTACCAAGATCTGGGTGTGGGATGAACTTGAAATGCGGCTGTTGAACATGCTCAGCAGGGACGGGGGGCAGAGAAAAGTTTACAGGTCTCAAGGAGGCAATTGCTGTTGTTTCTTTGCGGGCTCCCTCTTAGAGGAGTTAATTAATAAAGGCATAAATACCTCCTTCTATTCATAGCTCTGTTGAATGGAGGCATAGTAAACTCCTGCTTGGTCTCTGGAGACCAAATTCCCGAGTCTCAGTTAGTGTAAATAATGACTTCAGTGCAGCTAGACCGGTGCTTACCCATTTAATCAGACAGCTGTGTTGGTCCAGCTTTTTTTTATTATTGTTTTAGTGTAACCAATATATATGGGCACCATGACTGTAAAGTGATCCTGGCCAGTAATTTCCTGCTGTGGATGTGGAGTGTGTGTTCACGGTGTGTGTTCAACTTCACCCCATGGTCTCCAACACAATAGGTCGAAGATGCTCCTCAATGCAATACTCTGTTGAAAATGCACCATCATTAGGAGAACGGCTTTTTTGGAAAACGGTGGAATAGTAAACTCATCATGTAATCAACGATGCCTTTAACCAGTAAGATAATCGTAATTTATCTTCAAGGTTCAGAGACAAATGCATTGTTAAAGACATGTCTGTTCTTATCAGAGTCTATTGTCTTAGCAGGTAATTACTGCAGAGATTAACTCCAGATTTCATGTTAAAATTTGTATGTAAAATAAATTTAAAATTTGAACATGAGCAAACTGATGGATATATTTCAATTTAAAACTGAAGATTGGAAGGCCTTTCCTTACAGTGACTAAATGTACTGTCTGCTCACAAAATCTGCATAGCAAGTTCCCTTGCCATACATTTCAGTGAAAAGAAGAGTGGATTTTTTGTCATTTTTTTTTTTTCCAAGGGAAGGGGGGGGAAGCTCTTTTAGACTCTTTCCAGTTGATGCTCCATGTTGTGACATGTCATGTAAAACTGCATCTGTTATGTTGAAATAAGAACATGAGAGACACTTTGACATGACGAATCACAACACAACTTA
The DNA here is from genome assembly GCA_008921705.1 of Burhinus oedicnemus. NCBI lineage: Eukaryota > Metazoa > Chordata > Aves > Charadriiformes > Burhinidae > Burhinus > Burhinus oedicnemus. The sequence continues at coordinate 3,406,754 of VFFE01007179.1, read as the reverse complement.
ACAGCAGGAACATTTAAAACGCAACACGGTTTCGTTGTCAGTAACCTCAGCCCTGATAGAGATGAGGTATTTAGTTGAGCTTCCAGCTTCACTGAATCTGCGTTTCTTCCCTAATGAATTCTCCTCGTAACGTCGGGCCCAATCCAGCCGTTCTCATAGGCAGAAGCTCCTAGTAACTTTTAAATGTCAAAGCCAAGGGAAGTTTTGCCCGAGTGAAGACCTCAGGATCGGGCCCAGGAGTTTTTACCGCCTGTGAAGTATAAAATAGACTCAGATTAAGCTAGCAGACTTGTTATTTGACAGTTTATAAAATATTTTAGTATCTTTTTGGCAGTAGCAGTTTGAATGTTGGCAAATGTACACATTGCTTGCAGTTACAAAACCTTGTAATGAGTATTTTCCACTGTAATAGCAGTGAGTTGAAATTTGGATAAACCACTTAGACTTGTGAACTCTGACATGCATGGTAACTATGTCTTTGCAAAAGAATTTTGTCAAGTATTGGAGCTCCTACTAATAGCACATCCATCTTTCTGCACACTATAAATCTTAAGAAAATTTCTATTACTCTGCAATTTGTCTGGCTTATGCTATTTATTAGCCATTTTATTCTGCTGCTTTAAGAAGTAATGTGATGTTCATTTTATTGCTGGTTCAATAAATTGTTAATTATAATGCAGTGATTGCTGCTGACGTGATTTAAAAGCCACATTAGCACTATAGCATTAAGTTTTAACTATTTTACCCTTCAATTCCCTGTTTATACAACAGTAAAAGGAAAATAGCCTTAGACTAATTTAAAAAATGAAGGTACTTGTATCTATTGATCACATGATATACTAGAAACTTTTGTTGTTTTTTTTTAAAAAGGTTACATTCAGGTCTAAAAAAGACAGAAAATGCATCAACGGAGTGCGGTCTTACTGTTCAGCAAAAAGTGTTCTTAAAGCAAGATTAACCCCAAAGTTAAATTAACAGAATTACTTAGCTGAATTAGGACAATTGGCATAATATATTAAAAGAAGAAAATACCCCGATAAATCATAATCATTTTATAGTTATGCGTAGCTTCTAGTGCCCATTTTGTATAATAATGGAGCATAAGGGAGGCTGAGAATGGAAAGCACACCTATTTTCTCCAACAATATTGTAAATGGGATTGGGAGAAATCTCCGTTTTGCCGATTTAAAGTCAAATCTAATTGCTACAAGTATAATGACGTGTCCTCGGCTGAGCACACAGAGGCACTGGAACTGAGTCTACCATGAACCATGCACAAATATTGTAAAGGATGGACAGAACCATGGAACTGCTGAACCTGGAGTGAATGGGGACACGTGCTGCCTGCTGGAAACATGTATTAGTGTTAGTGCAGTACCCCCAGACGTACAGGCTGTCCGTGAAAATACCTGGCTTTCTTAGTTAAATCATGTGATTTCAATCTTGTTTTTTCCTTAGTTGAGCAAACTATACTCATAGAACAATAGGGGAAAGAAAATAGAACAACCATGGAAACCGGTATAGAAAGCTGTTATATTTGCACATATATATATTTAATATATATAAAAATATGTATAAATGGAATTAATGGACCTAAGCGTTCCTGTAAAGTACCCGTGCTTTTGTAGCTCCACGCACACATCACCACCAAAACTAACGCGCAGCTCTCAAACACTGGAACCTAGAAGTCATTAATTCAAAGCCATTTAAATACATAGAAAAATGTAAATTTTAACGGCTCATTCCCATACAGATTTGTTGACCCTGCCATAGAGCCGTTCCTTCCCGTAGGGGATGCTCGCCATCGCCTGCTGTCAGATGGTCAGACTTTCAGGCTACAGCATCTCTGGTGGTGTTAAAGCATCATGTGATCCTTGGTACCCGGATGAGTAAGGACAGGTTGAATATGTAATTAACAATACAGGGAAGAAAAAAGTAGGATGATGTAGTTATGAAAAGCTGCCTGGCCAGAGGTTCCCAGCACATCCTTACTCTGACTTTTATTGTGAACTGTTATGATCTGGTAATAGACAAACCAAAAAATCACAACAAAAAGGCTTTCCTTGCTAGTTAGAGATTTGTTGAAAGAAACAAAGCACCTAAACCCTTTAGAGAGTCCTAGGAGAGAGAAATCTTATCTTCAGTTATCTAATTGCATTTAAAAATCTGCCTAGAAAAGACCTTACTCCTTGACTAAGTTAGAAACACTTACTGGCTTGATGACTCCTGTTTTCAAAGGCAGACTCGTTTGAAACTCAAAGTAATTTTGTTGTAAGAAAAGAGTTTAAATTATCTTCTTTAAGGAAGGATCTTTTCCCAAGAGGGAAGAATTTCTGCCATGATAGTGTATTTAGAAACAAACAAAACAAAAACAATGGAAGAGGGGGGAAAAAAAACCCCCAAACCAAAATAAAAAAACAAAAAAAACCCCCACCAAACCAACAGCCCAGCCCACACTTGAATTTTAATGAATTTGAACTTATCTTATTTAATCATCCCTCATTAGATTTGTATATAAGACAGGTTGAACTGCTTTCAAATAAGGATGAGTCTTTGCATTGGTCATGGTAAAAATTACAGATATAAGGAAAAGTCTGACAGCCAGCTAGCTCCAAGATTTCAGGCTCTGGGAACAAAGATCTGAGCTAAAGGGACTGACAAAGCTTACTGAGCTGTCATAATAGACTTAAACTCTTATACTTGACTTGGTACTGCAAGACATTTCAATACAAGAAATTAGGACTTAAAAAAATTAGTGTAGTCCATATTAAACAGATTTAAAACTGGTAAACTAATTGCAAAAAGTAATTGGGATGTTTTCAGCAACGTCTCATAGGGATCTAGTCACGGCTTAATGCGTTTCCACGATATGAGTAATGATCTGGAAAAAACCCTTTCCTCTTAAAGATTGCAGATCACACAAGAATTAGAGGAGTGATAAAGAAAGAAAGGGATAGTCATTTATACAATAATCCAGATTATTTTGGAAGAAAGATCCTTGTTATCAGATAGAGCTTCAAAGCTCGCTTTGTGCTCCACCAGGAAACAGTCAGAAACCAGTGGAGAAGGTGGTAGTGCTGCAAAACCAGGACAAAATCAGGCTCTGAAGCTTTCTTATGGAGCAAGAATTTATCCATCTCAGTTTTGCAGGGTGGCAAGAGGTTCTGGCCTGGGGCAGCAGTCTGGCCACTGCTCTGGAGCTTCAGATCGGGGATGCTCAGGGACGTTGTGCAATTGCCAAGCTGGTCCAGGTCTTCAGCGTCTCCTCATCTGGCTGAGCAGCCCGGGTGCCCTGGCAGTCTGCCGTGTGGGTTTTTACACTTCAAGCTGTTTTGTGTTAAAGCCGTGTTTAAAACCCGCATGTTTGCAAAGGCTGTTTTGAATTTGGTTTAAGAATTCGGATCAATTCTAGCTCTACCAGAGTCAAATGTGAGATCTTTGGGGCGGGAGGCAGTGCGGAGAGTATGCGGGTTACAGTGGATGTAAACTCCCAGCCTGGAATTAACCCCCACCCCAATTAATCAATGCTGTGTTACACTGGTGAGTGGGTAACTGGGAGATAACACAACACCTCGGTGATCACTGCCAAAAATCTATTGAGTTGGGTACCAGAGAGAGAGCTGCTACCAGGGGTTCGTAAAACTTGATTAACAGCTTTCTGTTAAAAACATCAAAGACTGGAGGAAATACGGTATACCAAAGAGATAACAACAGATAAATGAGATCTATCCCCAAGTTTAGGGATTCCCTGCGTGATTTTATCCCAAAATAAAGGAGAGAAGGCAGGCCTGAACTCATGAAACTCCAGGACTGCGTAGCTCAGTCATCTGCGTAAATTGTGCTGCCCGGCACAGAAAGCTGAACAGCCTGTAAGGGAGGATATAAAAGAAATGGTTAAAAAGGTAGACGGAAAAGCAACCGCACAAGTTCACTGAAAACATCAGTTTCTTGTATGTAGGAAACTCTATCAGGAGACTAAGGAGCGCAGGGCATAAGTTGATAAAGCCGACACGATGTGTGTCTGCCTTAGCTTTTGAAAAGTGTTCAAACTGTGACTTTGGAAATGCCAATTTACTGTTGGCTCCAAATAGTATGTATAAAGTTATCCACAAAGCCATAAGAGAAAAAGAAACTTCTAATGAACTGTGAAACCAGATGCTTTATGCTGGAGAAGCACATTCTGCAGTCTGCGTATTATTATTTTGTTTTGGGGAATGCTGCAATGTGCTAGGTAATTTCAAATATAGATGCAGGCACAGTTTGTACCCCGAAGAGTTTATGCTGGGAGGAATGCTCCTGTTCGCGGTTGGGGGCTGAGGTGGGTATACATTCAACAAAAACAGACTTATGAAAATTAAACTTATTTTTCAGGCGGGAACAGCAGTTTAGTTTAGAAACATATTGGATATTTTCGCATGCTAACAGTCAGCCCCCGTCTACTAGAAAGGATGTGAGTCTCTGCAGATGCTGTAGGGGGTTTGGGCACAAACAGGGTTCTGGATGGGAGCTCTAAGAAAATGTCTGGATGGTCAACCCAGATATCCTAGAAACTGTCTAGGCTGGACTGAAATCAGAATTTACTTCCCAGAAACGTTCAGGACTAATAATATGCCTATATGATGTGGCCTAAGAAATCGTTATTATGAAAGGTTGAAGTAAAGCAATACTGACAGCCAATGATGTACTAAGTTCTGTACATACGCTTGAAGTAAATTTTGCTCATGAGAAATGTTTTGATCTTTAAAAATTTTGAGCAAAAGGAGGAGAATGTAAAAAAACCAAACCAAAACAAAAAAAAACAACAAACAAACAAACAAAGGTCTTCAGTGTATATGGTTGAAGTATCATTGCACCGTAACTGAAATTTCTTGTGGGTTCTTGGAATTAATTATGACCCAATCACACATCTAAAATAGTATATCAAATAAGGGAAACCAATTTTATGCTGAATTTATTGATGAGCTGGTAGAATAGTGAAAACCTGAAGACGAGATAAATCATGAATTGCAAAAGGGGCTGCATGTATTGAATTATCTACACAGAGTAGAAAAAGTGAGATACAGGAATCTGTTCTGATTAATAAGACAAAGGGAAATGGTGCAAAACAGATATATGGCATTCCATTTTGCCTTATGATTATGTATGATGTCATTACAAAACACTGGGATTTTTATATTAGGTGATTAGAGATCAAATTATCAGCTTAACTTTTTCTAAACTTCAGCTTAATCTATATAATTCTAAATACCATTGGTACTAGGCTCCAGCTAGCAGTTCCTGAAGAAAATGCTGCAATTGGGAGTGTCAGCAGAAAGAGGAATTAAAAAAAAAAAAAAAAAC
>VFFE01007179.1:3230780-3401394 GCA_008921705.1 Burhinus oedicnemus | reverse complement strand
CAAAAAAACCCAAACAAACAAAAAAAACCCCAACCCTAGGACATTTTTCTGATTTACCTACCAGATTCTGATTTTTTTTTTTAATAGTCAATTCTGGTGTGTAACTTCTGTTGTAGGCTGTGTTATAAAAATAGGAGAAAACACATTGCTTAAATCTATTGCTTATGTTCCATTAGACTGGAGTGTTTGCAGTAGCAAGCTAGTTTGAGGAAGGATGGGGTAGGTATGAAGAAAGAGGCAGATTATACGGTATATAGAAATAACAGAGGAAATCTAAGTATAATGGCCTGTATAGACAAAAGCCAATTTTTAAAAATGATTATTTTTATGTAGGCAGAAAAAAATAGGAAGGAAAAAATGTTTAGCACTGACTGCAAAATGGAATGTGTTAGGCAAGTAGAAAAAAATCTGAAAGTGAGACAGGCTTTGAAAAGCCTAGAAAGGAAGGATGGAGAGCTTGATGTGAAGTAGTTCCAGCTGAAGGAGGTCTGTGTGGCTAGGACTGCATCATTAAAGTGCCGTTAATTTCGCTTGATGCCAACACTTTGGGTGGATTGGAGGAACACAGCCTGAGAATTCGCACAAGCAAGAGGGACAAGGTTAAAGCAATGATGATAGGAGGGTTTGAAAGCTCCATGACTATTTTTGATTTTGCTGCAGTAAGAATATTTGCTTTCTTTGCTGTACTTGAGTACTGGGCACTTCTATTTCTGGAAATGCCCCAAGAAGGTCATTCAAACTATTTCAAAACTCAGGAAAATTTTCTGGGTAGTTTTCAGTTTGCATTGCAGTTTCACTTGTCTCTTACTTCCGAGACTGGTTTCGCCATCTGATGAAAAGCAATAGATCTTGTAGATAAATTCATGTGTAATCTTTATGGAAGTTAATTGTTGTTTGTCCTTTGACCAAAACTACTTCCTCTACATCTTTGCATCTTCATTGTAATCTTTGGTTTAAATTAGGACAGGGGGAATATTCCTTAGCAAGATTTTTTTTTTTTCTTTTTCTTTTTTTCCCCAGCATCGTCTGAAAAAAACAGAGGAGAGAAAGTCTGCTCTTCAGGTATTGAGATGTCTGATGCCAGTTTGATTTTTTGTATTCTAGTGCATTTAGCATGTATCATTTACTGATTCCAGTCAGGATTTATCCAGATTTTAATTTGTCTTTTGTGTGTCACATTGAAAAACGTTTATTTTAACATGTGTGCTATTAGCTAAATGAAATACATACATAAAGAGAAACCACTCTTTTGCTTTACTGAAGACTGTATTTGTTTTAAAATACTCAGTGAATTCTTAAATGCCTAAAATTTCAGAAAACAATATGAAAAATAAGAATATTGAATATGTATCATTTACAGGTTAAGTAGGAATACAAAAATATTCTCACTTTAGTCGTGGTAAAAACAAGGTGTGGATTAACAATAGAGATAGAGAGGGAAGAGGACAGATATTATAGGAAATAGAGCTGGGAGGCAGGATCAACTGTACCTAAATCGTTCATGACAGATACTTGTCTAACTTGCTCTTTAAATCTTCAGTGATGGAGTTTCCACAATCTCTATAGGCTCTTTTTGTTAATGTCTAATCAAAATCTCTTCCTCAGCAGTTCAAGCCTGTTCCTAGTTATTCTTTTTGAAGTGGACACACAGAGCAATTTCTTTGCAGCTACCAACCATCTGCGTAAAAACTGATCACTGCTTAGTCTTTCCTCCAGGTTACACATCTCAATTATCATCATCTTCATACAGATCATATTTTTCCAGGCCAAACAGCTTTTTATTTTTTATGTGAAGATTTTAAGTCAAGGGAAGAATTACTGGATGAAAAATTAAACAAAAGTGAGCAGTGCTTCAGCCCGGTAAATATTCGAGCCACAAACAATCAAATATAACAATTAAAAATGAGTGCTGATATTTGGGGGTTGTTTCTGTGGGTGCATTTATTTATTTTTGTTAGCCTTTGCCCTGAATATATAGGGTCCAACACCATTCCCCAATCTGTTCTTTAGTTATGTGGGATGAGGAAGGACTATTTTGAAACTGGGGACAGCCTTTTATTCTTAATCCTGTTCTATCAACAAACTCAATGCTGACTCAGGCAGCATTCGAAACATCTCTCTGAAAGCATTCTGAAACAGTTATTTTTAGTGTAAACTGGTTTTGGAGAAGGCAAAAGGGCCTTCACAGCGGAGCTGGAAGAGTAGCATGCAGGACACTTGCCCTCTGTCTCTTGCTTCCCCCTCTCCAGCTACTTTGTGTTGGAAACCATCACTAGTGGCTGAGACCCAAGGCTATGGAGGCCCATAATTTTTAGGGTCTGACAGCTTTGTTTAAAAAAGGAAGCAGAGGGGTTCATGGCAGAGAAGTTGTTTTGCACTTTCATATATGTGACACAGGCTATGAACTTTAAAACAAAACAAAACAAAAAAAACCAAAAAACAAAAAACCACCAACAAAAACTTGCCAAATTTTTGCATGCTTAAGGGAAAATAATGGTTAAATATTACTTTACACATATTAATTCCGGGCAAATTAATTTGTGAGGAAGAGGGAAAAAAAAAATACATCATGTATGTTTCCAGTGCTAGAAAGAAAATAAGTTCTGTTAATTTTAGTGTTTATAAAACAAACACACAGATATACATTTAAGTTACCAGACAAGCACTTAGATGTTGAGATGACCTTTGAGAGATTTGCTAAATGATTGTATTTAAAATATGTTTTGTTTTGTTTTTCTCTTCAAAGTTGCCTGTCCCATTCACCATCTATTTTTGGCCATTGTTTTTCTATTTAAATTTAGGCTTTGCTATTTTTATTGAATATAATAGTTGTATCACTGCCTCTTGCACCAAAAGAGTGAGCATCTGAGACTGATAAGTGTCCCATTTTGGAAAATCCTGAGCAATTAACAGCATTGTGTTTACTGAAAGTGCATGTAAGAAACTGGAAAGTTATTCTATTTTATTTTGCAAACTTTAGCCTTCTGTCTCTCAAGGAATGTGCTACTTGAGTAAGGAAACCCAGCTTCTGGGACACAAAGGCCCTGCAGCACGCTCCCGGGCTGGCAGGGAGCAGAGTTTGACTTCCCAACCATGGGCAAATTCATCTCCTGATGCAAGAGGATGGTCTCCCCGCTCCGCAGTCAACACAGCTTAGAACTGCGTCCTCAAAAATCTGTTGACTCATCAGTTTAGTCTTCCTTCAGCATGCCTAAGTAAAAAATAGATTATCCCCCAGGATAGGACTTGCCTTATCTGACTTCTGGTGTTTGCAACACAGACTTCTACAGTGGAGCTAATCACCCGGCTGCCCTCCGAGTCGGGGAGAGAAATGGGTGCTCTTGTTGGCTTTTGCTGAGATTCCCTTTCATCCTCCCAGCTATGGTTACAATATGCAGAGATAAGTTTGGAGTTTTTCTTACTTGTTTCAGAGCAGATTTGCAGACAGGCGCTGACCTGGTCTGGTTCGTCTGACTCCATCAACATATGAACCTGAATGTTTCTGTCCATTGTATAGGCAGAACAAAAATTTGGAGCAACATTAGTCCAGGGGTCAACGGCTGCATTTTGGTGTTTTTCCAAAAGCAAAGAGGGGTGCAATATCCCATTTCCCATGTCCTTGTACATAACAGGCAGCTTTTTAATGACAAACGCCGCTGGAAAGCTTCAGTAAGCAAAGTTCAGCAAAGTACCTATTGTGGATACAATTTCTGATAAGGTACAAAAGACTCTTTGCCTTTGGAAGACCAGCCATAAACCCATGCTGAAGCTAAAGGAACTACCTTCTTGCAGTGCAAAATCTTTTTGGACGTGATGTGGTCCTCTGTTCTGCTCTTCAGGACAGTATTGCAGGTAGCGAACAACATGAATCCCTTTGCCATTGCAGGCACATCATTCTCTTATTTCAGTGCCATCGCCTTCAGAAAAATCAGGTTTACTTGTTTATTGCCAGTTAATAAAATATTTTTTATTGTTGTTAAAGTGCAATTACTTCAGTTGGGCGGTAAAATTGGAGCAAAAATATTACAGGCAAAAATGCCAGTGTAAAGCTTGTCAAAGTCTCTGCGACCCTCAAAGGTTTGTCCATTTATCATAAATGGCTTCGTTAATGCATATCATCACCAGCACTTACACTTGCATTTGCTCTAATGCTTTGTTCAAAGCTGTAGCACAACAATAATGACAATAGGATATAAATACTTTATAAGACATCTATTGTCATCTATTTATCATTTATAATGCACAGCAAAAGCATTATAAAACATTTATTATGCATTTGTAGGTAGCATTTTGTCACCAGCGCCATGCGTTTGGGATGCGGCGTTCATCTCTGACTGGGCTGCATCAAAAGCAGCGTGGGCAGCAGGGCGAGGGAGGGGATTCTGCCCCTCTACTCCTCTCTCATGAGACTCCACCTGGAATACTGTGTCCAGCTCTGGAGCCCCCAACATCAGAAGGACATGGACCTGTTGGAGCAGGTCCAGAGGAGGGCCACATAGATGATCAGAGGGTTAGAGCACCTCTGCTGTGAGGACAGGCTGAGAGAGTTGGGGTTATTCAGCCTGGAGAAGAGAAGGCTCCAGGGAGACCTTTGAGCCCCTTCCAGTATCTGAAAGGGGCCTACAAGAAAGCCGGAGAGGGACTTTTTACAAAGGCATGTAGTGATAGGATGAGGGGTGATGGCTTCAAACTGGAAGAGGGGAGATTTAGATTAGATCTCAGGAAGAATTTTTTTACACTGAGGGTGGTGAGACCCTGGCCCAGGTTGCCCAGAGAAGCTGTGGCTGCCCCATCCCTGGAGGTGTTCAAGGCCAGGTTGGACGGGGCTTGGAGCAACCAGGTCTGGTGGGAGGTGTCCCTGCCCATGGCAGGGGGGTTGGAACTAGATGAGCTTTAAGGTCCCTTCCAACCCAAACCATACTATGATTGTATGGCTCGCTGGCAGGTAACCTGCCTGCTGCAGAGGGACCGGTGGGAGACGGAGAAGGCAGAGAGCCTGACCGTGATGGCTCAGCACCACAAGGCAGCGCTGCAGGGGGGAGATGGAGCAGCGGGGGGAGACAGGTTAATCTTAAAACATTATGTAGACAGGAGGAAAGGGCTGCACGAAGGATGACATAAAAGATTTAAGAGTGTTTTTTAGCATGACGCACGTGTTCGTTTTGAAGGCTGTTTGCTTGGTTGCAGAATGATCCTGCTCTATGCAGGATGCTGGCGCTGCGCTCCCACTTGCATAGTGGCCACCGGGCTTTGCTCTGGCTGTGTGTAGGGCTCTGCTGTCACAGAAATGCACCCGGGAGCTTTGGGAAGCAAAATTCAGGTGCTATTTGGTCTGGAGAGACAAATAACATTTGACTGCTTTTTCTTATTTGCATTGCAGCTGTTTCTTATTCCCTGTGTGAGACACAGTACCAAAGCACTCCTCATCTCCAGAGGAAAAATTCCTACTATTATAATTTTTTCATTACAGCTTAAACATTTTCAGTTTTAAAAGAAAAAAAAAAAAGATAATTTGCTTGATCTGATTTCTGATGCATTTTGTTCAGTGTTATGTAGCCACATTTTTCTGTAGGAAATTTGATACATTACTTTAAGTTAACTACATACAAGAGAATACTAAATAAATTCACTTTATGTGCTTCCCTAATTAGTTTTCAGTCATGTAATTCTCTTCAATATAGAGTTGAGAAATCCCCAAGTCTACCTTGATGTAGTTAGTGTCACATACACTGATCATGTGAAATTGAATTTGAATTTACTACTAATATTTAAACACGAAAGCTGACTTGAACCATATTTCCCCCTTGGATATAGATGTCACTGCTCTCTGTAATGAGTAGCATTATGTTGAATGCTTAAGCCAAGAACAACCAAGTTACAGGAACAGGACATTAATCTTAGAGAACTGTTGAATTTCATGCTTTAGACAATACATTGTCTTAGCATTACCTCTTACACTTTAATTACTCGAGACAAGTATTTGGCAATACCTATTGCTTGAGTATATTTTGTAAAGATGGAGTGGGAATAGAAATATCACCAGGATCTCTTGGATAACTGGGTAGACTGACTGTAGGCACAAAACTACATTATTTGTTGTCTATAACCTTCGGCTGTTGAATGCACAAAGTCTAACAAGTTTCTATACAGATCTCCCTGACTTTGCCCCCAGGTCTGGGGGTGCATATTGGGGGAGGGTGTACATGTGCCAGACCCACGTTTGGGGGGAAGAGGGAGATGCTGAGGGCTCACTCCCTGCAGGGTTTGGAGCCACGCTGCTCCTGTGTCTCTCTTGCAACTCTTCTGCACGACTTGAATAATCACACGCTTTAAAATCTAAAGCTCAGTGTCGCCTCTGGGTCTCTGTAACCTGTGGGGAAACTGAGGCTTTAGGAAATTAATCAGGAACCATTTGCAAAGACTCTGATTAAATCAACCGTCTTCTGGAGTTTCCTTTCTACAGCCTCCGAGGTGCTGTAGTTGGAGATATGGGATGGGTACTGTTGCACTTAGCACTTGTAGCCTAATTTGTTGTTACTTGATTAACTCCTTATCTGAGTGGATGCAAATACTTGGATGAACTTAAAGTACTTTGCAATATAGAATTTCTCAGCTCTGTTAGCACTGGTGTTTTCTGAGCACTTTGTATTTGACACACCTGAGGGACGGGATGCCATCCAGAGGGACCTGGACAGGCTCAAGAAGTGGACCAATGTGAACCATATGAGGTTCAACAAGGCCAAGTGCAGGGTCCTGCACCTGGGTCGGGGCAATCCCTGGTATCAATACAGGCTGGGGAATGAAGGGATTGAGAGCAGCCCTGCTGAGAAGGGCTTGGGGGTACTGGTGGATGGAAAGATGGACCTGAGCCGGCAATGTGCGCTGGCAGCCCAGAAAGCCCCCCGCATCCTGGGCTGCATCCCCAGCAGCGTGGGCAGCAGGGCGAGGGGGGGGATTCTGCCCCTCTGCTGCGCTCTGGGGAGACCCCCCTGCAGTGCTGCCTCCAGCGCTGGGGACACCAACAGCAGAAGGACATGGACCTGTTGGAGCGGGTCCAGAGGAGGCCACGGAGATGCTGCGAGGGCTGGAGCCCCTCTGCTGTGAGGACAGGCTGAGAGAGTTGGGGGTGTTCAGCCTGGAGAAGAGAAGGCTCCAGGGAGACCTTAGAGCCCCTTCCAGTCCCTAAAGGGGGCCTAAAGGAAAGATGGGGACGAACTTTTTATGAGGGCCTGTTGTGATGGGACAAACTAAAAGAGCGAAGATTCATACTAGATATTAGGAAGAATTTTTTTACACTGAGGGTGGCGAAACACTGGCACAGGTTGCCTAGAGGGGTGGTAGATGCCCCATCCCTGGAAACGTTCTAGGTCAGGCTGGATGGGGCTCTGAGAAACCTGATCTAGCTGAGGTTGTCCCTGCTCATTGCATGGGAAGTTGGACTAGATGAGCTTTAAATGTCCCTTCCAATCCAAACTATTCTATGATTCCATGATATAGAAAGATGTAGAGGGAAAAAAGAAAAGATGGAGGAGGGGAAAGCAGAACTTTAAAACTTCGCCGTTAAATCTCTCTGAAAATGTTTAGGAGAAGCAGATGAGATTTAAGTCCTTCACGCTGTGCGTGAAAAGGATGTTTATCACCAAAAGACTTACATGAAATGGAACCCAAACCGATTGCCATGGGCACAATAACCACCCATAACAGGGCAAAAACCTGTTGGCCTCTGGGATTGCGAAGGGGTGCACTTGCTGTGGGGCAGGGGAAGGGGCTGCAGCTCCCTCCCGTGGCAGGGTCGGTCCCAAGGGTAGACCAGAGCGGCAGCAGACAAGTTGCCCCATGCTTTGTGCTGCTCAGAAAACTTCCCTCTGACTTCAGCAGAGGACAAATGAAGGATAGGCTGATGGCTATGGAGATCTTTACACTTTTCTTCCTACAATAGTCAAATAGAAAAGAAACACAGGAAATCCCCAAAGAGCTATAAAATGAGGTAGAAAACTTTCCACTGTATATACAAAAGGAGAATCAGGAGATGGGTCAAATTTTTTCCTGTAAGGTGTCTTTAGAAAAACAGAGCATGCATTTATGTATATAAAATATACAAGGTATTGCACTGCACATATAAGATATTTTGAAATATGTAGGTAAACGCGTTTCTTTTTCCCATATGCGGTTGTGAAACTGATGTTTCTCTTCTCTGAATCTCCAGCAACAGGCTGCTGCTGGGTGCATTAACTCCTTGCTTAGAAACTACTCTTATAGAACCACAAAATGGACTTTTGTGTGGTTTACCAGCCATTTCTCTGTCCTTTCTACAAACCCATCTGGATCCCTTTTATATTTTATTTATTTTTTTTCTTAATGGGGATGTGATAGATTTGTTTCTAAATGCATCAGATTTGCTTTTCTGCTTGAAGACTCTAAAGATCTTGTTTACAAAATAATTTACTGAACCTACATAAGATTAATAGCATGATCCCTTTGCATGACAAATCATTAACAAGTGACAAAAAGCAACTGGTAAACAAGTGGATGGTGGCACATTCATGGAAACCCCCTTCCATATATTGATGTAGATTTTATTGCAGTTTGTTGCAATGGTTGAGTTAATAACAGCTCTTTGGCTGACTCGTCTCACACTTTAAAGAAGGAGTTCAGTTGAAATCAGGTGCCAAAAAGCAATTTAGCTGTTTTCTAAAGAGTATTGAACTCTGAGTGCAGAGAGTTGCATCTTTTTATATTAGGGCTGCATGACTGCTGTCGAGGTTTGGGCTGGACTGGCCACCAAAAATGAACAACAGACGCCCTCTCCCACCTCTCTCTCCAAGGAGAAGAGGGAGAGAGAGAAAGAGATGTATGAGTTTAGAAAAAACTAAACTAATGGACATATTAATAAATTAATAAAATAATAAAAAAGAAAATAATGAAATATGTACAAAATTGTATCGAGCTCCCAAGATGACAATCATGTCATAGACAGGCATGGGGAAAGTCCCAGATGACTCAGTGATGGATGGGAGCTGGATTCCGGATGTGGATTCAGAAAAGCACAGATTGGGATCAAAGGCAGATGAACAGACAGAGTCCTCCCTGGACTCTGGCCACTGAAGAAAGAGGGCTGACCCTTTGATCCCTCAGCTTTTATCCTGAGCATGAGGCAGATGGGATGGAACACCCTGTTGGTCAGTTTGGGGTCACCTGTCCTGTCCGCTCCTCCCAGCAGGGGTGACCCCCCTACGCTTTTCCGCTTCCCACCCTCCAACAGGGCACATAACAGATTTGGCTGGCCTTGGTTGTTATAGCAATAAATCTAAGCAAGAGCCTCTCTGCATCCCATTCCTTGGCATAAATTACAACCAACCAGGTCTTATCACTCTGAGAACGAATAGTTTCTGCAGAATATACTGTTAATTTCAGAAAGTTCAAAGAGTTAGAAGAGGCTTAGCTGCAAAGTAAAATTACAAAACAGAAAATGCTTCTGTTTTACCTCAAACCAGGACAACTGTCTTCAAGGATAACCCAAAAAGTTGGTTGGTGAAGTTGCCTTTTATCACGCTTAAATGGACAAACTTTTCTTGCTCCTGTTTTCTCAAGAGCAGTTGTGCTGTGGTGTCTGCAGAAGGATTACGCTGCATCTGGCAAAGGAAATTACAGATTAACATGTGCATTATGTAGGAGAAACATTACAGGAAAACTGTCATTTGTATTTTACAAGGAAATAATCCTTTAAGTCTCTTAGGACTGAAATAACTCCTTAGTTTTTCTCCCCTTTCACAATACCCCGTGAATCCTCATGTCAGAATTAGTAAAAAGCAAAACAAAGATCAGAAGAATCTGGACTTTTTCAACCAGAAAGGTCAATGCTTGGAAAGATGTTGCAGAAAATATTCCAGTAGTGACTGAACACCACCGCCCCCAACCCCGCTGCAGTTGGACACCAAACTTCTGGGGTGCCTGCCTCCCGCATTGACTGTCAGGGCTTGGATTTTGGGGAGTTATACTCCAGATGCTGACTGTGGTCTAGATATGTCCAGAGGCCTTTCTCCCTTATCATAGTGAAAATGCGAAATAATGACCTACAGAGGAGCTATATTTGTTGCACAAAACCTGAAAGAAACTGGCTTATGGCCCACAGGCTCAATCTATAATTTTGATCATTAATATTGCCCAGGAGCAGTGCTGCTCAGAGGTCAGGAAACATTTTAGAGCTAGATGCACCAAAATATCGGCTTGCTACTGGTCTCCTTAGCTCCTGCGGCAGTTTCCTATTTCCAAATCATCGGATGCTGCTGCCCTAAACTGCTCAGGTTTGCAGAGGGTGGGTTCTTCTGCCAGCATCACCCAGTTCCTGAGATTTGCTCAAAACATGCCTGATGTTGACAAAAACAGCCGTGTGCAGTTGTTCCTCTCAGTCCATGCCGTACAACTGTCTAGCATCAGTCGAGTCATTGTTCTGAAATGAACTGTCACTTTGGAAGGGGGATCACAGAATCACAGGGGTTGGCAGGGACCTCTGGAGATCATCCGGTCCAACCCCCTGCCAGAGCAGGGTCACCCAGAGCAGGTTGCACAGGACGGCATCCAGGCAGGTTTGGAATGTCTCCAGAGTCGGAGACTCCACCACCTCTCTGGGCAGCCTCTTCCAGTGCTCTGCCACCCTCAAAGGAAAGAAGTTCCTCCTCATGTTTAGGTGGAACTTCCTATGGTCAAGTTTGTGCCCGTTACCTCTTGTCCTGTCACTGGGCACCACTGAAAAAAGACTGGTGCCATCCTCCCGGCACCCTCCCTTTAAGTATTTGTAGGCATTGATGAGATCCCCCCTCAATCTTCTCTTCTCCAGACTAAAAAGACCCAAGTCCCTCAGCCTTTCCTCATTAGAAAGATGTTCCAGTCCCCTGATCATCTTTGTAACCCTCTGCTGTACCCTCTCCAGCAGTTCCCTGTCCTTCTTGAACTGGGGAGCCCAGAACTGGACACAGTACTCCAGGTGTGGCCTCTCCAGGGCAGAGTAAAGAGGGAAGATAACCTCCCGCGACCTGCTTGCCACACACCTCTTGATGCACCCCAGGATGCCATTGGCCTTCTTGGCCATGAGGGCACATTGCTGGCTCATGGTCATCCTGTTGTCCACCAGGACTCCCAGATCTCTTTCCACAGAGCTGCAGGATGCCGGACACTGATGCAGAGCATCCTCTGGACAGCCTTTGCCTCCGTGGGATTGTGCCTTTTCTCTCCAGCAAAGGTCTCGGTAGTATCTTCCCTTCCAGCCTGGGCACTGCAAGGAATGGTGAAGCTCTTAGAGCTGTACGATGTTTGCTGTTCTCAGGCAGTCAGAGGGTCACCTCTGTGCTGCGTTGTGGGGTGTGTGCCAAAGTTGAAAATTAAGAAAACAATTTTTAAAAATCCCTAAAAGTGTCTGTATGGCCCCATGCTTGAATGAGGGATCCCATGGACCCAATAAATGTCTTAATGTTCACTCCAAAGCTCAGCCCGGCTTGTTGGAGAGGTTGGGTTTACATGCATTTACCGTGGCTACTTGCTTCACCCTCGTGCTTGAGATTACTGCCTCCTTCCAAGCCAAACACTGAGCTGAAAGGTAGTTCTGAGGGAAAACCAGTTACTGGATTGGGCTAGGGATCCAAATTTCAGCACATCGGGTCGAATGCCGACTTTGGCGATGCAGGTTCGACTGAAACAGAACACGACACCGCAGGACGTTATTTTCACCTGTGAAACTTGTCATTCATGATCTGATCTTTAGCTAAACTAAGTGCAGCTTTAAGCAATCATCTTTGTGTTTTTTAACAAACTCTACATGTACATTTATTTTAGATTTTTTGCCATTGGTGTGTTTTATTTTGGGTTGTTTTCTTTTTTTAATGAATTCCTTGGAGCCTTTTTTCCACCCTACCAAGAAACAGTTAAATGACTGAATCTCAAAGGTTCGAGTACTTCTACAAACAACAGTCACAGGGAGGAAAATTAACGGTTTTCTGTTAATGACTCATATTAGTCCTCTTTGGTGGTCCAAAGCGATGGATTATATATTTTTTTATTTTTATTTTTTTTCCCCATTTCTTCCATATGCCTGTCATGGGGCTGCTTTTCTGATTGCTAGTTTTGTTGTTAAAAATGTCACTCTCTGTATTCGCCCTCCTCCCCATAGAATCTTTAAAACTAAACGCAGGAAAAGTGGAATATACCTGTCATTTAGACCAGCTAGAACAAAGGTTGATAGAAAATACATTCCTAGTTTGAAGAGGCTTCCCTGCTGATTTTGTTTATCAGAAAATGGCAAGTTTTGTTCCTAATGGACTGAAATTTAAATAAAATCTGACTCTGGAAATAAAAGCAGCCATTATGACAAAATAAAATTATATATTTTATAGGAGAAATTGAATTAAAATGCTAGTTTCCTTTGGTTAAATTCTTTTACATAAGGAAATGAATAAACGAGAGAGAGTGAAATAGAATGAGATAGAAAGCTGATTGTTGAAGTAAGCTTTTTAAAAATCAATAATCTCTTGTAATTTATATTTTTGAAAAAACTTTGAACAGACTTCCATACAATATCTTGAATTATAGCTACATTTCTATGTTTCCTTTCATTAGAAGTTGAACTAGGGGTTAAATAGTGTTTTCCCCCTGGGATCTCACGTTCTTATCAGGCTGTGGCTTTGGACTACAACCTTCTACAAAAGAAAAACCTCTCCATAACCCGAGTTAATTGCACAATTTTATTTATTAACATTTAATAAATAATTATTTAAAAAAAAAATCAGGTAATTTTGCCTGCCAGAATGGGAACTTAACTGTCAGGGGAGATGATGGAGCTGAGGCAGGGCTAGGGAAGGTGATGGTTGTGAGCAATCCATCTGTTTGAGACTCAGCTTCCAGGAAGGCAGTTCATCTGGATTCAAGTATTTTAAGATTCAGGTCCAAAAACCTAATGACTAGAACTAAATTCAACCTATATGTGCACAAGGTGACTTGGTATGTTACTGTATACACCCGCAGCAATTTTGTCAACCTTAAATTAGCCAGGCTTGCTTTGGAGACACCCTTGCAACCCCTTGCAGATAAAGGGATTGTCCAGATTTTGAACACTGGCACAAGTTTCCATAAAAATAAATGGCTGCGTTTTGGATAGACAAATAAAGGAGCTTACAAAACCTAAAATATTAGTTAAATTTAAAGGGAAAACTAGACCTGTATGAAACCGTTGTAATAAACTTGAAAGCACATTCAAAGGCAGATCACAACTCTCCTTTCAGATCCAATTTGCACATTTCCCACCGGAAGGAGGAGGCAGTCCTCAACCAGAGGTAAAGAGGTTATGAGTAGTAGCGGTGGTTTGCCTCTCCCCGAGATGTCCCACTTGGGTCCTAGGTGAGAGTGCATGGGAAATAAAATCCCGGGGTATTGCAAATCCTAATTCAGATTATAAAAAAATATAAGAATCCCAAAATATAGATTCTTGAATTTTCCTCTGTCCTCTCCCAAATTATGAGTCTTTACCAAGTGCAGTGTGTCCTAGTGGGCTGGAGGATGGAGGAGGTCTGAGAGCACCAGAATGTTGGTTCTCACACAGCTTCTTGGTGTGATGGGGAGAACTACCCATTGCCATCGAACCTTGGTTTTCCTATCTGTAAAATGGCCACAAAGCCGCCTGGCTGTGATGAGAACGGCATCATTAATCCTCACAGAAAACTCTGCCACCCCTGAGTGTTGGCAAGGTTAGAATTATTGTCTTCGTTAAACAGCGGCTGGGGAGATCTGTTAGCAGATATTTAAAAAGTGCTTTGAAGATGAAAATATCTAAATATTCTTATTACTATTATGATTATGGCTGTCCACAGTGATTAGTGTGATTATACAGCACCTTTCTGACATGTTCCTACTGACAAAGTGTCTTGTGGGCTGTGAAGGGTTGAAGGCAACTCCTCTGCCCCAAAGCACACACATATAGGACCTGGTTTGGGGCAAATCGAGCCAGTGGTGCTGGGCTGGCCTCAGCCCTCTTTTTCCCCGCAGTGTTTGGGAGGATGGAAATCCCTGGGCTTTTTTCCCCATTGATTTGCTGTCTAGTATGTCTGTGTGATGCCAGGGCTGAGTTTTTGCTGTGGCACAGCAAAACTGTGGGCTGGCACCAGTCACGCCATCGCACTGGTGGCTGCCCGAGTCTTCCTCCAGCGATGCAGAAATGTGGAGTGAATCAAGGAAATTGCTAAAACCCAGCCAATTCCATAGTGAGGTGTAATGCAGTAGCACCATGTGAGACCTGACCTTTTTTTTTTTTTTTTTCTCTTTTTCAGCTGACTGAGGTTGTGATTTAACAACTGGTTTATCTATTTCATGTCCAAATGAAGTCTAAGCCAAAATTTAAGGCCATGAAGCTAAATTTAGGATCCCAGGTCTATATTTAGGCATCCAAATTGAAGTGGTGTGGTGCCCCCCTGCCAGCACCCTGACAGGCTGCACACAGCACCCACCAAAATGAGCAGGTGTGCGAGCACGCTGCACCTTTCCAGCTCGTGTCTCACTCACATTCAGAATACAGGATTTCAAGCCTAATTTTAGCAGATTGAGTTGGAGAATTTTGGTTGCTTCTTTCTAATAGTTGATGTGGAAAAAGTCTGTCCTCTGAGAAATGAAATGCAGTTTCATTTAACGGAGAATTTGTGTGCAGACATCAAGAGGTGGATGCGTGACGTAGGGCTTACCTGTTGGTGGATTCTTGGGTTATTGCCTGGGTGCCGTATTTCAGAGCTCCTGGTAATAACGTTGAGACAGAGCGGGACCAACAGCTATTACAGCTGCTTTTATGCTCTGATGGATGCTGGAAAATGCTCCTTTTCCAAGTGGCAGAGGGCACTGCCATGGCTGGCCCTTCTCCATCCTGGGTAGAGCATGGCAAGGTCTGCCACGCAGACTGACTAGCAGAGGGGTTGGGCAGATGCTGCTTTCCTAACTGGGACCATTTTGCTCAGGACACCAGTGGGAATAAGACAAGGGGACAGGACAGCCATGTACCTAGGGCTGGGGCCAGGGGACATCCAATTGTGGTACCTTGTTTTTTGTTTGTGAGGGGACTGATTTAGCTACACAGGCCAAATGAGAGACCAACGATCCTGATTTGGACAGCTGTGCATTTTCACCAGGTGTATAGGATCCAGGTTGGGGCACTTCTATAAGATAACTGCTGGAAGCCAGCTTTTACGAGGACAAGCCAGCTTCCGATGATGTTGCTCGGTGTTGAGGATGTTGCTTGTGCATGGGTGGGAGCGTTCCTGCAGAGAGCAGTGTGTTTGGTGGAGGACAGGATGGTCCTTGTCTGCTCTACCAGAGCACTAAGTGTGGCATGCTTCCCTGCCGCTAGCTCTAAATCTTTTGAAACCCTTCAAATACATGCTCTGGTCTCTCCCTTGTCCAACAGCAATCAAAGCTGGATGAGTTGTTTACGCGCTCCTTTTTGGAGAGGTTCGTTCCCCCTTGAAGATGAACCAACCCCGAATAACTTCTGTCTGCCACTTGAGCAAGTCATAAGTGTGTGTTTGTGTGTGCACGCTGTGTTCCTCAAACGCATCTGCGTGGTGATCGGAAGATATGAAACTCCCTGTATATTTGTGGGTGAAGTCCAAGTACGGACAAGGGCCCTGACAATGTTTTCAGAAAATAAATTGCTCACGATAATCCTCCTAATTCATCTGCAGGTTTTCCTCTTTCCAAACAAACCTGCACCAAATGAAATCACTTGTAACACAGCCAGTTAATACGTTGGTTGTATTTTAACTCTCTCATTGAGTAGGGTTCAGTTTCTTCTTTCCCATTTGGATATTTTTATTATTATTTTATATTTTATTACATCCTATTGTATCTGATACTTACCAGAATTAAGCTCTCCGTGCCATAATGAAACCTCAGTAAGCCTGGAGTGCTTTGGCAAGAGTAACTTCAAGCTTGTTTGTCGAGAGGGTTTTGCCAAGCCCACACAGCTCTAATTACATCTTTTCACTGGCCTGTTTTAAACTGTCCCCTCTTTCCAAAGTCTTTTGTGTGTTACGCAGAACTACATTGTTATAATGAATACAGTATGTTTAGAATAAGTTTCATTGGATTTGGTAGCCAAGCAATTGTACGTTTTTATTAGAGGTACTGTAGACTTCCAATGGAGATAATATTTATACAGTGGTCCAGAATTGTTTGCATTTAGAAGAATAAATAAAATGAATAACATCCAAACAAGATAATTAAAATGTCAGTTACAAAGTACCTTTAATTTGCTTAGGCTTTTGATTTGCATATTCCTTCCTTTTCTTTGAAG
The DNA here is from genome assembly GCA_008921705.1 of Burhinus oedicnemus. Classification (NCBI taxonomy): domain Eukaryota; kingdom Metazoa; phylum Chordata; class Aves; order Charadriiformes; family Burhinidae; genus Burhinus; species Burhinus oedicnemus. The sequence continues at coordinate 3,385,073 of VFFE01007179.1, read as the reverse complement.
ACAAAGAGAAATGCACTTGATACTAAACGTCCAGCTCTCTAATATATCATGTAATAACCAAATACCTCCCTTTTGGAGTGTGTTTACACTAAGATTGCAGAAGTGGACCCACATTTGCATCTTGGGACAATGTTTTTCAGTACAGAAACATTTTCTGTCTGGCTTTGTCAGATGTTAACTTCCATTTTTGTTAAATGACAGTGTTGTGGAGGATCAGGAAAAAACCCAAACCAAACTAAAATGGAATAAACATACAAACTCTTGAAGTTGTATGTAGCGCTTGCCAGAAGCTGGGATGGACAGGTAATTGTGGAAAACAGTTTTCTGAGGTATCTTTCTGTAGGTACCCATATTTCATTAAAAAACCCTCCAGAAAACAAAACAAAACCAAACCTCCTGTTATTATATATATGAAGGATACTTAGAAGTATATCACACACACAGGTAGTTAGGTAGCTAAATGTGTATATGTATGTGTGTACATATATATAGAAGAGAAATGTAGGGGGGAGACAGAGAGAGTAGATCTGTTAATCACAGATGTTGAAGGCCTCTTGACTTATTAGCTGTGGAATGTTTCCTAAAGAAGTGGACTTTAAGAAACTACAGCGCTGTTTAAAGTATGTGTTTGGAGCTTACTGGCAGGAGTAAGATGACAAAAGTACCTGTGTTACAAGCAAAACTTCATGAACCTGTTGCCTGTTATATATCTGGAATTTTGTGTTTATTTACTGCGTATTCAGGACTTTTCTTAAAAATACGTCAGCTTGCAACACCTGGGAGTATGTTTGTGATTTGGTCTAGCAAATTCTTTCTTATGTTTCATGAACATGGCCATTTTGAAACAGGTTGCACATTTCTTATACCTAGTTTGGTTTTTTTTTCGTTAAACTTTTTTTGTAAATATTACTGTTCCTGTGCCATGAATTAGTTGTCATTATTACTTATTGTGCTCCATCTTGATGCCATGTATGGGTACTTTGCAAAATCTGTTGGGATTACTCAAGATGAAAGGGTTGCTATGCAAATATGAAATCTTACTCCCTAGTATTTGTTACTAGTTCCAAAGCACAGATTTTAAATGAGCAGTTTTATGGCATCCTAACTAAATAGGGATGCTGGCTAACACAGCCTGTACGTCTCTGAGACAAGTAGAAAAACCGAGTTAAGCTTTTTATTTTTATAATAGTTATTTCTGTTCTCAATTTTTCTGGTGTGCTTTGTTAAGTAGATCTTTATTTCCAGAGACTGAAATGTACTCCTCTTTCTTTTTCCTTGAAAATTAAAAGCTTCTACCTTAAAGAAGGGAATGATACATTATCTGCTATCTCTAAATTGAACCCATTTGGAGCTATTTGCATCCTGTAGAAACCTACAGCTGAGTGCTGTGCTCAGAGGTGTAATGACTGGTTGTCACAACACGCTGGAGGTGGCCCCATAACAAAATGATCCCCTGTCAATCCCCTTGCAGGAAATGCATTGGCAACCTGTAATTCGGCCTCAGTATTAACATCCTGCCTGGGTTTTGTTAAATAGCACTTTCTAGGAAGTAGATCTGCTGAACTTGTGCTTAATAATGTTTTAAGGGGAATATTTGATGGAAGTTTTAGAAAGCATCACATGGGGTTAACAGTGATTTGTCATTTGTTTCTAATTAAAGGACTTAATCTCTTATCACTGGAACAGCCTGTTTTTTCATACTAAAGGCACAGATGTGAATAGAAACATATTAATGAGATGTCATACTACACAGTCATTTAGTGTTTTGTTTAACTTAAACATAGCAGAAAATGTGCATCTAAGTAGACACATGTAATGACATTGAAATAGAATTATAATTTCCTGCATTTGCATAACCTTTAGCAACATCCACTTTAGATCCACCTTGCAGTGGTTATTCTATATTCAAAATTGATGTTTGTTATAGTGGTAAAAGGGTCTAAAATCATATAATGACATTGTTTTCCAGTAAAATGACCTGTTGTTTTCCTTAAACCAAACATAAGTCTGTTTGACTTTGTAGGTTCTTCTTAAAAGAGAGAAGCAAAACCTGTCCAGTCTGACAGTCATGGTTATTGCTCTTGCAAAGTGAGGCAAAGCAAAGGCTAACCTCATCCGCAGGTACCGTACTTGCAATCGTCAGGTACATAACAGCCACTTTGCTGCAGAAATACTTAAAAACTAGGCAAAAGCGGCATGGGTTAGTATAATACGTAAGGCCCAAAAGGACGATTTTGGTTACATACTCAGTAATATCTCCAGCAAGCTCAGATAACCTGTGGATGAATGAGAGAGGGCCATCATTTCCAAAAAGTCACTTTCTCAAGGTCACAAAACAAGCTGGGGTTAGAGCAAGGATGAATGAGTCATTTAACATATTCACATACACTAATGAGGGATTTTTGAACCTAAGTGTTCAGTATGCATGGTAGGGGGAAATCTCTATGAGAAATGAAAGGTTTCAATCAGATTAAGTATAACAAAATTGCCAAACAAATATAATCAATGAAGAATTCATCAAAGTTATACATTATACTTTCTTGACTAAGAGGTGCGTGAAGCGGCTTCTGCTCTAGGTTGGTGACTCCAGCTCTCCTGGCACACACCCCGCTGTGCCAGGTCAAATGCCATCGCTAACACCAGAGACTAGCGCTAGCTAATGTCTATGTGAAAAATGCCAGCCCAACTTTATTTACTGGGGAAACTCTCTACTTTTTGACCAGAAGACTGGGAGTTAAGCCACCTGGACTTCATCTGTCTGGCTGTCTTGCAGTACAACTGGAGGCAAATCGCCTAGAGCTGAATTGTGGCCCCACCGCAGCGACTGTCAACATTTCCTTTAACTAAATCAGAATTTCTGCTTTGATTCTGTATGCCAGGCTCTAAGCTAGCTTATGTAGGTATCATACCATGACTTCAGGGTCGGCGCCTCTCTGTGTTATTTTGGATGACTAAGAAGGATAAGAGTGATCATTACCCCGCCTGCCTTAATAGCTATACTAAAAAAGTCTAGCATCGCTGTCAGCGATTGTGGCAATTACTCTGAGAAAGCATGCTCTTTACTTTTTACTGGCCTTTTCATATAGTTAACAGCAACCAGAAGAAAAGAAAATCTGCTCCAGTTTGCACTTAAATAATATATAGTTATCTTGCGTTCAGAAAAGACTAGATGGTTCCCCTGCTGGAGGCAACATCAGATGGAGCAGTACCGGGTGCAGGTAGTCTTGCAGGTCTCAAGCAGCTCCCTTTTAGCTTCTAATGCAGAGCAGGAAAGCTACAAGGTGCTCAAAATTGCGGCAGATAGTGGGATGTCTATGGGGCTCCTTCCTCGGGGAAAGAACTGATTGCCGGATCATGACTGCCCCAAGGACAGCTCATGGTCCCGCGCCAGAACAGCCTGTGCAACCTCAGCACAAATAGTAAACTTCCGTGCTTTGAATAAAGATAAAGTCAAATAAACAGAATACAAAATTTTTCCCCACAAATGTTTTCCTTTCCCATCCTGAAACTACCACGGCAGGCTGCTCTGCCTTTCTTTCCCCAGTGCCAGGATCACAGCTTCCAAGTCGATTTTAATCCTTTTCTCTTTCCTACATATTCATTTTCCAGCTTAGTCTTCTCTCTCAGCTCCTCTTTGTATCTCCTCTTTCTCCATCATGCCCATCGTGGCTGTTGGCTCCCTTGATTACTGTAATCTTTTCCCCTTAAACTTTTCATTCCCCTTCTTTACTCTTTCCAGAGTGCAGCTACCAAAATACCTTACTCTCCAACCCTACCAACACATCAGTCCTCTTTCCTTACTTGTACTCTCACCCTCAATTCCTGTTACAACCTAGTAGATGAGCCAGGGTTGTCCATAATATTTGCTTCAACTACATTGCTGTAATTTCTTTTTACTTCCTTTCTTTTAGCTACTTATTTTTTTCTCAACATATTAATTTATTTTTTTTAAATGTCTCATATCCATTCTTTTTTTGCTCACTGAGCTTTTTCCATTGCTCTGAACTCCTTCAGAAACACATCTTCCTGGACACCTTCCTACTGAGATCTTCCTAAGAACTTATTTTACCCTTCTTGGTAGCCTCTTCCAACTCCTGTCTGCACCCATCTTGCATTGTGTCTTCACTCTCTTGGCCTGTGAGTACTCAGCGGTGTCTTTGTGGCGGCATGTGGTCTTGGGCAGAGGTACCCTACTTGTGTGCAGAAGAGGTGGTTAGTTTAAGTGGAGTGTTGGGATGATAATGCTTCAAGGCCAGAATGCTATCAGGAATGCTATTTGAGGATTGGCTGTAAAATCAAGGAAGAAATAGGGTATATTAGTAGTAGTAGTGGAACTGAGAAGAACCATAGCTTGAACAATTAGCTTGGTTAGGTGTTGGGGCAAACCAGAAAATTTTTAATCAAAAAAAAATGTCCCTGAGAAAGCAAAAGTTGAACAATATTTTTACTGTCTCTACTTCTATTGTCTCTTACTGTCTTCTACTTACTTTACATCATTGCCAGTGCTTCTAAAGGGAAAGCCTTCAGGGTGAATGGCTAGAAGTAGCAGTTTTCTAACAAATGGTTATGGTTGGCAATATCAATGGGTGGAAAATGGTTCCTTCCCTGGTAGCAATATAGTGCATGTGCGCTAGGCAATGTTTTTTCTGGAAAGGATTGCAGGTTTACCACATATTGTGAAGGAGATACAAATCAGCTGGTCAAGTCCTTGGTCAGAGGTTTCCTTAGCTTTCTTCCAGTTGCACTTTGCATAATTATATTTTTTTCAGAAACTGTTGATTAGGCATGGAAAGAAATAGTAGTTTGGCATTTATGTCACTGTTTTATGTGTGACCCAGAAAATTAAGATCGCAGTAGCCTTTAGCCAGCTATGAAAATCAATTGCCAGAAATCATCGAAACCATAAAAATTAAAATTTGGTTTGAAAAAGAGCTTGTAATGTTAAGATCAGCTTGATGAATTTTCCACCAGAGAATTCTTTCAATGTCAGCTCTAGCAAATAACCCGCTCTTTTAGTGTTTTTATTTTTGTGAAATATATATATGTATTTATATGTTAGTAATGAGTAAAAATAAATGATTAAATAAGCTTACATTTTAAAACAAAACTAAAGTGCCTGTACTTTTCCTCTAAACTGCTTTGTAGAGATTATGAAGTAACCATGCTATGGTGGCAGTCAGTTTATCAAAATGTAGTAGCTGAAAGTAAGCGAGGATTATTTATGTCAATATTCGTTTGCTTTTAGTAGAGTAACTGCATCTAACTGTTTGATCCATTACACTTCAATTCAAAGGATTTCTCAGTCAGTCAGAGAAAAAAATATTCATTAAAATAGTTAAGGCAGAAATACAATGGAACAGTCCTAATTGCCTTAGAATAACATTCTGCACACAAAGTTGCATGAGTAAATCTTTCAGGTGGGTAGGAAAGGTCCCTATGTATTAATTTAGAGACTTAAACCATGAATGAACATAAACCCGTGTTTTTCCATTTAGAATATTTGGACCACCATGCCTGTTTCCCTTGGTGCTTTCTTTTGTATTTTCTTAGTGGGAGACCACTTATAGTAGGTGACGTCCCTTCTTTTATAACAAACTGTTTCTTTTGGCTGGCGTGGTTATGATAATTAAGGCTGTTCCTTCAGAATTCCAAACTTTTCTCTTTCCTAGCTTGTATTATAATTTTTCCTTATAATGAAAGTAATGGTATGCTAAAAAGGCTCCAAAGCCAGGTCTATATAGTAACAGCTAAGAACAACTATATAGAGGAATTAGGTTATTTCAACATACAGCAGTTTTCTCAGGTGGCTTTAACCTTTGGCTGTTGCTGATAGTCAAGAACAGCTCATTACTAGAGGACTCCATAAATATGTTTCTTGGCATTATGAAACATCTTTTTAGAGAAAAGGACAGAAATGCGTTATTTTTTTTAGACACATGTTCTCCTTTTGTGAAGATATTCACCTTTGCTTAACAGAAACATTGTGATGAGACTGAGAATATTTCCATTTTTTACACTGGCTATCAAATACACAGAACTAGACGATCTCAAACAAAAATAAGAAAGTAAGCGATAATTTGAGTGCTTATGTACACTGTCTAAAAAAATAATTAGATTCAGTTTTGGCAATAAGACTTATGATTTTCAGTCTGTGGCATTCTTATTTTAGTCACTCATGGGTTTTAATGTTGAGTAAAGCTCAAAGGCTGTGCCACAAACTGCGAAATAAGCCTGGTGGTCAATTTGGCTATCACTTTGTATCTCTCTCTGTGACAGGAGCAAAGACCGAAATGCTTTTCCATTTCACCTCTGCATATTGAGTGGTCAAGCGTGTTATGATGGTAGAAGACTTTATTATCGGGACTATCTGCATACCTAGCAGGGCAAATATTGAGCAATTTTGGTATCAAAATAACAGGGATGCTGGGTTGCATAGATTTCGTGTCTAGAGAACAAAAATTAATTTTGTGTCAGCTAGAATGCAAGTTATTGAACCTATTTCTTGTCTTTTCTCATTAACCGGAGCGTAAAAGCCAGGTAGGGCACATCTGTACCGAGCTGCCCAAACCTCTTCATCCAGCCCAAACTCTACATCTGACTGAGAGACTGCTGGTCCTTTCAGCTGCGCAGAGAAAGTTATCAGCCCAGAGTTTACAAGCATTTCTGTTCCCCTTTCTGCCCTCTGTAAAAGTTTGAAAAAAGGATCATAAATGGCAAAAAGGCAGTTGTATACAGGAAATGTAACTTGGCAATAAAAGCCCGTTTTGAAGTATACTACATGGTTTCTGAATAAATATTTCTTTAATGCATGTAATTACCGGATCAGCAGAATAAATGTGGTCATGTCCTTGTAATTAATACATTGTCAAAAGTTCATTTAAGTATAATAATTTCACAGGAAAAATGCTGTCTATGTAGTTCGTGCAATAATTTGTTAAATTAAGTGCAATAAATATAAAATTATTGGTAGATATATTTATTTTTTAAGTTCTTATTAATTTCAACATGCCATTTAATACTCTTAAATAGATTTTTTTTCATAAAAAGAAAAGATGCTAAAAATAAAAGTGCTGTAATAATGTTTTTCTTCTTTTTGCTAAAGGAATTTTCAAGCACCACCACTTAGTACCGCAGCTGCAGTTGGCAAATATTTAGTTAAGAATTGTGTAATCAAGTTGGCAAAGGCTTGATGATCCAGTGAGGAATGCACAGAGGAGGATGCCTGTTTATCCACTGTAGAGAAACAAAATGTTTGTCTCTGGATTTGGTGTCATACTTCAATTCTACCCAGAGCTGATTACAGGGCTAGGTGAAATGTTACAGCTGTGTGGAGTTTTTAGCAATATGGAGTGTCATTCTTGATATCTAGAGCTTATATAAATAATTCTTCAGAAAAGACGTATTCTGATTCTTCACTGGCAGACTCAAAGTGATGACTTTTGTTTGGTGACTCATTTCGTTATGACCGGGGAAGAAAGGGCTGTGGATCAGTGATGTGACCATGAACACTGGTGGTGGCCATGGCCAGGTTACCCAGCAATATCAATTTGCTCTCGATCAACGTGTACACACATTATCAACTCCTGGTGAACTGTACAGTTCAGAGAAGTTTCTGCTGGTTTTATACTGGTCGGAGGAGGGCTGACGGTACCTGCTCTGGCACAAAGCTTCTTAATGGGGTGCTGACCCATTACCACGTGTTGAAGAGTTTTCAAGTGGCAGGATGCCGTTTTACTGGATCGGGGCTTTGTGCTGTACAGTAATGGCATTTCTCATCTGGCACTACAACTCCTTAAGTCTTTGTATTATACTCTTGAACCCTGGTCAGTGATTAATTTCTCACTTGGCCACGCATATGAAAAATCAATGTTAAAAATAGAACTGGAATTCAACTCCCCAGTTTCTAAACTGGTGCTCAGTTGGTGCTCGCAAAACCACACCTCTCCCATATGACGTAAGCCACACAATGACTAAGAGAGTATAGGACTTTATAGTACTCCTGATCAGACTCTTAAATTTATCCAGGCTGTAAAAGCTTCCTGTTCTGCTTGTGGAGACATTAAAACTTCAGCTTTTCTTTCTCACTGAAATTTCATAAAATTTGGTAACCTAACAGAGTTTAGCACCTGGGGCAATATTTGAAGAATATGGACTAGGAAGGAATCCAGTTGGTTTCAAGTGAAGCTGGAAACAAACCAAACCAACCAACCAACCAACCAACCAACCAAAACCTGGCTGGATGAGCAGGCTCAGAGAAGACAGTAGTTAATGGGTGGATTAAATCCTAAACCCTGGATGTCTATAAGAAGTGATAGAACCTGCAGGGTTCTCTGAGACTTACTGTGTGCTAACGTCATTATCAATGACCTGGAGGAGGTCTCTCAACATGTTTGCAGACGACACCAGACAGGGGATCCAGGTGATACACTCAAGGGCAGGACTTCCTTTCAGAGGGACCTGGACAGGCTGGGGGAGTGGTTCAGCAGGAACTACAGGAAAATCAACAGGAGATATGCAAAATCCTGTCCCCAGATGGAATAATTGCTGTGAATAATTCTGCTGGAGACCATCTGGTTAGTTAGCAGGGCTATGGAAAAAGCCAGGTGCTGGTGGGCAGCAAGCTGTGCAGGAGCCAGCAGCATCCTGGGCTGTAGGAGCAGGGATGTGGTCAGAGGCTGAGGGATGTGGTCAGAGGCTGAGGGCTGTGGTCATCTCCCTTTACTCAACACTTGGTGTGGGGCAGGACAATGAGGGACAACAGGCCTCAGTTAGAAAGGCAGAGTTTCACACTGAATACAAGGAAGAACTTTTTCCCCATGAGGGGAGTCAAGCAGGGGAGCAGCTTGTCCAGAACTGTTGTGCCATTTCCATCCTTGAAGGTTTGCAGGCCATGAGTGGATCAAGACCTGAGCAACCGGGCTGGACCGCAGAGCTGACCCTGCTGGGGCAGGAGGTCTCGCCAGAGACCTCCCTTAACCTCCCAAACTACTCTGTGATCCTATGGATGTTAGGAAATGTTCAAAAAACATCCAGAACTGTAAATCTGAGCCACACTTTGTCAGCTCTGAGTTACATGCTGAGAGTAAATTACAATATGGAATGAGACTCCAAAATCATCTCTGAGGTCTGTCAGCTCCAGCATACACCCTACTGAATACTGCATTTCAATGCTAATACTTACATTTGCTCCAGTGAGATATAAATGTTACTTGACCTCAAAAACAGGTCATGAAGCACATACGACATCTTGCAATTAAGCTAAAAAATTCATTGACAAACATCATACAAGTAGTACAATTTAGATGGTTACAAGAAACCATAAAAATGTTGTGATACTGCGGGGAAATTGGCTCCAACGGGTCTATATTATATCTTGGCATTGAGACATTGTATGCAGTAAGAATAAAGCAATGCTGCTCATAAACAGCGGAACATTAATTACATACATTTAATTTTATGTAACATCACACTTGTGGAAAACATAAGAAAATTCATATATTGTAAATGTCATCTTTTTTCCTGAAGGAATTTTCCATTATTATTTTATGATGATAAAATAAGGTGTACTGATGTATTCTCAAAATAATTTTTTATTAATTTTTACGTATTTCAATAATATTGAGTCAATAAAGATGATATCAGGAAATCTATGAACTATAATGAATTTTATTTACATTTTTATTATAGCACTAACTCCACATCAGTTCCCTTCAAGTGTATATTTGAAAAAAATGTGCAAATCATCTTTTCTTAACACAACTACCCAAAACATCTCAATCACTTTTGTAATGAAATTTTTATTGCAGCGTTTGAAAATATTTACATCAGCAAGAAAAAATGTTCATCAAATGAGGCCATATTCTGGGAGAACAGCGAAAATGGAGTAACATAGGTGAAGTATTACATGGCGAGAACTGGCCCTTGACTCGATCGCCCTTTTCCAGAAAATGGTAGTATCAATATAGTAAGATAAATATCTCAGCACAGAGAAAAGTTCCAGAACTTGTTCTGCAGCACAGAATCAGTAGATGAATCTCTTACATTTAAAAGCCATGCTTCAGGATTGTCATGCTCGTACTAAGTAGGATTGACAGTGGTTCTCAAATTGTAGTCTGAAGACACCGTTATCTAGATGCTTTAACCACTGGTTACAGTCAGAATCAGTCAACTGTGTCTTCAGAAGGGTTTTTAACTCAATTTCTGATGGGATGAGTGCTTTGTCGTACGAGAGAAATTTTGAGGGAGGACAGCAGTCAGTTGGCACACAAGTTTCGGGGCTCGATGGTCCAGAGCAATTAATTCAATGATTGTGTGTTGGAACCTGGGAGGAAAAAGGTGTTTCTGGCAGGGAGGACTGAAAGGTCTTAGCCACCTCTAAACCGGTGTCCCTTCATTTGGAAGCGTTAGTGGCACAACTGATGGCGTTTGTTTAAGGCAGCCATCTGGTAAACATGAGGATATAATGCACCATATTGCATTCCCAATAACATTTTAAACTGTTTGCAATCTCAATAAACTTTTGACTTTTGAAACACATGCACAGAGGACAGTTCCTTGCTTCTGTTGGAGGGAATATCAGATTTACACAGTGCCTGTATGCTTCCGTTTCCAAAAGCTGCAAAGTTGACAGCCAAAAATAAAAGCAGGCCAAGAGCAGCAAAAAATCATGAAAACCTCTGTTCACTGTTTTTGAATTCTGTTTTATTCGTTTTATCACTACAGCCTGGGGTTGGGCTTCTGGATTGAGCCACTGAGAGCTGCAAGGTGTGGACCTCACTTGTTTGTTCCACAGGAGGAGATGGCAGAAGTTCTTTTTGAAACTTTGGTCCTGGGAGTGCGCAGAAGTGTCTTCAACCAATAAGAGCCTCAAGTCATAAGAAAATATGTAACTTTCCAGAGTTTTTCTTCTTTTTTTTTTTTCTTTTGCTGTGCAATCTTCACACAGTGGACGAAGAGATGAAGCATTCTTTGTTCTCTTTTGGCATTGTAGCTTTTGGGAAAGCAACAGAAATGAGAGAGGAGCAATATACTCCACCTGTTCATTTCACTTCACTTCTGTCCTGGTTTGAGTGACACAGGGCTAATTTCTCTTCTAATGCTAGGGGAAACTGTACTTTTAGAAGACTCTAGTGTCTGAATTGGTGAAAATATTTACTTTATAGCCACCTACGGTGTGGGGGTTTCAAGGTCTCAGTGTTTTCCAGTTAGCCAGGTGCAGGGATGAGGAGGAGCGAGAACCAGGCACTTGACCCAAGCTGGCCAACAGGGTTACTTCATACCATGAATGGCACATTCCATAGAAATTAGAAAGTTTGCTGAGGAATGCTCTCTCTGCCTTGATGGCTGCCATCCTGAGAACTTCTTGCCCTGGTGCCAGAGCCCTGAGCCCTTCCCTTCCTCCCAAAGCTGGAGCGCTCGCAGTGTCCCACATTGGCCGTCTCCTGCTGGGATTGCACGGCTTCCTACTGATAGAATGGGCTGAGTATAACCCTTGTATATCTTATATTGGTATCAGGATCAATATTGGTTCTTTAGTGTTATTAATGTCAATTATCTAGTCTTATTCTATTAAATCGGTTTATCTTTCAGCCCCCAGGTTTCCTTGTTTTTTCCTGATTCCCCTTCCCAGGTGGGGAGGGGTCATCATGTGAGAGAACAATTGTCTAAACAGCAATAAATTGTTGTGGGTTTCTCAAACCATAACGTATTCTAAAATAGTGATGTCCACAGCTGATTGTATGTTGTATCTGAGAGTATTTCCTGTATCCTTTGGTGCAGTGTTGCTGCTCTGTTTTGGCTGCGACTACCCCGAACAAGGACTCTATGGCTTTATTATGTCCTGGAAAGAAACAAGTGTTCTTCCAGTCATCCATGTAAATTCAGTGTTGATTAAAACTGGGTTCATGTTAATTTGTTTCCAAATCCAAATCACTTTCCTGACCTGAAGTTAGTATATTGCACCAGGCACCTGCGTGGAATGGGCGCTCTGTAGAACTATGTCGTTAGTTTTGTCCTCCAGAGAGAAATGTTCTGGGTTTCACACGCTGTCTTCTCTGTTGTACTGCCGCCGTGTGCCCTGCTACTCAGACAGGGCAGCAACAGATACTTTTCCATATAGTGCATCATGTTTTCGCCTGGATATTTCAGCGATGAGCCATCTCTTTTAGGACGGTACCCCATTATTATAATATGCCAGATACTTATGTCAAGGCATTGATCTATGTCATTAACACAATGGAAATAAATTCAAACTCATACGTTGTATTTCACACACTGAGTTTTATCTTGACCTCCTAAGGTGAGAGACAGATGTTTTCCATTGGCAATGCTATGGTTATTTGTTTATTTTTGTAAGATGCGCATCTGAAACCCACCTATATAAAACTGGAATATGGGCTGCATTTTAAGTGAAACCAGGGAAAAATATGCAGACTTTGAGAGACGAAGGGGAAAAAAAACCTGCAGCAAGCACCAGGATATGCGAGTGAGTAAGCATAATAGATCAGAATAAGGCCCTAAATCAATTTTATTTTCACAGTTCTAGCATCATAAAAAGTGGGTGGCAGTAAACCAATTATTATGCAACTTAATGAACTAATTAGGAAAATCAGAGCAATAATGGTACTGGTACTGACTGATCTGAATATAAAAAGTAGAATTAAGTTCTCAGTATTGAATTTTTCAATACAAAGGATTATATAATAACTTTTAAAGCATTTTGAATTTGGAGAGAAGGAGGGTTGCATCTGTAGTTGCTGTGGGTACCCGAATGATCTGTTATTTCATGGACTGAACTCGCCGTGTAAGTACACTCATGTGTACTGATCTAAAAAACCCAAGCAAGCAAGGACCAGATCATTAAAAGCTTCATTTGCATTTATGTGCCCCTAAATACTGTTGAAATACTGATATCTGTGGTCAGTAGATGCTTAAATATCTTGAGCATATGGCTTAGGTGGCTGATCCTGTGGACTGGTGACATGAAACCCCGTAAGAGTGGGATTTGCACCAAACCGAATGCACAAGAATGGAAGAAAGTAATCACAAAAGCACAGCTTCTCTTCGTTAATATTAGTATCGTAGAACATGCTATGCTTTAGACCATTCAAAAAACCTCACATAATGCTGTACATGTTGACAGAAAGTATAAATATATTGCTATCAGACCAGTATTTCTCATTATACATCTGAGATTATGTATGAGTGTTTCAAGACATTCAATAGTTTGTTGATTTTCTTTCTTTACAACATTTCTGCCTTTACATATGTTGATAATATGATGTGTGATTATGGGCCTCAACCTTTTCTCTTTAACATCAATGACAAGGTTCCTTTTGCCTTTGGTGCCGAAATTGAAATGAACCCCCATAAATTTCTCCATCATTTCCTTGCTATTGTGAAATGTACTATAGTGTTTTCATTGATTCATAATATATTTCTTTATCGTACAATTATAAACTAGGGTTTCTTTACTAGTTTTCACATGATTCCACGTCTGCTTTATGCATGTTTGGCAAATTTAACAGCTATAATATTTGTACGTGGCACATGTTGACTTTTTTAATGGTCTTTATGATATTTTGATATGGAATTGTTGCTTGAGAACGCACGTTGCTCTCATAGATTGAGTCCTACATGCATCAGAGCAGTTTCTGTCTTCAAATAGAAGCCCTGCATTCTCAAACGCAGTGCTACTCGTGCGTGTGTACCCAAAGACAGAACTTGGTTATGCCAGCATCGGATAGTGTCCGTGTTTTTCCCAGGAAAGTAGCCATTTGGTCCACAAGTGTTTCATCACAAAGCGAAGGTGAAAGTAATTTCTTAAATATCTTCATGGAAAAGCACAAGGAGGAAGAAAAATAATTTCTGCGTTCCATGATAAAAACAATCAATGTGAATAGTTTTGTTTATTTTCCTGGTCAAAAAGTCACTGTCAGAGTATATTTAAAACAAATGGGGAGATGGGAGGGGCAAATGGCCTTAAAGCAAATGTATCACATACAATACTTTTTAAAAAAGAGAAGGAACCCAGGCCAGCATGTTAAAAATGAGCATTTCCAATACAATTTGTCACCCATGCATAAATCTTGCTGACATTTTCAGTCACTTTAATAGCCTTCCCATTTTATAAATCAGTATGAACTTGCACAGTTGCAAAAAGTGTGTATTTTGAACATCTCATTTGCATACTTTACCAAAAGCCAATGAGGCAGTGGAAGCAACACTGGTGATCATAATAAGTGTTTGGGAAAAGGCAGAAAGATCACTAATGGTTTGCCTTTAGGGATTTCTGTACTCCATAGGGGACGAAAATGAGAAATATTTTTCAAACAGCAGGGGTAAAGGTTTTAAAACTAGAAACACATGGAGTGATAAAAATGTTAGTGCCACAGGGCGCATAGCAGGAAAAATTTACAATGTAAAAACTGTAATTTCAGCATTAGGAAGTAATAATCGTGTTTCATCATTGTTATTAAAGCATGACCCTTAAAGTCACATAAATTAGATATAACTTTCTAGAGAAGTGTATTAATCTTCAATGGAAAATATTAGGAAAGTTTATTATCATATGAAGATCAGAAGAAACTGGTTTTTATTAAAAAATGAAGTTAAACTTGGTAGGTTTTTTTGGAAGACTTCTCCAGCATTTTGAAACAGCAGAGAGACTTGTGTTTATTCAATGCAAAATGCAGCGACCAGCTTTGCTCTGAAAACCAATAACAGTTACATGAGAAGAAACAAAAACCCCAAAATTAAAGAATGAGCTAAGGAAATCCAGGAAGTTCTATTCATAGGCATAAATGGCTTATATTTTGGTCAACATAGTCTTTCTATTGTGTTGATGCCAAATGCATCCAAATGATTAATGAAGAATGTTAGAGTCATCGGAAAAAAAGAAAAATAAAATTGTAGCCTGAGGTACCGAAAGAATATCTACTGGGAGACTCGAAATAGAACTGATCATCCGAGGTGTGTAATTAGTGACCGAGGGATAGTTTCCATCCTATCTGTGAAGTGCAATTTTTTGAGGGCCTCTGTATTTCTTGCAAGTGCTGTTTAACAAGGTCACTTCACCTGCAAGAACTTTGGGTAAATTTGCAGAGATCTAATGCCAGACTAGCACCGGGGGCGTGGGAGCCCCCAGGGCTCCTAGCTTGGGTGATGAAAAAGTGGTGCGATGTGGTGGGAGTGGACCTGTTGGGAGAAGCGCCTGCTGCTGAGGACCGCAACGTACCACATTGTACCACTGGAGTGGATTCATCCAGAGGAATGTGATTTTTCTTACCTTCCTGGCTCCAAAATCCCAGAGAGTTTCTTGAAATGGAGTGGTCAGGGTGCGGATTAAGCAGTCTTTGCTGTGGCCCACAGGAGCTGCCCAGGTGATAACCAGAATAAAAGACTGATGTCTGCATTTCTCTATTTCCATAATTTTATCCTGAATTTTCTCTTCTAGATTTCAATTTAAAAAATTAACTGCTAGCATTCTAAAGTGGAATAGCGTGTAAAAGAGAACTCAGGTGAACCTGACAGACTAGATACACGTTTAATTTTCTGGAGATAAAGAATGGAATAGCGCTGTGTTATTGATAAAGCCCTTTGACTTCCTGCAAGATAAACAAGCCTTTACCTGTTAGGGTTTGCAATGCTGGATGCGTCTTGACTCCGAGCACCGATGATGTGCCTCCTGGAGTACGATTTAACCAATTCTCCATTGCTCAGTCGCTAGAGTGAAGCCATCGATAACAGAACAGTACAGAAAAGATCCCTTATCTGTCCCCTTATCGTTAGGACGCAAAGCTTGACTTCCTCTTGCATACTTTATTTCTTGTCATGTGACTCTCCTTTTTCTTTATCCGCATTTTTTTCATCTGGAAGAGGATGAGGTCCGTAGTTCTTTTGGAAGATTAGACGTCCCCTTCCCAACTTAATCTGTAGCCTGACTTTGTAGGTAGTCTCCGGAGAAGCAGTAAACTCTTTCCTAAGTGCTCCAAACACAGGAATGCTATGCATAAGGAGGGCATCATTATTATCTCTCTCTCCAGCTGTGCTCTTATGCGAAAATGGTTGTAGCTGTTGTTTTTTCTGTCCCTTTCTGCCAGTCCCTCAGGCAGTTTATGAAGCTCATGCATAGCCAAAGATTAGGCATCGTGCTTCTCTGTGCCTTTGGAACTAACAAGGCAAACTTGCCCAAATGTGGGGTTTTTTTGTTTCTGGTTTTGTCTTTGTTTTCAGGATGCTTTTCCTGTTTGCATCAGACATGATTTAAAGATTTCTGTCACTAACCTTGCTGGCAGAAATTGTCATTTTCCAAAGGAGAGAATTTAAAATTTTTTCACTTTGGAAAAGATTATCGGTTTTCTAATCCAGAAAATTCATCTTCTTTGTCAATATGCGTTAAACACCAGCTACTGAAATGGTCCCAACCAAAAGAGCCTTCATCATTTTCTTATTGAAAAGGGAAAGATATTAGATATTTGTCTGTTTAAAATGGGGCAGCTAAATTAAGATAATGAAATAGGGAAAGTAGTGAATGAGTGGTGAATTTGTTGACTTTATAGCTTTATGGTGCATTTTGTGAAAATTCTGCAGTTTTCAGATAGCACTTCACAAAGAAGGAAAGTAATAGCTTTCATAAGGTGAAATGAATGACAGCAATGCTTGCTACTCAATAGTATTAGCCATCTGCTTTATGCTGGTTTAAATTGATTTAGAAAAGAATTTGGCAAGTGTTGTGCAGTCTATACAATTTCAGAGACTAAAGATTTTGATTTCCAAATACAGAATCCTTCTTTACCTGGAAGTCTTCTGCTGAGGTCACAACTTCATTAGTCAGCGCTCTGCTTCTATAATCGTGATTTGTAGACCAGAATTAAAAAAAAACCCAACAACAAAAAAAACCCAAAAAACCAAAACCCCCCAAAAAAAGTCCCCGTGTATGATAGATTTATGTATATTTTTAGCATTTCAGAATTTGAAGAGTAAACTGGTGACACGCAGTCAATGAATTCGAGCGATCTTAAGAATTTTTAATGACATTCATCCCATAACAGTATCCATCGATGGGGACCAAAAGTGGTCAGAGTGGAAAGCAGTGGTCTCAGTGTGCTAGCTCATATCTGCTCTACTTGTTCTTGTACATGGGGACATATCCATTGTATAAAGGGCTGAGAGCAAAAGTTAACTTAAGTGGCTAAACTGTGGACTAGAAAATGCTGTTTGCTGGTGACACAGTCATGAGAAACCTCCTACTTTGTGTGGATGGTAGTCAAAAATTAAGCCTTGTTTAGGAGTTCAGCCTCTGAAGCTGGAGCCTGTAACTGCTAAAACAGATGCTTAAGTTTAGCTTTGGAGATCAGGAGTGTTTTTACATTTTCTAAAAGTAAACTGCAGCAATCAGACTTTAAAAGAGTTGTACACATAACAAATAAGTTTTTCACTGGCATCTGAAATGTTTACAATACAAAGTTCAATGTAGCTCCACAGCTTTTGGAGATTGGCACTAAGAAATTTCATTCTTTTCCTCTGTAAATTGAATCACCTTTTTAAAAACTCTGATTACATTAACTCAGATGTTAATTTGGTGAAATTTAGTACATTTGGTTGTATCTATTCAGTTTATTTATCATATGTATAACCTGTGGTCTGGACTTTGTAGCCTAACAGTTATGTTTTTCAGGAGCCATTTCCTAAACCCATCTGTGATACTTTGTCCCTCAGCTTTGATACTTCAGTTTGAGAAATCAGAGAAGCAAAACAGGCTCAGCTCTAATGACCTGTTTCAGAGCACCTTTTCAATAACCAAAATGGTAAATGACCAGAAAGAGGTGGAAGGTGTACCTCTACACAACACATGCCTAATGTATACAAACAGTCAAATAGAAATCAGTAGGACCTCTCAGGCCAAACCTAATATTTACAACTTGATCCATTTCAGTGAATAATTTGAGGTCATACCATTTGGAAAGCAGTAAGAAGAATTGGAAGAATTATGATATAGCTATAGGACCAGCTATAGCAAATACATGTTGCAGAGTGGTAAAAGAGAGACATGCTGGAAGAAAATTAGAGTAGAAATTATGAAAAATCATACTTAAAACTTATTTTATATAATATTTTTGTGAATGATCTTTGCAAAAAAAAGCATTTATTTTAGCACAAAGTTTGGAAACATCACTAGTTCAAAACTGATTTGAGATATACAGGAAGAACTAGCCCATGCTGAATGCTGAAACAGTTTATATGGGATTAAATTTAGCACTGTTGAAATGTAGCTACTTGTGAAAGAAATTATCTATGAACTGGAAGTTCTCAACAAAGAACAAAAGTGGAAAAAAACTCAATTTGTTTGCACAAGAGTATTAACAAATGGTTGAGATCTACCAGTACAAAACTATTATGAAAAACCTTAGACACTAGCAAGAGAGGTATTTCTAACAAGAAAAGAGAAAGAATGTAACTCTAAAAGGCCCTCGTAATATTTCCACCCCCGTCCCTCCCTAACAGTGATGTTGTTCAATTTTCTTGTACTTTCTTTCTTCTTTCCTCTGGTTCTGTGGGATCAGTTTTCCTTATTGCACCCATTCTTTGGCATGAATTTACTGTAAGTACATTCATAGTTACAGTCGTTATGGCTGTATGACGTATGCAACTTTACATGTCCTAAAAATAAAAGTATGGGTCTGAAATAGCTCTCCCAATGCAAGAGTAGTTATGCAAAGACAGAACATTTCCTCTAAGTGGGATCATGACATAGTTTCTGGATTCCTCTGGGAGGTCAGGCGTATATTTCAATATCTCGCTGTGTGTCAGAGAAACATCCTGATTTTCCCTGGAAAAAAAAATTCTGCCTTTCTTCTGCATTTGGCACATGCAGCTGAAATGAGGGTTTGGAACTGTTACACGATGTGAGGCTTTCAAAGGAAAGCTCACTTTAATGGTTAGGTGTATCTTTCGGTGAAGGATCTCTGAAATTGAACTTTTTCTGATGAGGCAGAAGGTATACACCGAGGAGATCCTGACTGCCAGGAGGGGACAGTAAGGCAGTAAGAGAAGCAGAAGTGTCTTTTGTTGACTAATGGACCAAGAGGACTTAGGTATGATGCAAGATCCTGGGCTGCAGAATAGACACTGAAGACCTCCAGGGAACATTTGTCAGAGGTCATTCACATACATGGGCAGAAAAAAGTATCAAATGTAGTCTTTTTTGAATACTTCTGACCTCTTATAAAAAAAAATAGAATAAAAAAGAAACAAGATCAGATGGACTGAAATGAGTTCTTAAATGAAACTCACTCCTTTAGATTTGTTTTCTCACATTTTCTTTATAAAGGCTATGAATTTCTTGATATACTGTCTTAAAATAAGTCATAATAATCTTGTTTTTCCAAAGTCAGTTAATCAGTCAGTAGTGGGCAGTGAACATCCATAGAAAACCCTACAATAATAATGTTTATCTTATAAATAAGAAACTGGTTCATATGCCTGATGGAAGGAAATAAATTTTGAAGGTGATTTTAGTATCAAGTTATTGAGAGGTTTATTGTATAAACCAGAAGTGAAACACATTATTAAAAGTTATTAAAAAATACAGTGTCTTAATAACTGTAGAATGCCAGTCAAAACATGGTATTTTGCCACGTTACTTAAATTCAGCAGGCCTTTCCCCATGAAATAGATTTTCCCTATGAGTTTTTAAGTAAATGTTTTCTTGGGAAACTTTGAAATATATATTGCTTAGGAAAATCTAGTCTTGAATGAAATGTATTTGGCCACACCGTTAGCATGTTAGAAAGGATGTGGTGATAGTCCCTACTGACCCCAAAATATACATGTATATCGGGTTTTGCCAAATTACCACTTTTCACAGTTTTGGTAGTGAAACAGAGAAATATTATTAAATTTTACTTTGGTCTGATACAACATTTACATCTATTAAACTTAAAAGCCATTAGAAACATTCACACAAGAAGAGCTGCTCCGGGGCACAGCAAGTATAATTTAGATTGCAGGAGTGTACTCTATAGTTGGAGGTAGAGAAATGTGGTTGCAAACATCCCCAAACTTGTGAGTGTGCAAAATGCTTCCAGCTGAGAAGAAAATATAATGGTCAAGTTCAGCCAAAATATTAGAAGGTTGAATTCAGTTCTGTTCTTTGCTAGTGTGATCAGTGTCTGTGATTCCTATCGTTTGTATGGACGCAGATGTAGAGGTGTAGAACATCAGGCAAAGCGGTTGTAGGTGGACTGTTCTGTCTCTCCTGTGGACTCTGCTATTGTGTTTGACCAATAAATGTCCACTGTAACAGGTTAGTGTTTCAGCTCTTAGGTTTTAAATCATTTGCCTTATTGGTCTTTGGTGCCATTAACATGGACCATTTGACATAAATGCTCCAACAGGTCATTAGGACTCTTTACTGAAGCATAGAAGAGTTTATTACAAAAAACTTTGAATCAAGCAAGAAGAAAAACCCTGGTTTTGGTAAATGAATGTCAGTTTTTGGCATTGGCCAAATGAGAACTCTGTTCCACTTCCTAATGCGTTGAAAGCATAAACACATCAGATTTGGTCATTGTCCAGAAGAAGAATAATTTCTAATAAGTGCTAGCTCCATTCGCAAGTCAACTAAACACATAGTGAACGAGTTATTGATCATATTTTTCTCCAGGTTTTAAATACAGTGACTTATATTATGAATTATTCAAAATTAGTTAATTTCATTCATACAGATTTATGTTCCTAGTCAAACCCCATATTTTTGGCAAATTACTAATGGAGATATAAGAATGTTTGAGAAACTGCACACGTTCCAGGTATATCAACCATCAGTCACAGTGGTGCTGTGAACTGATCTCCTCTAACACACTTTGAAAAACTACGGTTGGCTGCAAATAGAGTTTTTTAATCTTTTCCCCAATATATACCATATATAGGTGAGAACGTTTTCCTTTTGCTCAATATGGCTTAGAAGAGTGAAATAGGTTCTTATGTGCAGAATATCATACCTGTAATAGCACAATAAACTTTTGCAAATATCTAGGCTGATTTTCTGTGGCATACAAGTTGTAGGTCTCAGCCATTTCTACACCATGCACGTATCTTCTGCTGAACTAGAGCATAACCCCTCAGAAAAATATTGTGAATTGATTTAAAGACTTTGAGTGAAGGAGATCCATATGAATTGTTTCTGTGATTAATTACCAAAGAACTGTGTTGTGTTTCTCCTCTTGATTTGAGTGTGTGTATTTGCATTTGCCAACATTTGGAGCTACTTATACCGTTTTCTCTAATAGTGACTGAACATATTTTCCTTCTGGTCAAGGCACAGTTTAACCTTTACTGGGGATAAACGAGAAGAATTTAGCTTGGTAAGTCTCTCCCCAAGAGAACATATCTTCAAACAATTTCAGAAACACTTTTCTAAACCCTTCCCAGGTTTGTGGCATTGAAGTAGCAAATAGAGAGGGCCAGAAGATGCTGCATGTTTTCCATTCCAAAGATGGAATAAAGGTGGAAGTGAACTATCTGTACAGCAAGGTAAGACCCAGGCCAGACAAAAAGGCACGAGAAATATTTGGCAGCCTGCAAGTGGTCACTTTGAGCTATGATAACATTTAAATACCTGAATACCGCAATTTTATGTGCTGGAAGTTGCAATACTCAGATTGTAGCTCTTCTTTATGCGTTGTCTGAGCTGGTGCTTTAAGTACTAAAACCCGAAATGGTTGCAGAATGGAAATTACATTGGCTACTGCTGGGCAGGATTTTGGAGTACAGTCAACGCAAAAGTGGTAAAGTGGCAAATTTTGGTGAACAGCATCAATGGAGAGCGCAAAAGCATTACCAGCAAAGTGGAGGAGGCTTATTAATTAGGTTTTGTCAGGATTAGTAGCGATACCAGTGAGCACGGCAAATTCTTTGGCTTCTCAAAGAGCAACGAGCACGTAGAAGGAAAGACAACTGCTGATGTCCCTCTTTGCCCGGCATTTGGTATGCGCGTGCGTAGGCATCCAGCAGACAGCACTAAACAAGGACTACCCCGCCGCCGAAAGAGACGGGCAAAGTGAGAGCAGCTGTGAATGCTGGCATATTTAGCTGCTAAGAGCTGCCGACCCTCGCAGATGAGGCTGGCACGAGACTGCAGGAATGAGGATGGGGTAATACTAACAAGACTGAATTGATCTGCATATATTACGAAGGAAGACCAGAATACTTGCATAATCACAAATCCGTAAAGTAGGTCCAGGGGAACACCTTGACTTTCCCAGGAAATGAGAAGGCAGCTGTGAGTGTTTTTGGCAGAAATGTGCTTCTGCTTTTGAGATTTGTCGGCCCCCTCTTGGTCTGGGCTCACTTTGAGCCGTGCCGAAACTCACTCTGCATCGCCCCACGATAAGATTTAGCGTTCTGTGTCATGGATCTGGAAGAAACAAAAATAAGCCTCCAGCCTAAAAAAATTGTGTTACAATACAAACACTATAAATATTTTATGGAAAATCATATATACGGCTTTGAAGCAATAAAGAAAAACGGGGAGCATTTCTTTTGTAAATGAAAAATTATATCCCTTTCCCTGATATAAAATCAGATGGCTGGTTAAGAAGGGTCAAATATATTTTAAATTTTTTAAATGTGTTTCCTGTGAAAATATGAATACAGTCTGGGCAGATTTGGCCAGTACTTTGAATTACGGTGTTGAAGTTACAAGAAGCTTAAGTGAGAAAAGAAAAGAGGAGCAGAAAGAGACAAGGAAATGTATCAACCCTTTTCTCTAATAAAGAAAAAACCATAATCATGGCTTGCTGATAAGCTGTAAACTTGTGTATACTGCATTTCCTTAGGCAGCCGCAATTGTCCTCCATAAGGATTGTTTCAGCAAATCATGCTATTTGGATAGGCGTAGCAGAAAATTTTAGCAATCTCAAGAATTGCAAGCTCAGTCTTGCACTTGGTGAAGTGCGTAATGTAAAGTGATGCCTTTAGAGAAAGTACCCTATAATGCAAGAAGACAAATCACTGATTTGGAATTGATATGTTCCTTGTACTTGATATGTTCATTTATATGCAAGAAATTTATACGATCCCAAATTCAGGAATTTAACCAAACAGGCAGATTAATTATATGGCCATCAAGTGAAGAAATAGAAAAGAAACCCCATCAAGATCCCTGTTGCAGAAACGAAGTATATAAATTAGGGAACAAGTGACGAATCCTGAAGAGGAAAGCAATATACTAAATAAGTACTATTTCATGCATGCAACTTGTGTAACATTAAGGTTATGCTTATACAATGAGGAGTAAGGAAATTGGAACTAAAGAGAGAAAAGTCAGCATTAATGCTGAACCTTGACCTTCTAATTTTTAAAGTGAGTTTATTTCTATTTTCCACAGTCACAATGCATATGCCAATATAAATTGCAGTGCATTATTAACACAAACGACATTAAGACATAGAAAAATAGACAGGCAAGACTTTATTTGATTTTCAAGTCTGACTGAACAAAGCCAGACAATGTACAGCTCCCTCCTCTCTCTCTCTCTCTGTCTCACACACACACACATTCGTTAGGCTGTTGTGTTGGCTTTTTTTCTTAGTGTGACATATTTTTCATTTTAGGTTTTAATTACTAGTCCGATAGCTATAAAATCTACAAAATTCCCTAAATATTTTTAAAAGGAGAAAAGTGAAAAAGAGATTTACCAAAAGAATTTCAAGGTCAAATATTTCTTCTTTGGGTTTTTGAATAATATATAATTGGATTTTTTAGATACTTATATTCAAACTTTTAGGAAGTATTTACTTTTTTTAAAGTATTTTAACTGACTAAGAATCTCAGTTTCAGCAATAGTCCATAGGATTTGGATCCAACTTAAGTGATAGTGCTTTCTACTACCCATACTTATCTTTTTGTTTTTTTGTAAGAAAGTTATTATAAAGTGTCATTTCTTTTAGGCAACTCAAAATTGGTTAAGTATTGCCTGTATACTTAACCAGGATCTTTTTTTTTTCTTTTTGCTGAGTGGCACACTCTGCAATAAATAAGCTGCAGTCTTCGGTTGGCCTGGAGGCACCTCAGGAAAATCATACCTCCAGTGCTCGAGGTCCCTTTTTGGATGGTTTTTATTGTAAATGCAGTAACTTGATTCCAGAGAACATTTTTGGATCCCAACGTGACTAACGCTTCTTACTATTAGCAGTTCACAGTGTATGACAGTCAAATGCCACCGGGCATCCTGCTCAAAATGGTAAGGAACAATATTTTATGTGTGTACTAATTATTCGTAGTGAGTAGAAAGGGGCTATGAATATAATATGTAGAATTATAAGTATAAAAAGTATAGAAAGAATTTATACTTGAAAGGATAGTCTGGATCAAAAGTGCCATTTTTTGGAGAAACATCTGGTTTTACAAAAGCAGTAAATATGATTCCAGACTTAGTTTCCTTCATTATTTTTATTGAAATACATAGAATTTTAGTTTCATCATTCCAGCTCCACGAAAAACCACCAGACTTTTGGCGAAGCTGATCTATTGAATACTTCATGGTTGGTTTTCTTTTGAAATTACATTAGAGACACATGTAAATGAATAGTGTAAAAGAAACACAATTTATGTATCTGTATGTATCCGCCATGATTTTTTTTCATTTTTTTACTTCTTCTTTTGACTCTGGAACTGAAAGAAGCAACTTTCACCCACTGAAAGAAGCAGGATCACACAGTGAGCCTGAAAGTCGCATGTATAAAATCTGTGGGAAATTTAATGAACAGAAATTTACCCAAAGAGATGACTTCTTTGGGTGTCACCTCTCTTTCTCCACATAAATTCATTTTAAGCACCAGACACACGCAGCGTGAATCGGATCATTAAATGCGAATGTTTGGAATATTCCACAAAGTGCATTTCACTCAGGTTGTGTTTTCCCCCCCACCCCTAAATACTGAAGATGCATTAAGATAATTACAATAGTCTAATTAGACTTTCTCCTAAAAATGACTTGTCTACTAGTGGTTTAATAGATTAAGGATTTTAAAGGGGTTAGAGAGAACCAGTTACAGTAATCAGAGAAGAAAAAGTGCTGAAGGTATCATGAAGGCTCATAATTAAACTGAAGCTTACAGCTCAATTAAACTTGAGCATCATTATGCATAAAACATCAGTGGGCATCAAGAGTCCAATAAAAAGAGACGCTATCAATGTTAACAGCCAAAAGGTAAGACATAATATGGATTGGACCAAGTCTTCCAGATAAAGTCAAAGAAAATTGTGAATAAATTTGAAGTACAATCTAAGCCACATCTAATAAGCTGATTACTGTAAGTGTGACATTGGAGACAGAGTAACTGCAAGACATAACACAGAGCTCAGTTATATGCAAACCACAACAGATTAGGTTTGAAGAGGGGAAATACAAGAATGATTTATCTGGTAGAAACAGGACAGGCAATGCCTTTGACTGTGAAAACACCACTTGTGTCATCCAACCCCGTGCAGTGTTTGTTATATTTAGACACGGACATCCTGACCTTAGTTGGGATTCTCATTTCACTTTTATAGCTACATAATTTGGCAGTGCTTCCTATCTCAAGATCCCTGTAATCACGTAATTCCTTTATAAATATGTGGCAAATACTTTATAAATAAGCAGTAATGGAGCCATCAAACAGATGACTTGGATTGAAAGTACACTTCCAAACTCAAGGCAGCTTTGTCTGTTCCTGGTAGCAGTTGGCTTGTGTCAAATTGACATACACCTTACAAGATGTTTTCTTTTATATACCTCAAGGGAGCCGAAGGCTCAAATCCACAAAATTTGACGTGAAAATCTTTGTAGCAGTGGGTGACGCTTTGAATCAAAAGCTCACGGGATTGTATCTTGAAGTTTTCATATTTTTCTTTCAGTTAAGAGTCTTGTGTTAACTTTTTTAAAACACATAAGCAAATGCAGCAGTCAAAAAGTTTCAATATTGTTGAATTCCTAGCAGTGTAAAAATATTAGGAACAGCATATTGGTAAAAAATTGTGGGATAGAAATTATTTGTGATATTGTACACAGAACAAATGTGTTGCGAAAGAAAATTGTATAAGAAAAAATGTTACACAAGAAAACAGCTTTTGGTGCTTTTCTCTGAAAGGTATAACAGGCGCTTACAATGTCATCAGCTAAAATATTAAGAATGCATTGATTGTGCAATCTGTGTTTCTGTAGTGGGAAATTTAAGCCAGTGAGTGCTGGGGGAAGTACTGCAATAATATTCTAGAGGCAGCAGAGTATCACAGGAAGACTGAAGAGATCCTGGCGTGAAATGTTTTACACAGATTCTGTAAGAGTCATAGGTGTTAGTAAACTAATATGTCTAGATTCTCTTGTCCTTTTTATTTGCAGCTCTGTATGATTTACTATTCTTTCTCTCTTCTGTGGTGCTCTCTGGATTGGTACCTGCAGGAACCTCCAAGTTCCGCTTGCAAAAATATGATATTAGGAAGAAAATGTCATCATTTAATGTAGAGGAAAAAAGAAAATCTGTAAGCATGGAAGTCTGAGTGCCAGCACATATGCGATTCAACTTCTTCCCTTACATACACAACGCTTGTACAACTCCCATTGTCTTCCTGTGGAGTACTTTGTAGAGCTTATTGGGTATTGTTTGTGTAAAGCCAAATTATTAATTAATACCAGTTTCAAAGAATTTTCATCAGGTACCAGATATGTTGCAAAGAGAGTCCAGGGGTGAGAGGTTCTTCTCAATCTAAGAACTGCAGGAGACCTGCTGTGGTTCGGGTTTGAATCTGGATGTCCCTGGTTTCAGGCTGTTCCTTGGCAGATTCTCTTTTCCGGATCAGAGCAAGAGGTAAATTCGGTTAGTAGCTCGTAACTCCAAACAATATTCGGTCAGAGAGGTGGTGTCTCACAGAATCCCAGATCCGATTATGTGTTTGATCATGTCTTAATTAGCCACTCTACTGTTTATAGTGAAATGAAGATCCTCCAGCGCTAATTAAGAAGGGTCTATTAAGGCACATGGAAGTGTCTTCCTGATTTAGAGCTTAGACCTGAGTTAAACGGGCATCGATGGCTCTGCAGTGAATGCCCATATACGTGCTCTGTGGCAAATGCGAAGTTATTTACTTTAGCTTAGCTCACAGAGAAAGTGGGATAAACCAATTTAAATTTGTCCTGCCTGGTTAGTTCATGTGAGGTATATTGGTACTCCTTGATATTATTTAGATTTTATTGTGAAATCAATAGTTAAGTGTACATGTTACATTAGCCAAAACAGCGTGTTTGTTCCTTCTCAGGACCTTAAGTATTGTTTTTGTTATTATACTTGTTAGCGCATTATTATATTACATTAAATACCATTAACTAAAATTATAATTACAATCATTATAGCTCACATTGTATTAAACATTATATTGCGATAATATGATCATATTATAGCATTCTCAGTGGTGGTGGTAGTGATACATGCCCATTTCTGTAAATAGGTAAATTCTTTGTGCAGCTGAAGCAATGGTAGGAAGATGACGGGATGAAAGACTAACAATTGGGGTGAGTTCAACAGAAGGGGTAAAAATGGCTACTAAAAATTGCCCCTTAGAATTTTGGATCCACAAAATGCACAAGAAAACACTTCTGAACCTCCTGAGGGAAAGGCTTTCCTTTTAGACCCATTAGAAAACAAAAAATAAGATGCTCAGAAAACCTCCTCAAGGCAATACACCAGTGCTAAAATTATTTCTCTCTCGGCTTAGGTCAATTGCCAGCTTTTGCTCTGCCGCTCTTTGAGTTATGGTAAGGCAAAAGGGTCCAAAGTTGCCCCAAGAGAAAATACTGTTGCAAAAAGCTGCAGAGGGGATGCATTTGGCCCACGTCGGTTGTCGCCTAGTGTCTTGACACAAAACCAGGTATACAACAATACACGTGCCCCTGCAGAGAAATCTTTTGAGCTTGACATATTTTATATGAGCTTTTTATTCTCCCATTAAAAAAATACACAGGATATTAAGCATAAGAAAAAATGTTAAGGGTTTTGCTCAACCAACAAAAAAATATGAATTAATGAATCCCACAATCTGTTCCTTTCTCGGTTGTTCAGTGTGTACTGTGATACCCAATGTTTGGACTATTGTAATACGCTGACCCAGGTGAGTGAGAGAAGAACGAAGAGCACAGTGTTTCATCCTGAGGCTTTTTTATTCTTTCCCAAACGGTGCTGTTAGTAGCACGACAAAATTGTATTATAACAAAATTGTATAAAAATAAATTCCCTCCCCCCAAGCCAATAGGTATTGTTTCACAACTGGGAGGCAGAAAACATATTGGTTGAAAACATTACAATATTTAAAAACCACATGGAGTTGTAAAAACTGGAATGACTCCTCTAAATCTTCTATAAAATGGTTAATCTGTTGATTCTTAACAACTGCTATGTACAGTACAAAGAGCTTATAATTCACAAGTACAGGTTCAAGCAGTGTTCCCCGAGGATCGGGAGAAGAGACTGAAGCACTGAAAAGAAAGGGGAGGGAGACAGAAGGAAAGAAAGAATTAAATAAAAAAGGTCAAATTCTTAATTTGCTTTTTTATTTTGCGTTTTCCCAATTATTGTTCCCTGTCTCTTAACACTGAAAAAATCTTCTCTCAGTCTCTCTCGATGGAAATGGAAAAAATCAGTTGCTGTGTATTTTGGAATATTAATTATTAAACTTACTTGCTTCTTTTTTTTCATGTCTTCTAAGAAATCCTGCTATATTTTGCAAAACTTAAAATCAAGGGCTTGCCCGCAGTAGAAGAAAGGGAAGATATATTTTTTTTCTTCTTTTTAATGACAGTCTAACAGGAGTCACACAACTCACCAGTGCATTCCAAAAATTTTATGCTGTCATCATAAAAATCTGACTGTAGCAGAATCTGTCTGGCACTAGACATAGCCCTAACGACCCTAAACTCACATACGATCCCTGGTGATCAGAAGAAGAAAAATACAGTAAAAATAGAGAAATATGTAAACTGCTTAAGTGACAGAAAAATATTCTCCGGAGAATGTCATTCATTTTTTTCCTGTCTTTCACGACTGTCAGAGGTACCAGCTCTCTGAACTTGTCTTTTGTTTTGTTTAACAGGAAGCATAGGAGAATTTACTAGTCACTTGGAAAGTAAAATTAGCGATGGAGTCAGATCATTCCCCTTTTTCTACAGTCGCAACAGTACATTTACACTATTCAAACAGGAAGCATAACATAACCCGTTCCACTTTTACAAATGTTGGTAGTGATGAATTTCTCTCATCAGACTTCTGTTTCCTAGGGTTCATTTAACGAGAAATTATGTTTCAATGTAAACCAATAAATAAAGTTTTACATGAACACAGAAAAGTCTTAACAGAATCACACATGCATTTAAAAAAAAAAAAGAGTCCTTTTTATGTGCTTTTTCTTTTTTTTTTGTGTTAATACGAAATGGCTTGATTTTAATTGTGATTCATTTCTGGCATTGCTATAAATTAAGTAGGGAGGAATTTATAGGATTCTTTGAAAGTTCAAAAGCATTATAGAGAAACTATTCTAAAGAAATAAAGAATTTAATAGAGATTGATAAATTTTTACCATATTGTGTGACATTTGATGTTTTTACCTCCAGCTTTTGAAATCAGCCTGATAGCGGAGACTTCTTTCTGCCTCTCTCGACTATAGAGATAAGACTGAAAATATGAATCTTAAATGTGCTGACCCTAAAAGCAATGAGAAATATCAGAGCAGTATTGCTTTGAATAAATTACTGACATTTTAAAGCTATTTGGTGTTTAATTCATTATGGTTTTTAATATTGGTGGTTAGCAGCAGTAGTCTTTCTGTGCTGTTTTGTTTAGCTGTGCGATAGCAACATCTTTTACACGTTATCATGAACCCATTGTTTTGCCTGTAACTTGGGTGTCTCTCGTTCTTGGGTTGGGTTCTAAGTACGACATGGAGCATTTTCTTTCAGATCCTCCTTTTCCTCTCGTGGGAACTCTTGAAGAAACACTCGGCTTCTATGGAGCTCTTCTGAGGTGAAAAAAGTCAAACCTCCCTACGAACAGCATAGATTGACCAATACATGAATTTCTATTACTAAAAGCGTACTAAAAAGAAAGACCCATGTAACCAAAGACCTAAAAAGAAAGTCATAATTCAGACACGCAAAGAGCCGGTATCTGGGGGAAAAAATCCCTCTCATATGAAGAAGGCTTTGTCCTTGTAAGGCTTGGAAATACAGATATTGGGGGATTTTCATCTGTGCGAACGGTAGCTGGACAATGGTCCACCAGGAAGAGACATTCTTTTAGCTGCTGATTCATCAGAAAGATTGCTATCCTAGTCTCCAACCAATGAAAGAAAAAAATGGGCAAATTGTCAGCTCAATACAGTCCTAAGCTGTATTCCAGCCAGGGAGGTGTGTTCCCAGCAAAAAGTAATTTCTTCCCATCTAACTGGATACCTCAGTGTACCAGGGCCTTGGAGAACGAGAAACGGGCAATTTCAAAACCAGGTTTCCTGATATCTATAAATACTTCATTAAAGCTACCAGAAGTCCTGTCCTCAAAGCGTGCTGAGGCGAACATCCGCATCAGCGGGTCCACTCCCTCCTGATCTAACTGTGCACGTCCTCGTGTTTAATTCTAACAGTTTATAGGCCTCTGTCTGCTTCGCTGGAGTATTCTACGCCTTGCAAACGTTAACAAATCCAGCTTCAAAACATCCTGAGAGGTAGTGTCAGGAAAACATCGTATAAATATTTTAATCTCTCTTCTTGCAGTAGAACTTTCACTTCCCTTACACACATCCTTTATGTTTGTTGAACTTATATTTACTGGTCTAAGTTTTCTTAAACCAAAACAAAACAGTAATTTATCTAGTTTATTTCTTTCAAAATGGTGTTCTTAAAGTACATCTTGCAGATAGATTATCTGTCCCTCACAGCAAAGCCTCACAATGGGAGTCTAATAATTGCTCTTTTTCTAATTTCACTAAATGAGTTATAATTATTTTATGTCTGTTTTATGGTTACTGAATAGTATTAACCTAAGCTCTAATTATAATATAGCTTTCAAAGAAATGTATGGACACCAAATTGATGGACTGCCAGCTTATGTAGGAAGATCACATAAAGCAGATATACAGCTAATAGTTTAAGGCATAACATGTTAAATTCAGGGGCACAACTTGTTCATGAATAAATAACAGGGTTTAAATTCATTGACTATCTTTTTTAGTAGATCAAACAGAGAAGAACATGATTAATGCTTGTCAAATGAAAGTACAGTTAAAGTTGAATGTTACTTATAACAATAGGATTGGAAGTCTCTATCAGAGTCTGAAAATCAGGTTAGTCAACACTGTAATGGTAATGGTGGATATTACGTCTGTTTTCTGATGGTTTGCCCTGTATTAGAGCATTATGAATGTTACTGCCATAAATTACCCCATTGTTTTTCATGTATAAAGCGATTCTTGACCAAATATTCCGTATTTTTCTTCTTCTCAAGAGTGGTTGAAAGTCAAAACAT
The DNA here is from genome assembly GCA_008921705.1 of Burhinus oedicnemus. NCBI lineage: Eukaryota > Metazoa > Chordata > Aves > Charadriiformes > Burhinidae > Burhinus > Burhinus oedicnemus. The sequence goes on along the minus strand of VFFE01007179.1, from coordinate 3,353,523 downwards.
TAAGAATCACAGATTTTAACATCTATGCATGTTTTATATAGCCTCTACCTGCCCCTGCCATTGTGGTGTCTGGCTGCAGATTTGCACATGTGGACCCTCATCCCTGTGCGTCCCCGGAGTGGACAGAATCTCCTCCTGATGGAGCTTCTCGTGGCTCCCAGCTGTTCTGCAGACTCCCCCGCCTCCCCCGCTCCTGTCCGGAGGGGATGCATGGCTTGCTTATCTCAGAATAGAGAATCAGGCTTCTTTGCGTATTTCTCATCCATTCACTGGACAGGTCAGCAGAAAGATGTTGTTTGGCCCTAAATCCTCAGGAGGGCCATCGGTAGGGTCTTTTTCCTTTTGCCTTTGGTATGAGAGGCTGCGTTGGGCAACACCGACCCTTTGCCGGTCATAACACGGCTAACAAAACAATGCCTGACCATTCCCCTCCCTAAAACCAAGCACACCAGAAATAAGCGAGAACTTCCTTCCCCAAAGGTGATCCTTCTCATTTGGAGACCCTGAATATATATGACACCCATTCATCCTGGATTTAGATTTCAAAAGTCGCTTGCAGACTTGTAGTTAAAAAGCGCTGTTTGAATTAGCTTCAGACTAAACAAATTAGATGTGTAAAACACACCTGGCTCTTATCTAGCTAACAGCTAAACCTTGGACTATGAGAACTAAATAAAACCTATGAGCCATTTCCTGGCCACTATGTGAGATTTTCCATTAAGTTTATTTTTTAAGCCTCAGTGTCTGTTTCTTAATTACTTAAAGGTCCGTGGATTCATTCTGTTGTATGAAATTGAATATAAATTGTTTACCAGACTTAAGGGGGCAAGGAGATTATGCACTTTCTTATTTTTAATATTTCTCTCTCCTATCTGCTGTGACCAGACAGAAATTTCAAGCAACAGTTCTCGGAAAACATATGGAGATCAGCCTGGGAGTTTTGTAAGGTAAGGGACCGGCCGCGATGCCAGGATGTCTGGCTGCTGCTTCTGCTGAGCAGCTCCGCATCCTTTCTGTTTTGAAATTATTCTATTGTAACCATTTTCAGTCTAGTTTAGTTTGGCAATATATCCTTGTTTCTAAAGGTGTCTACACTTATTTGACTACAGAAAATATTTACTTTTCTAAAGGGCAGCTTAACCTTTGTTTAAATTTGAGGTGAGCGAAAGGTCATTGTAATTATTTGCTGTATTATTTGTGTCACATCTGAGTTACTATGAAGGCTGAACATGCATTGCCCTTTATTAGGAAACTGCTTAACAAAGCCCGATATAACCACATGTTTTGCATCCAGCAAACATTTTATTGAAGCAGCAGCTTGTATAGGAAACTTTCTCCTCTCTTGAGCTCTGACTGAGAACATTGAAGCTAGCAGAAGGCATTTCCAGGGGATGGGATAGAGATGGGTGGTTTGTTACGGCAGCTATACCCACTTTGTTTTAAATATCCTGCAGTCGGGAAAAGGGGAGATTTGAGTTCAATGCTTCCTGATAAAGAGCTGCAGAGTGGAGAAATCGCGATAGTGATGGAGGTTTTATAGCTAAGCTGGAGTCACAGGACCATCACGCTGCTTCTTCTAACAAAGGCTTACTTTTCCATAGCCTTCGCAAAACCTAACTTCCCCATAACTTCCTTCAGAGGTAAGGAAGAAGAAATATGCAATATGGCTGTAAGTTATAACTAAAAGTTACATGGGATGTTTTCATCATATTTACAGGTAGGAGCATTTATCTGTCTTGCAGAAGGCTGTTAATTGCTGGAGGTGGCAGCTCCACCATTGCAACCAGCATGGATGGAACCCCCAACAGCAGAAGGACATGGACCTGTTGGAGTGGGTCCAGAGGAGGCCACCAAGAGGATCCGAGGGCTGGAGCCCCCCTGCTGTGAGGACAGGCTGAGAGAGTTGGGGTTGTTCAGCCTGGAGAAGAGAAGGCTCCGTGGAGACCTTAGAGCCTCTTCCAGTCCCTAAAGGGGCTCCAGGAAAGCTGGGGAGGGACTCTGGAGCAGGGATTGGAGCCATAGGATGAGGGGGAGCAGTTTTAAACTGGAAGAGGGGAGATTTAGATGAGATATTAGGAAGAAATTCTTGACTGTGAGGGTGGTGAGACACTGGCCCAGGTTGCCCAGAGAAGCTGTGGCTGCCCCATCCCTGGAGATGTTCAAGGCCAGGTTGGATGGGTCTTAGAGCAACCTGGTCTGGGCAGGAGGTTGGAACTAGATGATCTTTAAGGTCCCTTCCAACTCAAATGACTATTATTCTATGTATGGCTGTGGCTGGCTCCTTCTCAGCTGGGGCAGATGTAATTCCCAGACTGAAAGCCAAGATCACCCTCTAGTTTTGTTGCTATTAATTTGTTGCAGCATTTCTGGTCTAATGATTATTTTTTGTGAGATGTTGCATTGCATAAATAAAGCTGCTGACTCTACTTTGATATATAGTAGTGATCCAGTGAATAATGAATTGCTAATCTCATTCGAGACAAAAACCTCAGTGCCTTTGCTGTAGAAATTGTCTTTTAAGTAGAGCAAATGAACATTTAACTAACCTTAGATTGGTATGTCTTGTCAAAGACTGAAAACATTTCACCTGATAAGATTTGCACACAGAAGAAATGACAGTGTCAAACAAGTCTTCAGGAGCAGAAACCCCACCATGAATTTGTGTGGATGCACAAGTAGTATAGGATTCAGCATTCAATAAGACAAGTTACATTGTGATGCTGTAAAAAGGAAATTGTTTAAATATATAAAAGGTATTACATCAAGTACCAAAAAAAGAATCACATTCTTTTTCAAGGTATGAGTCTTGCCTGCATCAGTAACAAAGTGATGCTGCTCTCCTATGGAGAAGCACACAGATGCAATCAGGATTATCTCAGTTCCAGGCTGTCTAAAATGGGACAGGAAAGAACATGAGATCCAACCAAATGAGAAATGAAACTGGAATTTGATCAAGGCAGGGGGTGACTCGTCTGCTAGCTGGGAATGTGCCGCCTAATGTTGGAAGACAGGTGACCTGCCCCTCTGGATCAAAAGTCTGTGTCCCCAGCAGGAGCACGGTTGCTCTGGTAATAGATTCTCTGAAGAGCAGAGTGTATGTAGAGACGAAGCTGTAATTTAAAGTCATAGAACCATAGAATGGTTTGGGTTGGAAGGGACCTTAAAAATCCTCTAATTCAACCCCTCTGCCATGGGCAGGGACACCTCCCACTAGATCAGGTTGCTCCAAGCCCTGTCCAACCTGGCCTTGAACACCTCCAGGGATGGGGCAGCCACAACTTCTCTGGGCAACCTGGGCCAGTGTCTCACCACCCTCACAGTCAAGAATTTCTTCCTAATATCCAATCTAAATCTTCCCTCTTTCAGTTTAAAACTGTTCCCCCTCATCCTAGGGCTTCCTGGAACCCCTTTAGGTACTGGAAGGGGCTCTAATGTCTCCCCGGAGCCTTCTCTTCTCCAGGCTGAGCAACCCCAACTCTCTCAGCCTGTCCTCATAGTCAAGAAACTTTGCTTGAATTTGTTACTTGGAAAATATCCTAAGAGCAGCTTATTGTGATAGACTGTGTGTAAATAATCAGCACCTCCCAAGTTACTCCTGTGATAAAGCGTGATAGTTGCAAAGGGTTACTGCTTCATCGCATCACTCAGATGGTTTTATATCTGCATGGCAAAGTAGCAAATATATATGGATCTGAAAGTGCTTGATACATGGGACATTCAGAGCATGTTTTTTTGAATTTGTGTATATTTATGGTCACTCACTAAAGGATCAGTGACCCTTTGATAGATTAATATAATGTACTTCAGATACAGTACCCCAAGTAAAATGACTTTGACAGTGAATCCACTTGTTAGTGCTTGACTTGCTATGCAAGTGGTAGAAGAGATAGGCCTTCCGTTCAAAAATCTTCCCTAAAAATCAGCCCGGCCGCCAAAGTACACTGCTATATTGACTCAGTCCTATCTTTTCAGTAAATAGAGTTTTTTTGTCTTTCACTCAACAAGTTCCTTTTAACAACTTCCATTTAAAAACATCAAAGAGAAGACGGAGGTGGTAGGAGATAGCCAGCAATCACAAGCCAGGACCGGATTGCATAGACCTTTAAGGGTCAGGTGAGAGTATTGCTCTGTGGAAATACCGATGTGAGCAAAGGGAAGCAGAGAGACGTCTCTGCGCGACCTCGCAGCGGGAGACGAGCCTGCAGCGCCGCAGCAAAGGTTTGCGTTGGCAAAGGTCCACCCTGGGGAAGGCCGTACGGGCGTTGCACCCTGTCTTTGTTGTTCCGCAGATAATGTGGCAGGGGCTCAGCTGGAAACGGTGCCATTTTTTTCTCATTGCTGAGCAGAAAGTCAGATTTCTGAAAACACCAAAGGCTTTAAAAACATTTTTTTGTTTGCCTTTTCGAAAGAACTGCCTGCGAGACAGAAGTCTCACATCAGAAGTCGTCTTGTAAAAATCCTGGGGAGTATTGTTAACCCTCGGTGCGCGTTTGGTGATGTGTCAATCTTCTAGCGATACCGCTCTGGCTAGGAAATCATAATTTATTGAGGTCAATGGGTTAATGGGCTGGGCTATGTGCTACCAATTGGTAGACATAAAATATATTTAGTCCTGTGACATACCTAAAAGGTTTTCAATAGAGGGAGGCTCGCAATAAAAACGTGGGATGAGTCGTTCTATTATTTTTCTCCCAGAGCATTCTTTTCTTTCAAAGATAAAGAAAAAGGAGAGAAAGTTGATGTCTGAAATCAAAAAAAGCTGGGTAGCTGTTATGTTGCAGATGTGCATTTTATAGTTTAATATTTTTTGCGTGAAAAAGCAGTTGGGATTCTAAGCAGACATGATGTAGAGCAATTTAAAATTAATAGAGCACTTCAAATTTTTAGGAGCACTTTAAGTTAGAAGTGATCTTGGTTTTGGGCAGGCTCGGGTGTAGAAGGATGTAAAACTATGAAAGAGCTCCGGTTATATAAGAACATATTGGTATAAAGGCAAACACTAATATAGCAGATTAGGACAAAGCAAACTATTTAAAAATGCGACAAAACAAAAATTCTAACAACAAAATTTGTCTCGCTACGTACTTTCAGAATGTTTATTTGGCTTCTGTTATTCTGTTATTTTAAACACCCCGTACGAGATGGCATAATGGTTCTCAGAGAAGAATATTGAGAATAAATATTACCGAAAATGCAGAAATTCTGCTCTTGCCTGTGTGCCCTCCTGTGGGCTGACCCACGCTCCCGCGGGGGAAGCAGGTTATTGACCAGCACAGGGGAGGCATCCGCCAGCCCCTGCCCGTCTTTCCTAGGTGAAAGAGCAGGGTGATGCAGAAGGAGACAAGCTCGTTATTGAGTCTCTCAAAGGCCACAGGGGCAAGACTGGGCTAATAAATTCTTTCTTAAAGTAAGTAAATGCTTGTGCTGCCTCGTGCCCTCCCCGCAGCCTAGCACTATGTTTCCTGGGTACTGTACAACTGTTGAAATTTTCTTCCTCATCAACAGATGTTTTTTCTACTGCGCCAAGCTGGCCAAAATTTTTAGGGTTTTTTGTTTGGTTTGTTGATTTTGGGTTCGGTTTCAGGTTTGGTGGGGTTTTGTTGTTTAGGATTTTTTTGGGGGAGGGGGGATGGTTTTTATTATTGTACCATCATCAGCATCCATACAATTGGAAAGAAATGGAGTATTGTAAAATATAAAATTGCTTGGCTTGTCGGAGTATGATGTGACATGCGTGAATGTTCCCAGGAACATTGCTCCTGCTTGTGGCAGGCGGGAGAATGGAAATCTCTGGGGCTGGAGGGTGCCTGGTGGTGGCCTGGGCAGGGGATGCCCACGTCAACTAAGGGAGAATCTCCCTGGGTTGACAGAGGCTCTAACACCAGACTTAAATACTTGATCTATAGCACATCCATGCAGCATTTGATTAAACCGGGCCTGAATCGCCATTTGAATTAATCTCATTACCAGCTTGTCTGTCCAGATCAGTTATTTCAGTACCAATATCCATTATGGTCCTCCGGAAACCGAGGAGCATCAGTCACCTGTCAGGCATTTGGGGCTGGCATCGTCGATCAGATGTAAGCGGCTCCCAGAGAGTCTCCCAGACAGGTACGTACAGTCTGTGAGGGAGAAACCACTCACCCTGCTCAACCCGACGGCTCGGGGAAAGATATAAGGGTGGTCTGGAGGGTGAAATCTCAGTTCCTTTTCCACAGGAAACCATGAAATGTACCCTCAGTTTTGCAAAATGCGGGTCTCTGTTAAACAAGGCCTGTTTTTTCTAGTTCTTTTGTTTACCTGGAAGCTAACATAAAAACATGACCCTCATCTGAGGTGCATTGATGTGGTACAAATGACACGATTATTACCCATAACAAGGCTAAAACCTTCAATGGGTTTGAAACACTCCTCCATCAACTGGAGTATATTAGAAATAGCTGGATACACAGATTTTAGGCACTTTAAGCTTTTTATTGCATCGGAAAGATCAAGTAGCTCTGAGTACTGCATCCCAACTAAGTTCATTGCTGTGGTATTCCTGTGAATGATTTAGTAAGGAACCAAATATTCCTGTCACTCTCAAGAAATTAAGCATAATGCATTATGTGTCTCTTTAATGCCTGGTTCATTAAACTTTTGTATTGATTTACATTGTTTGCTATTTCGGCATATATTTTTTATATTATTAAATAATGTGTTTTGTGATAATGCATAGATGTCCTTATCCCATTGGACAAGGCTTGTTGCAAATATGATAATGAAAAAAGTAATCCCTCCCTCAAAGCCTTGTCCCCTCTACATTCATGACACTTACATATATCATCATATAGCAGATTTTTTGCAGTGTCTGTCTGTACATACAGACACTCCTGTCTGCCTTAAAAAAAATAATCCTATGTATTTTAGTAGAGGTACAGTCAATAAGATTTTTTACAAATAACATAAAAACTATTAAAATTTAATGGACAATATGGGGTTTTTTTTCCTCTTTTTTTAAGCTGTCTCAGATATTTCTGTATATGTGTTTTGATTTTATGAACTAAATTCTAGTGGATAGTTTGAAAAAATCTATATGAAATTGCAAAGAATTTTTCCCAAAGTGTTTTGTTTTATACATGCATTATAAATATATAATTTCACATGTGCACACTTTATTTTTCTTATTTATATTCAAAATGACAAAAAGATTATCAAAACCAATGCACTTTGTTTTACAGCGAAAACAAAGAAAAAGACCGGGAGTCCCCTGCCTCCTCTGTACCGGGAAGTGTTTCGTTTATCAAACTTTATGCAAAAAATGCATTCCCCACCACATACCTTGAAATGCCCGACTTTTGCCCGTTTCCTACACTGCACAGTGAAATGGTGAAACTTTGGTGGAAAAGCCTACAACAGTCTTTACATGTGTTGTACACATCGGCCTCTCTTTTCATGCCAGTGCCTAACTGGAGATAGGGGGAGATGTGAAGGGGTATAAAAAATAAGTAATTGCCGCATGCGTTCCTTGCCTTCTGACATCAATTTCCTTATACAACGGCAAGTCGTTTAGTAGCGGTGGTTTATAGCACTAAAGTACTTCTAAATGAACGGGGAAAAATAATCAAACGGTGAGGGCTGTCTTCTTCAGTTTGCATGATAACGCTCCACTCCGGCCCTGGGACTGGACCAAGGTAAACTGAAATAAGGATTAACTGACAATAGCAAAGGCTAATTTACAGAAACCACATGAGGAGTTCCTGAGCACAGCCCAGATAACGAAAATATTATCAACGTTGTTTACAGTGAAGTCAGTCAGTTTATTAGTTGGAGTGCTTCATTATGTATAAAAGATGCCAATGATAGTCTCCTAGTCAAAATAAACAGGCATAAAGTGTTCCACATATACAGTTTGGAGAGAACGGTTACTTTGCTATTTATTTAATAATTGACCATAAATGGAGTCAAAGTGCAAAGGGAAAAAAAAACCCTAAAAAAAGCAGCACACTAAGGGCTTTTTGAAAGATTGATAAATAATGTGGAATCTCAATTAGGCTTTAGAAGGAATGCAGATATTAAAAATTTGGTCAAGAATCTAATTAGCTGGAGGTAATTAAACAGTCTCACACGGGGTCATTAATCTTTTCCACAGACCTTTGATGTTTTGCACACTGTCTTCTAGTCATTAATAAAATTCATAACACTCCTCTTTGTGGTGTTTTATCATCATGTTTTTCTCTGTAAGAGCATAGAGCAAGTGTCATTGTATCACAAGGGCCTTACTTTAGTTAATTTCTTTTTTTCTGCTTGTTAGACTTAACTCTTTCTTGAACAAAATGATACCAACGTAAGCCAGAAGTTGTAAGACAGGTTTTAAATCCGTGATATGTTATCCCTGGTAGCTTTCAAAATCCGTACGTGAAGACATAAACCAAACGTTTCTGACTCATCTGGTGAAATAAGAAACTTTTTTTGAAATTTAGTTCAGCTGTCCGATGCTTAATTTTGTAACCCGGTTCATACATTAGTCATATCCATTTCAGAAAATGTAGAGGATTTTATTTGGCTTGCTTTCTTCGCTTTAGGTTTCTCTTGATGGCAAGTCCCTTAGAGGCATAACCTGTACTGTGCGGTTAATTTTAGTGGTGTAACCAGAGAGCTCTCGAGGACAGGGCTGTGATAGAAGCGAGGAATAATTATGAAAAAGAACTAAGTAAAATGGAAATTTGTTGAACGTGACTGATTTTATGTACAGTCTCAAAAAGGAAGCAGTACAGTACTTCAATAATGCATTATCCTGACAGATTTCAAAGACAAACTGTGTTCAAGAATAGCTGAATTTAAAAGGCAAGAAAGCTACAAAGGGCGCCTTTGGAAGATATAAAGATATGATTTCTATTACAAATATTAATATACATACATATATAGTGCGTGTGTGTTGTATATTTATGGATGTTTGTATTACAAGACCTACATTTATGAGCTGCTATGTAGAGTTGTATGAGTAAGTATAAATAGAAAGATATATAAATGATTTGTTAATGCAATGTGTGTATCTATACAAAGACATCTCACGTTTTAGGCGAATACATTTCTGAAACAGACAGATCCATTGTTTCACAAAAGTATTTGTACGTTTTGTATTTCGGTCTGAACTGTTTCAGGCATTTGCTTGTCGATGGCAAGAACGCATTGAGTCCTTATAGGACGTAGAAACCGAGCTAGTATTTTGCGAGCCTTCAGGTAGAAGAGCCCAACGCCAAGCTGTATGGCATTATCTGCTGTGAGATGCATAAAAATACGCACCTTCCCTTTCTTTACAGCAAGTGAAGAAATGTAAAACGGTCTTTAGATACTGTGATAAATGGCAACAATTGAAAATGCTGATAGGGATCATTTTTGTGTTTTTATGACTGATTTGCACAGCTGAAATATAGCAGATTTGTGCCTAAAAAGCTGGATGATCTTATCTGCTATTTTAGAAAGAAATCACACTTGATGCCATTTCAGGAGTAAGAGGAATTCACGAGAGACAGGAATGAAAATATCTAAGAGTATATAGTTATCCGGAGCAATCGTAATCTGAACTTGTGAAGTGTTGTTCCTTTCGTCTTGTATGTTCTGCCCTTGCATATTTGTCTGATAAGTCTCTGTCACTACTTGAAGTTGCTACTTTTTGCAGCATCTTCTATTAAATTCATAACCAAAACACAGCATAAGGCTGCACAGACCAGTAAAAAAAAAAAAAGTAGAATGCATAGCTACAAGGCTTTGGGTAAAAAACCCAGTTTCTTTCTCAATTGAATTTTAAATATAAAATTTTATGTGTCATTTTCTCAGAGGAGGGAAGTGATAGCAATTATTTTATTTCTATATTACTGGGCAAAAATGTTTTCCTCTAAAAATATCAAACCCACTGCATAATATTTTGCAGAGTGATCTACTTAAAAGTGAGTGGGAGACAGACAGCAAGGATTATTCTCTTTTATGTTTACTTGTAATCTATAGGCAAGTTTTGACAGTCTTTTTTTCTTCTGAAAAAATCGGGAAGGGAATATTAATACTTTTTATTCAGATTAAAAAAATTGTTTCTTACCTACTTAAGACTATTATTATGGCTGGAAAATTGATAAAGTGAGACCTTCACCACCATGATGAAAACTGAGCGACTGAGTTGCTAAGAGAAAGTCCTGCTAAAACTGCCTTTACTTTTTTTTTTCCCCTTAATGCTCATGCATTTGCAGTGACTAATTAACTTTTCAATAAGGACTTCATCTTTAGTGATTTGACCTAGCTTTCTTTCACAATATGAACCACCCAATAACCTCAGGAGCTCCACCAGGAAAACAAAGGACGGATGATGATGTCCTCGTTACTTCCAAAGTAAACAAAGAATATAAACCCACAACAAGCGAACAAAATCGAGCAGGCTTCTAAGGTCGTTAAGCGTTCTGTTTGTTAACATCAGAAATACACTAAAGCAGCCTAAATCTTCTTTAAAGAAAGGTTACTTTTAATGATAAATTTTAAGTAAATTGCAGATGTCACCTCGTGACCTTTTTTCAAAGTGATGCTAATGAGTTCCATAGGTGATTTAGACTGCTTAATAATAATGAGATTGATACAAGGAACGCTCGCATTGGCAACAATTTGATAATTGTCTGAGCGGGAAGAACTAGCCCTCCCTGGTGGTTTGAAAACATAGCTGAGATTTGAAAAGCTGTACAGAGCTCTTATTTAATCTGAGCAATTCTATAATGATGTGAAAAGGTAAGTGTTTTTGATTTAGTGATGTCTATATTTCAAGAGACAAGATGTTGATGATAAAGAAAAAAAAAAAAGGCAAAAGATGAATGGCTGGTTTCTGGAGACATCTTTTGGCTTAATATCTAACACCATGTATGTCTGTGTGCATTTCTCTCAGTTTTCCCACTAGTAAAATAGAATACTAATTAGATTTTGATTACAGTCAGTTTTTAAAGTGTGGAAGGCACACTCACATTTTGCTATTAAAAACTAATGTAATAGCCGGACACAATCCTTTGAGTCTGATGAGCTATCAGGGCTGATCAGCTGCAAAGAAAGTGTGTACAAGTTACTTACAAACGTAATAATTTTTTTTTCTGTGGTCAAAATTACCTGGGGGCTTCCTGGTGATGAATAATGAATACAGTGAAATACTTCTTCGGACCCTTTTAGGAAAATGGATGTTTTTTGGCACGTTCATGGCTTCAAGGTTAAGAGGTGAAGATAAAATTCATTCTTATAGGTACCACAGAGTTTGAGTTCTGTATTAGAAGTGACGGGGGGTTATCTAGGTAAAGATCTCTAAAGATCAGTGTTAAGACACGACTTGAAACCTAGAAGTGCCCAGGGGTGGATCTGAATACTGGTCTCAGTGGCTCTGAACTCGGTACGTAAGCGAAGCGCTGCAGGTGACCGTCTTCATTCACCTGGGTCACCCCAATGCAGACTGACCCACTGGGGAACCAGTAGAGACAGAGAGACCTGGATGAGTCCTCGTCACGCTGTTGGCCAGAAAATGTCATTGAATTTCACGGGTGGAGAATAAGAAACACCTTTATGCTTATTTAGGTATAGCAGTTTTGGTTTTTTAGGATATAGTGTCTGGGTAAAACAACTTCTTACATGACCTAGGGTACCAATATACTGCATTCATAATGCCTGTCCACTGGCAAAATGTATAAAACTCCTGAGTATAGATGCAATTTTTTAATATTTAAAATCCATTTTAGATACCGTGCTTCAACTTTAAACTAGTTTTGGGGTGAAAAAATGTAATCTCAGGAGAGCTGCTGCTGAATTTGCATTTATCAGTGTGAAATTTATCAGTTTAGAAAGCAGTCCAAACTGCTGAAAGCATATCTTTTATATACATGGACTGGATTAAACATCCTTCAACTTTAGGGAGAAATGTTGAAAAAAAATAATTGAGAAGCATTTCACGTAGATGCAATATCTTTATAGACATGCGATTATTTGTGTGTTTATAGCATTAAGCTGTTAGAAACTGTGCACTATGGCTGGAAAAAAAAAAAAAAGAATTATCCAAGGAATGAAATAATAGGAGTCTTCGTGTAATACTGAATTTTAAAGAAACGCTTTATCTAACAACACGCTGGCTATTTTAGATCTGAACCAGTTCCCATACTTAAAAAAGCAGTTACTCAATAACAGGAGTTAAAAACGGTCGGTGAAAAGTTTCTCTGTGAAGTCTATAAATATCTATTAGGATGTCCGTTAGATTGAATCAAATATTTCCTTTCACTCATGTTAACCTTCCCCAGACTGAGTTCTGCGAAGTTTTACGCATTCCTGCATGGGAGCTTCGGTCTGACAAACGAGAAGACAAAGGTGTAAATCTGTGGAGGTTCAATGCCACCTCGCAGTGTCCCCGTTAACCGTAAGGTCATCCCCCAAACAGCTGGGCAGAAAGGAAACGCGCGGCCCCGGGGCCATTATATCATTTCCTCTTCTGTTTCCTCTCAGCTACTTCTGCCAGAAAATGGCTAATAATGGGCTATTTGCATAGGGCAACGGGAGAAGGCAGGCTAAAGATATGTTTTAATGCTGAATTTCCTTCGTAAATGTAGTTATAAAAACTGGACTAAAGAGGGCAGGAGATACTCTATTTAAAAAACGAATGCGGGCAACTGGATAGTAAAACTCTACGGGGAAACAATAATATATATTTCAGTATATAATAAAGTGATTTATTTTCAATAAAATCTGTAAAACTGCTTTAGTTACTTTGACACCTTGATTAACTGGAGTTTCAAAGATATTTGTGTGTGTGCGAACCTTCTTCATACCAACAGTTCCAAATACTTTATTGCGTCTGCTATTGAATATGTATGTTTTAAAAGCATTTGCTACACTGTAGTTTTACTGGATGTCAGGGACAAAATAGATTAATATTAGACCTCAGCCAGAAAGCATTTCTGTGGCAGCACATGAAATGTAGCACTCTTCACTGCTGACGGTCTCCCTGACTTATTTCTCGGGATGCTTTATACAGAGCTATGGGCTACGGGATAGATTTATTTCCTCTAAAATCACTGATTACCATTATAAAATCCAGCCCTAAAAAGTTTGCAGCCTTCGAGGAAATTTTAGATCTGGCTGTGCCAGGAAAAAAAGAATTAGCGAAGCCAGGATGCGTCGTATACGTTCAGTTAGAGACGTCTTCCTACGGGCTGTACATTAGAGAGCGCAAAACTTTATTTCTCGGCTCCTGCGCCACACAAAGCCGTGCAGCACAGATAAAGAGGCTGCGCTGCCCCCTGCGAAGGTCCCAGAGTTTTTGCTGAAGCCTTTCTTGGGGCTTTTGGGGATTTCCATGCACATTACCTCACACCCGAAGGGGACACAGTGTCTCGCAGCAAATGCTTTCTCCTCCACTCAAGCACAGCGGGGAAAATTTACATTGGGAGGAAATCCTAGCATTGAGAAAGTTTTTGGTTTTTTTTTTTTTTTTCTTTTCCCCTTTCCTTAACACATGGAGTCTCTGTGAGAGCCTGTAGCTTGGCAAGGGTGGAGGGGGCTGTGGGTAACGTCTTTCTCCTGCCTTCTCCTGGCCCGGGATGGGGGGTAGCCTGGGTGCAGACCTTATTTCCCACAGGGCCGCCGTTGGGCTCTAGCTAGAAGCAAACGGCACGTTGCAGGGATGCGGGAGACACAGGAATTGCCCTGCCAGGATGGTTTTCTCCTGCCTTTTTGGTGCCCTTCCCTCTATACCAGCACAAGGGTATACAGAACATCTACCTTGCCAGTATAGCATTACCGCATACCCCAGCTAATCACTAAATAACCTGTTTTCATGGAAAGGATGGATGTGGCTGGGCTGGGGGGAGACTTGGCTATTGTAAGGCCCCACCATAAGTTGGGTGTCCCGATTCCTGTGTTTAAATAAAATGGGATCTTTCCAGGAATTTTCTGATGCTGGGTATGAACAAGTCACACAGCAGCATGAATTTGACTTCTACTACTAAATGCAGTACTATTTTGATTTATTTCTTCTACCTCTGTGTATATACACTGACTATATCTTACTGAAAAAAAAAAAAAAAGGATAAGCTGGATTTATTTTTTGTATAAATGATGTAATTTCTACATTTATATGTATTAAATTAATTAATATTTTAAAAACCTGACAAAACACACAAACACGAAGTTTTCCTAAAGCTTGGGCTCAAAAAAAAAAATTTTTTTTTTTTGGTGGAAGAAGAAAAGGGGATTTATTTTAAAATGATTCAAAACCCAACAACTTTAAAAATGTTGAAAATTTGCTATCTTCTGTATATTGACAATCTCTGTGTTTTGTTTCTGCTTGAATATACCAGAAGTTTGTTGCTGTTGTTGGTTAAGTGCTTCCAGTGCATTCATCTCAGACAGTATTAACAAGGAATAAACAAGACCTTGCTGAAGTTTTAGAGTAACATTCCAGAAACATCGGTATTTATGTGATAACTGTTCAGAGTTAATTTTAAATAAAGGACCTCTTTCTGTCAGATCAGAAGTGCAGAAAATCAGAACCACAGCTATCCTTCAAAGTCCCCGTTTAACAGTACATTATATTTTTTCTGAAGCTTCTTGGGTTGTTTTAGCACTGATGTGTGTCAGTCCGGTGAATGAACTGAACAGAAAAAAGACACATTCTTTGAATACAGAAAGATTAGAAACTTGTCTGTGGACCAAAGTCCAAGAGTAAACAAAGGTTGCACGAGTCCCTTGGGAAAGCGCTCAAGTTACATGTCATGTGTTAAATGTTCTTATAAACCTCACGATGTTGGTCCTGTTTGGAATTTCATATGCTCTATGGCTAACTTATCGCAACACAGACCTGAGAGGAGAAAGACACCAAAACTGTACAGACAACTATGCATAAAATGAGCGTTAATAACTTCCAGGACTTTTTTCCAAGGTTGATGATAATTTACTCCACAGAATTAAGACTTTTTTTTTTTTTAAAGATGTCAGAACGCTAAAATGAAAAGTATGCAAAATTATTCCAGTTTGAGATGTAAATTATGCTGCCAGAAAGATGGGTGATATGTGTAATGGAAGAATTAGGTCTCCTAGACTAAAGCAGATTCCGGTAAATCATAAAATATGTAAGGAGTCTGTGGCCTATCCTGGATTTGCTAAAATGAATATAAATGTGACGAGCATCTGATGGCATGATAACTTCTGCCCTTTTAAAGCTGTGAATTCCCATGTAGAGCCAATTCACAGCGTGTGCTTCGGGCTAAATACCGGTCGGAGGTGAACACCGCGTTCACTTCTGAAGGCTTTTGACTATTTACAGGCTATTTTTCTACCAACGCGTTGGACTGGAGATCGTGGAAATCTTCTGGCTTCTGGAAACCCACCTTCAGCTGGACGCTGCTCCGCCCGTTGCTGCAGCACGGCGGAGCCAGCCCTGCCGTGTGGCTTCGCAGGATCAGGACCAGGTGCAGGTTGTCCCAGGAGGTGAGAAGAACAGCCCAGGATCAGTGCAGGGTTTAATTTTTTGCTTTTCATGCAATACGAGCCCAGCTTTATTCCTTTAATTTGACAATAGCTGCAAAAAAACCTTTTCTTTTGCCATCAAGACTGCCTCCTTCATGTAAGGTGGCTTGTAATTTCTGCTTACCTAACAAGCTTTTACGTCTCCAAGGTGTTAAGCCCAGTGTTCTACCTGGTCCTGTGTGCTCACACATCCTCCATCTGCCGTAGGATGGAGAGCACACCCTGCCCCTGCAGCGTGCTAAAAACCTTAATAACTTTTCCAGGTTCTTGGGCTGGGACCAGAATCAGGAAATCACTGTCCGTGTTTGATCTGACACCACCTGAATGATGTACAGGAGGCATTTGCTCTGGAGAAATAGTAACCAGGAAGTTTTTGTGACTTTTATAGCAAAATACAGTAAAGTTCAAGCTTCTTTTACCAGTCATTGAATAAATTCTTTTTGTCTGTGTTTATATATATGACATATATATATATATACACATATATGTATAAAATCTAACTCTGAACTTTGCTTCATTTGCTTTTCCCAAAGGCTCCAGAGAGTATGCTTGCAATCATCAACCTTTTCCCAGATTTATGTCGAGTTCACCTCTCACATATTTGTAAACTAAAAAATAAAGTTACTGTGGAGCTTGTTTGACAAAGTCCTTTTGTTAGGGGCAGCATCACGGCTTATAATGTTTATTTCCACCAAACGAAGATATGACAGTGTTTATGCCCATAGACTGAAGCCAAGTTTCCTTCTTTGTTTTGGCATATAGAAACCCAGGTTTAGTACCCTCAAGATGCATAAATTATGGGCCTACGGTTTTGACCACAGAGTGATAAAATAACGGCATTCGTACTTTCCGTTTATGGATGATTTAGTTTTACCGTCGTATCATCTCAAAACTCAGTCTTTAACACAACTTTTGAAAACCTCCAGGTGTTAACACTTGCCTTCTGTCCCTCCAGGAAGCTAAGCTGGAGCACAGTAGCTCGCTTAGACGGCAGGAGCAGGCAGCTAGATGATGTGCCAGCTCTCTGACCCCATTTAGCTTGCCTTTGCACCACTTTCCCGTTTGCCCTTTTGGAAGCGGCCTGCGAACAATTCTTTTAAAAGAGAAATGCTGTTTTGTCTTCTCTAGCCATGACGTGCATGCTCTCCAAATTCTTCTAGTATAAAGCAACGCCTCCCGTTTCTAACATCAGGGCCACATCCTAGGTATTGCACTCTGTGTTGCAGTATGGGCAGATCTATTTTGCCGTTTTTCCAGTGAAATTTGAGCTTCATAGGCCTCATATTCTCAGATTTCTTTTTCTGCAGTACCACGGTAGGTCCATTATTTCAGGACACGTCTGTGCCTTCTTAGCCACCGTTCAGGACAGAGTAGATTTATTTGGGTGATAGTCTTGAATTGTTTAGCGGAGGATTAATTACATCTGGGATTCTCAATTGAAATAGAATTTCTTCTCTCTTCTGGGTGTTTTACTCAGATTCTGGACATGGTTTGGGTTCAGATCAGGAATTGGTGTCCTTTTAGCAATGTATAAGCCAACAGCTCTTCCCTAATCATGTCTTCCTACTTATTCTTTCAAACCTTTATGCTATGAATGCTGTTTCCATGTTTATGTGAAGTGCCAAAATCTCCCGTTTTATCCAGGAGTTTCATAGTTGCAGTCCTTATCTTTCATAACTGAAAACTCTTACATAAATCACCATATCACTTTTTGAATTAAGGGTAACTTTGACAGTCTTTTTGTTTTTCTTTAAACCCTGGCCTGCACTGCTTGTGGATGTAAAGGCCATTTATGTGTTTTTTCCCCCTATTTGCAGAGCATTTCAATTCCCACGAGCCCTTCCAGCTTCTGTGTTCTTCTATCCCAACTGTTTAATTTCTTTTGACTGTTTTTAGTATGTTTGTGTATTCACTGACCACTTAATGCCTACTTTAGGACTTACCTTTATTTCGCACCTCTTTGCAGAAGCCAGGCACAAGACACAACATCTCCACAGCTTCTTCATCAGAGAAACCTTCAAAGCCTCATGCCTTTGTACCTTCCTCCCTGACCATCTCAGGTGTCCGGGCCTGCTGGGAGGAAAGTTGTTTAAAGAGATTCTTCTCACGGACTGAGGATTCTCATGAGGAACGGGTCCTGTGGACCTCTTGAGACATCATCTCAACAGCTTTAGAAGGACAAGTAGGTGTGGGAGGCAGTAAGAGAGGGAATTCTGTAATGCCCAACCTGAAACTCACAATGGAGGGAGGGCTGGGAGCACAACTCTTACGCCTTCCAGTCCATAGAGCACAACTTGAAGGACAACTGCTCGTCACTGCCATGTCTCCAGGACAACAGCAGCCACTAGATACCTGGGACTTCTCCAGCAAGAAGTTCCAGCCAAGCTTGGGACAGTCTGACAAGAACTCCAGAGGAGCCACTGACTATTTAAATTAAGAGAGTGGCAGGTTGGACCGTGTAAAATCTGACATCTGTGTGAACCTTCTGAGCGCTGTGTTACTGGATTTGGAGACGAATGTAGGTCAAATCCTGCAGGAGGGGGAGGTGGAGAGATGAGTTTGTTTCTGTTCTCCATCCAAAATGCCAGCTCTAAATATATGGGCAGCTCTGACCTCTCGTTTGCACAGGAGGAATTTCACTCCAGCAGGGCAAACTGCCATCACATTGCCACTATGCAAAAACCGTTGCTTCTTGCTACTAAAAGAGTATAAATAAGTAGTAAGACACAGAAGCCACCATGCCCCTGTGCGTTCATCAACTTCTGAGTTGGATGGGTTGTAGTCACAGGAATTTATCTGCTATTGGGCTTGTGAAAATTCACCAAAGCCATCACAAACCTGCTGAACATGAGAGGTAGGGACTTTTTCTAGGTAGGATATCCAAAGAGTCCCTCCTCAGGGCGCATGTTTATACCTTGCACAGCTCCTAGATCTGCCCAAGCTTGGTGGGCTCCAGCCCATTGCATCTGTTGTCTATGGCTGACGTTCTCATGAAACAAGTCCTGTCTGGGACTGCAGCAGCGGAAGTGGAGGGGAGCCAGGACTGAAAGTCTGAAAGACCTGAGAGGGGGAGAAGATGTTGATCAGGCAAAGGTAGTGAGGCTGAATATTAGGTTAATCACAGGAAATAGGTGGGAACAAGGCAGTTATGGACTTGGCACTGGCCGGGCTAGTGGTATATGAGGGAATAATGAGATTTTGGGGACAGGGTTAGTATCTGGGACAGGAACCAGTGTGGAAGGATGGACAAGGGTTCAGGCCTGGTGAGGTCGTAATGAAATGCCTGGGAAGAGGAGCAGCAAGTACATGAATAAAGGACTGTGGCAGGACAGAGAAAGACGTGATGAAATGGTGGGAGAAACAAGAACATGGAACATGCCAAGCAGTTCTGATGCTGCACGACCAGGATTTGTAAATCCGTTCCTAAGGAAACCAGACATAGGTAACTGTGGCCAGTGTATGTGTCTGCCCTTCAATGATAGCGCCTAAAATTGTTGGTCAATTTTAGCCACTGAGAGTAAGTGTCATAATGTTATTAATTTCCTATAAATTTCATGAAATAGGCAGTTGGGTAGATGGGATAGGCTCAAATTAGTGAGGAAAAAGCTGCACCATCAGCTCAGCTGTGACAAAGTGAGAAATCCATGCTGGAGAGAGGAGGAAACCATACTTCATAAATTCTTCTCCTGGTAGAACCACTTGTGTACCACTGATCTTGTTTATTAAACCAAAAATTAGATTGAAAACATTAAGGCTGCAAAATCAGGTACCTCCAACCTGATATAAGTGAAGTAGCCTTTGCATTTTCTGCTTCTACCTTATGATACAGGTTGAAATCACACAATCTGGTAATATCTTCCCTTCCATCGGTGCATAGAATGGGAGTTCCTCAGCCAACATCTTATCCACGCAGCTCACCGTATATCTGAGTGTCTCTATTCAAACCTGGCTCTGAAGACATCATTACTGAATTGTTTCACTGGCTATTCAGTAGTGTATATCTGTAAAATATCTGAGTGCTTTAGAAATGTTAGTTAATTGTCACAACCCCCTAGTGGGGACAGCAATTTCTCCGCTAATAGATTAGGAGTTATAACATGGGAATGTTATCGAAGACCGGCTCCCCGAATACCCCAGGTAACACGCAGATCGTGACACTGCAGTCACCGTGTTTGGAGCACACTTCCATCGACGTTAGCTGCAGCTGGGGAGGAGCTCATGCTTGCTGCTCCGGAAAGTTAGAGACGCAGAAATAACAGCCTACTGGGAATAGTTTGGGTTAGGTAACTTGCTTCACATCCCACCAGAGTCCGTTATAGAGATCATGCATTTTCTTTCTGCATTTGGTGTATACTGTCCAACTTGTGCAACAACCGAGATTGATAGATAGCAGAGATATTAAATATATTTATATACAGTTATGATTATACAATTATACAAATGATACAATTGTCACAGGTAATTCTTTTTTTATCTTATCTTAATGCTTCCTCAGAGCAAATGTTTGTTGTGAACTGAATAAGGAAAGGCCCGTAAAGAAGTAATTAGGCAAATAAATGTTGCATCGTAGCAAGTATCAGGGTAGAGAGTTAAGACTGTCCACAGTTCTTAAGGTCTAAACACTTGATTTTTCAGCACTGATGTTTCTCAGCAAGGTGTGGGTGAGAGAAAGGCAGAGACAGGCAGAAAGCGAAAAGAGAAAGTCTCTTATTGCTGCAGTTCTTCTTGAGTTCAAACTCATTGTAATTGAGTGTTAATTTTTCTTAAATTAGAAATGATTAAAAAACTGTGGCCGGGGTTGTAATGTGAGATGATCTGAAAAGGAGGGTTTGCTTTTGAACCATTGCAGAATGAATTGCTATCTTAACAAAGTAAATGGCTTGCAAATATATCTAGTAATTGTGTATTAATGGAAACCGTTGTGCACACACTGCATATGCCTCTTCGTGGCTGCAAAATTTGACTGTCATTCAGAGATTTGATTATAAGAACCTTTCTTAAAAAAGTCTGGAAGGAATGGAAAAACTTAGGGTTCAGAGCATAAGAGAGTCAGGTCAAGAATATTTTTCTCTAGGCAAACTATTTTATAGTAGCTCATTTCAAGGCTTTGTGTTGTCTCGAGGAAACACCCAGCAGTGGCCATTTTCGGAGAGAAGATACAGTTCTAACCTGGTGTTGTTATACCTTTGGCATTTTGTGATATGGTTTTGTAAGACTTCCTCATTATAAAAAAAAAAATTGCTAAATAGACTTTAAGTTAAAACAGACAAATACCTAGACAGCCTACAACATAACAGGGTAAAGATCAAATTCTACCCTTGCCTAAATTCAAACGTCTCATTAACATTAATAGGGTTGCATGTGTAACTGATAGCAAAATTTGGCTAGTAAACCTTGAAGGACTTCAGTTAAAAAAGAGATTTTTATGTACAGGCCAGGAAAAAACCAGCTGAAACTGATAAAAAGCAATTTATATCACCATAACGACAGTGCCTAGTAGTAAGATGTTGGGTTTTTTCCCCTTCAAGTGGGTAAAGATTGTTCCCAGACTGAAGCCTTCATCACAAGCCAACTTTTAACTGCAAGAAAAATGCCTGAACTGGTGAGTTAAGCCTTGCAGATTTTTATTTTTTTTTTATGCTGGAAATGTTAGCGCACAGTCATATGGTGCAAAAACCACCGGAGTAAGTGGGGATTTTGTCAGCGTGGTGTCTTTGAAAAATCGGGAAGTAGGATCATCTCTTGGTTATAGTTTAACTTTACTCTTAAATATATCTTGGGGTATTGGGGTCTTCTTTGCAGAAAGTTATCATACCTTACGTACTACCTCCATAAATAAGAAAGTCTTGTTTTTAACACTGCAGTCCTAGAAAAGTTTGTAATGAAAATTTCAAAATTTCCGTGCTTTGATGAAATTTTGGAATTATCCTTTGTGCTTCCCCATCTAACATGAATAAATATGTGATTTCCATTTTCACATTATTTATTCATATGGAAGAGAAATGATGTAGAAGATGGCAGTTGTGGTCAGAAATATTTCCCTTCAGAGCTGGGCAGTCAACGTTGTATTCTGTTTCTCTGAGATGTTAAATATCAGAAGTAGAGTGGAATCACGGAATAGCAAAAATGTAATAAAATACTGTAGTTCAAAAAATACACTTTTATTCCAGAGGCTGAGGCTCACAAAACCTGTGAAGTTTTGTCATTCCGAGCTGACAAACACAGTTTTCCTGCTCTTTCAGCACAGCCTCTGCTGGTTGGCCGTGCCTAGAGGAAAATATTATAGCCATAAGCTATAAAAGACGTCCAGTATTTCCCTTACAGTGCAACAAGCAAGGAGCTCAGGTTGCTGTGTGTTACGCTTCCAGATCGAGGAGCTCTTTCAAACTGAAGGGTTTTAATTATTGGTACCCTGGTAGCAGTTTAGATGAGATGCATAGATGAGATGTATCCCTCACGTGCCCAAATATCACACCCATCAGAGATAACACCCCCCCTGTTCGGCGCTAAATAGGGACTGTGGCCCTGGGAAGGGACTCCCAGTGCCCCCCAGAAATTCAGAGCCTGGCCAGGCCTTGGAGAGTCAAGTTCAGGACCTGGCAGCATGTGCTTTCCTTCCACGCGTGCAGAAATGACACTTCTATTCAAACGCTTGGCAACACACATTACGGGGTATTAGTGCTACACAATCAGCTGCTCGCAAGAGTCACAAAATCTCAATCAAAACAAAGAAAACGGCATGGTTTTTTTTTTCTCTGAGCAATAGAAACCAGGTACTTTAGCAAAGCAAGATAACTCAAGAGCTGATGAATAAATAATACCAGTGAATGAATAATTTAAGTGTTGTGTCAGATGCCTTGAACAATCTTTATCCTTGAAACAATAAAATGTGACCACGTTCAGTAGGATTGTGTGCCGTACTGGGAGGCTATAGGATTAAAGCCCTGCTTTCGGGGAAGCTGGACTGTAAGGCTTCGGAAGACGTCGGGCAATATCGCGTGTGGCACTTGTCAGGGAGCAAGAGCACAACACTCCTATCCTGAAGTTTAAGAAGGGCACGTGGCATTTCCCAGGTTGTTGTGCTTTGCCTCAGCTGCTGAGGATGGAGTAAAATGCTCTTAGGTGAAGCTCATTAAGGTATTTCAGCCACGCAGGGAATTGTGGGGATTTAAATTGCAGCTGATATATAGGTAGGAAAAAGTTTCTTTCTGTGTTTTTTTTCTCCCTGAAAGAGGGGTGGAAATGTTTCACAAGGCAAAGGAGCCTTTAGCAACTCTTTGCTTTATTTAATAAAGCTCATTAACATCATTCCTTCAGGTGCTTTCAGTAATTGAAAATCCAAGCTCAGGAAGCCCTTCTGCGAATCCCACTTCTCTGGGTGTGTGGTGTCCTTGCGGGTTTCCAGACCTGCCCACCACGCCACGCAGACGGCCTTTCTCTGCCAGGAGAGTCGCAAGGGAGATGCTCTGGTGTCCATGGTAAGTCCTGTGGGAAGAGGTGGCTTTGTATGAATGCGGTGAATTTGGGCTTGCTCAGCCTGGATGAAAGGAGGGGTTTGATGGTGAGGGAGAAAGCATTGCTCTTGTTAATTTTATTGTATTGTTTATTCCTCGAGAATTCTGTTTTGTTTGAAAAGGTTTATTTTTTTATATAAATGGAGGATCTCTTGAAAATGCCCACAAGGAAAACATTTCTCACTTGATCTTTATGTAGGGATATTCACCCAGAAGTTTTCGTAACCTTATTTGAATAATTCAAGGCAAAAGTTTTCTTTTGCTCTTGGAAGATATCTGTGAAATAAGAAGTCCTTGTAGTAATGGCAGATTCAAGATGTGTAGTCCTGCAAAAGAATTTGTTTCTCAAATTAATTTGAGAAAATGAAGAATTTAAGATCCCTCTTAACATCATGTAGTCTGGAGTAAAACTATGGTACAGTTTTTATGACCTTAAACATTTTGGTGAATCCTTCCTTTGGTCTTTAACTTGGACTGTTAATAAATGTAATGAAATACTTAAGAAGTAGAGGTGCTTCATGTATTTTGGTGAGGAAAAAATGTGAGATGTGTTCCCCAGCTAGATGTAGGTGAGGACACGTAGCTAAGGTGCTTATGCTAAGGAGTGTCAAAGTAAAAATACACCTTGTGCTATAACTGCAGCTAGCATAAATAAAATTTTAAAAGTATGGTTTTCTTTTTCTATTTTGGGTTTTTTTTTCGCTTTCAGTATAGAGACTGAAGTATCTCCTGAGTGTGGATAGGGCTACACTTACCATTGGCAAGTTACCAAACTTCTAATAGTAGTTGAAATCTTATGATCAGTGTAATTAATGTTTTATTTACATTGTCATGATGTCTATTGAGATCTCTTGAGCTGTGCTAATATTTTTAATACTCTGCAAGTTACAAAACTGAACATCTCATCAAAAAGCTCGTCATCTGCATGATTCATAAACATGGTAGAAAAGTAGGAGAAGTCGTAGGGAATAGGTTAGGGAGAGGAAAAGGGCCTTTTTTCTGCTTTAATCTTGGCTTTCCTTCTTGTTTCTCCATCTTGTGCTACAGAAAAGATCTGGATTATGTGACTGGGCCACCACAATTAATTTAAACCAGACAAATGCCACTGTTCATTTATATATACAAATACCAAAAGACAAATGAAAAGCCTGTCCAATTCCAATACAGTATTATTTTTCTTTTTTCTTCTTATATTGCCATAACAATTAAAAATGCTGGATCAAAAATGATGGGAAAAGTAAGATTATAACTTTAAAAAAAAAAAAGGTCTAGTGTGCATATGACATTACAGAGCTAAGGGAAAATAAATAATATATCTTCACAAGAGTATGGAAATAGCTCTGAAATGGGAATTGCTGGATTTATAAAGGGTGAAATCCAATGCTAGTCAAGAAGGGAATCTGGCCTTGAGTAGACATCTGCACGTCTATCTACCCTACTATCTTTGGTGTATTAGTGTTTAGAATGATTAGGTTGCAACAGGGAATGGCAACAAGAAGGTGCAATGTTAATAAAGCAAATTACTGTGAGAGAATGTATTTGAAACTGGAAGTCTGATCTCTGTATTTTGAATTCCTGAGCCTGTTGCAGGATTTAAAACCCTCCTTCCTGTCCCTGAGGTTGAAGTTTGCTTTAATACCTCTTTCCTGTTAGTGGTTCAGCCAAGATGTGTTATAAGCAGGCAATCAGGTGAGTGAAATAGCTGTGGGAATGGGGCAAAGACAGAGGTCAGGGCAGATTTTTTTAACTTTATTTAAATGCTATTGTGCTGCTGAAAATAAGAGTCTACTTTGGGGCAGATATCGCCCCAAAAGCCATATATGAGATGAGGAGAGGGAAAAATACTCTGTCTTTATGCCTTGTTGTCCAATGGTATCACCTTAAACTGAAGGAAATGAATATTAGAAATCTTATCATTTGGGAAAGAGCCTGTCCTGGAAGCAGCACAGACCATAGCACCTTCGTTTAACGTGCTCTCGAGGCTGATAATTAAAATTAAGGAACTCGGGTAACAGTAAGTGAGAAAATGTAGTTCAAATAAATGACATTAAATCATTAAGAAAAAGAATATTAGTGATTCCCTGGCAGATCCAAGGCAATTAAAACTTTTCCTGCATTTTCCCTATACCCACAAAAGCCTTCAAAAGTCTTCATAGTGGGGGAAAACGGGAGAGCGGGGGTGTGGACGCTGCCTGATGCTTTCGTTAAACTTGTGATGGCACTTGCATATTATGGAAATTATTGGCTTAGAGACACTGCAAATTCCTGGCAAAGGTTTTGGAACTGTGTTGGGGGCTCAGTAGATGTTGTGTCCAGAAGTGTCTGTTGGCTTGAAGGTGGATCAAAAAGAATTTGTTTTAGGCAGAGCTGTATACCAATTTCTGCATTAATATACGAAAGGAGCCATCGTATGCCATGACATAAAACACATTTCAGTGAATAAAAAAGATGAAGCTTTTTTTCATTTTAAATTTCCAGTTTGGGAGTTGTGTGTCATCTGTTTTCTTAGTTTTGCCAGAGAGGATATAAGTAATAACTTAGGATGGGATTAATTTCATGTAACCAGCCACCTGAAAAAGCACTTGGTCTGGTTATCTAGCCAGGCTATCTCTATAATGAATGGAGGGAGATTCATCACCTCTGTCTGAGGCACACCTCTTAGGGTGGTATCTGCCTTTTCACATATTATATGTGAAATGCAGGGCTATTGCCTGAATTAATCTCTCTGTCAAATCTAAGAACCAGGTTTTACTTGTATCATATATTTTTTTGGAAAGATATGAAACTGTGGTGTTACTATTTTTGATGTTAGGGAGCCCACTAGCAGTAGTCTGCACTGAAAGTTTAATTAAATATTTCTTTAAAAATTGCCATATTTCTAGTCTTAATATAGTTTGGGGTACTAGTTGTTGAGTGCTGTTGCATCCTGCTTGGCTGATATGAAGTGGCCGCAGTTTCTAGTTGTTTTTTTTTTTTTCCCCGCCCCCCCATAGAAGGTATTTACTGATTGTGGCCAGTTCAACCTGTAACTGAAACTTTTCTTATTTTGTCACGTGACCATTCTCGTGAGTCTTCTCTGAAACTCTCCAGTTACTCCTGATTGCTTTTGAGGAGTTGACACCAGAAGTGCATGCGCAATGTTTGAACAGTTGCTGTACATGTACATACGGCAAAGTCGGTGTGTATCCTCTGCTCCACGCAGGCTTGGCACATCTGGGGATCTTTATCCCCAGCACTGCCTGTCCTGAAAAGGCTGGTTTCCCAGAAAAAACTCAGAAACCTCTGTATTAGTCAAATTTCCTAACCGTTATTTCCCTTTCTCCAATCTCATCACTTTCAGATTTGATGAAATCATAATTATACCTGTTCTTCCCTTTTTTTGGTTGATATTTTAGAGTCAAGACCTCACTCTTGCAGGGCTTCTCTAAAACTGCTTAATTAGGACACCCCATTCACAGCTGCCTTTTGAAGCACAGCCAATTTTTAATCCTTTTAATGTGTGTGGGGTTGATTGTTCTTTACTGTGGTTTCTTAATCATAATGTCATGTGTAAGGAAGTCAGATGCTTCACTGAAGTGTATTACACAAAGACTGTATTACCTTTATCACCCAAACTCATAATCTCATTAAAAAGATCAGGTTCCTGTGATACAGTTAGTTTCTCAAAAAACTGTTAATTGTACTACACCTATTTGTGTCCTGTATCAGCCACTACATTACTGTGTCCCAGGTATATCTCAGGCTGACAGAAATACTCAACTATTTTTGCTTTTTACAGGGGTGTGGTTTTTTAGTTCGTTTTATTTTAACACGTTAGCTTTCTGCTAGTTATGTCTATGTTCTAGTATCTGTTTATGGTATTGGTTTCTCATTTTGATTTTTCCATAAATAAAATAGAAATGGTATTGAGTACTTTTTCTTTTGTCACATTATAACTTACAACTTGACCAAAAAAGACTACTTAAGTCCAGCAGTTTTCTTCTTCTGCATCTTTTGCTCCACTTACCAGTTTTGTACATATTCCGGTTTCTTGTTTATGTTAATTGCTGCCAACCTTTTTCTACTCTGAGATATATGTGAGAGCTTTAATTAATTGGCTTTAGAAACATTAAATATCTTTGTAAGTTAAGTCTTTCTGGTGAAACTTTGGGTACACTGGACTACCTTCACTCTGCATGCAGGTACTATTCTTTGCATTTCACATCTTCTGGTAAAGTGGGAAGTGTATATTAGCCTGGAAGTAGAAAAATATATGAGAAAATCAAATTTAATCGGTGTTCCTTAAGTGTTTTGATTAGGTTTAGCATCTAACCATTCAGTCAAGCTTTTTCAGTTCTCCCAGTTCAAAGTTGCTGACTGTTTTTCTTTAGAGGATCATACCCTAGTCTGCTGTCAATGGAGTTAAATCCATCCAGTCACAAATGGTGTTCCCCAGGGCTCAGGGCTGGTTCTGTTTAAAATCTTTATCAATGATCTAGAAGAGGGGTTTGAGTGCACCCTGAGTAAATTTGCAGATGACACCAAGCTGGGAGGGAGTGTTGATCTGCTTGAGGGTAGGATGGCTCTACAGATGGATCTGGACAGACTGGATCAATGGGCCAAGGCCAATGGTACAAAGTTCAACAAGGCCAAGTGCTGGGTCCTGCACATGGGTCACAACAACCTAATACAACACTACACGCTTGGGGAAGAGTTCCTCAAAGTTGTGTGGCAGAAAAGGACTTGAGGGTGTTGGTCTACAGCCAGCTGAATACAAGCCAGCAGTGTGCCCAGGTGGCCAAGGCAGCCAGTAGCATCTTCATTTATAGTGTGGTGAGCAGCACTAGGGCAGTGATCTGTACTGGTGCCCTGTACTGGGCACTGGTGAGGCTCCACCCCCAATACCATGCTCAGTTTTGGGCCCCTCAGTGTAGGAGGGACATTGAGGGGCTGGAGTGTGTCCAGAGAAGGGCAACAAAGCTGGTGAGGGGTCTGGAGCACAAGTCTTCTGAGGAGTGGCTGAGGGAACTGGGGTTGTTCAGCCTGGAGAAAAGGAGACCTTATTGCTCTCTACAACTCCCTGGAAGGAGGTTGTAGCAAGGTGGGGGTCCGTCTCTTCTCCCAAGTAACAAGCGATAGGATGAGAGCGAATGGCCTCAAGTTGCACCAGGGGAGGTTTATAATGGATATCAGGAACCATTTCTTTGCTGAAAGGGCTGTCAAACATTGGAACAGGCTGCCCAGGGAAGTGATCGAGTCGCCATCCCTGGAAGTAAAAATGTGTAGATGTAGTGCTGAGGGACATGGTTTAGAGGTGGACTTGGCAGTGTTAGGTTTATAGCTGGATTTGATGATCTCAAAGGTCTCTTCCAACCTAAATGATTTGATGATATTGTGATTCTGCTCCCTGATTTCCTATTGTGATACTAAAACTTAGAACATAGCCCACTTGGTCATTCAACCTGCTGTTCAATTTGTCTTTATTAATGAAACAATTTTAATTCACGATGTGACTTAAAGTCTGCAAAAATTGCAGAAAAAGTGTTGTCTTTTTTAACTTCCACAAAAACATATGTTAAAAATCTGTTTGAAATTATGAAGTGGATAAAAACACAGAAGCTTTAGAAATGTTGTGTGTGCCTCAGGGCTCTGTTCCATCACCAAAGATCCAAGGGTTCCTTGACACACAAGTTTGTATTATCTTAGATCAGAGTTGTTGCTTGAGTGATTCACTATGAACTCATCAGGGCTATAAAATGAGTTTGTCTCCTCAGTTTGTGAGAGGCTACATGCCAAAATTAAATGAGGAGGGAAAAAAAAAATCGCTTATGCAAAAAATTTTTAAAACGGCACACAAGGGAAGAGCTCATGGGCAGGTTTTGTTCTGTGGCTTTTCTATTTCTGGTGCCGAGTTACTCTTCTTTTTTAGGGAAAACTAATAGTTACTTTTTACCTATGGTGCCTTGCATGTTTTTATCTCATCTCATGACGAGTTCTTCCTGTAGCAGTCATTTGAATATTGATGGGGTGATAGTGTCAGAGGATTGTTTTAGTCTCGTTATGTGAGAATAAATTCAGAATGAGAATTTTCCATGGAGTTTAGCAAAAATACTTGTAGTAGAAGAGTGTCTAGGCTGAGACGAAACGTGTGAAAGAGCTCAAAGAACACATCCTGAGCTCGTGCGGTGCCTGTTGCATTGCTGGTGTGGGATTTGTTTCTGGGATACTCAACCTGCGATTCCTCCGCAGGTGTGTTTAGGTGCTGTAACTAGTAGGCAAAGAGAAGGCTATAAACAGGAGTGCAATGCCTCCAGGGTGCAGTGGGTAAATCACCCAGGTCCTATTAACAAGTCCCTGGTGCGTTAGGCCCAAATCACACTTATTTTGACATTGCCTGCTTCAAGGATTTATCAGCAGGGATTTGACGCTGTGTAACTGAAGCAGTACCGTGCTCGGTTACAGGTGTCACTCTGCGCCTGCAATACAGATGCTGAGTTGATTAGAAGTGCACACAGTGCTCTTAACTTCTGGGGTTTTTTTGGCTGAACTGGCACAATTGCTACCTTAGCTAATCTGCTCTTCACGCGTGCTTGCAAATTTGATTTGGTGTGTAAGGCTCACAAAGCTGGCTCCCAGAACACACTGGATGCAAAGGCACTTCATGTTCAGTAAATTTTGGTTTGATTGGTTACGTTTTTCACTATAGACACTTTTAAGGAAGAGAGAGAGCGAGCGCTAAGCCTTTTGGGATGTAGGCCGAGAAGGTTATTGAGGTGGCGATGGGTTCTTGTTCAGAGATAGGGCTGTTGTACCTCTGAGCTGGGGACTGATGGATCAGAGCAGAGGGTTGGTTGGGCTTCTGGTTGCTCTTTGCCGTGCAGTGTGGCTGCAGTAGTACAGCTCCATCCTCTTCCCCTTGTGCCCTTCTTGGACCTGCCTAGGTTCGCCCTCTGCAAGGTGGTAGCCTTGCAGGGACGGACGGACCCACATAGTCCTTACATGCCTGCGCTGGGTACAAACACCCTGGGGGTACCTCATCCAAAACAGCCCAAGGCTTTGCTGCCATCCCTCTTCTGTCCAAACCCGCCCGTTCTCTGATATTTTAAATATTAAAACAACCCGGAGAGGTAAATCTTCTTAACAACACAAGGAGAATTAAACAGGCAACTTCCCTGAGTAAAAATGGAAAGTTTTACACTAATTCCCTACACATACTGTGCGGAAAATGAATCCCATAAAATACAAATAACTTCTCCCTGAGCACCTGTAACTTCTTCCTAATATTTAAAATTTATTTATATTTCATTTAAATAAATTTTTAAATTGCAGCACGGGCTCTGTGTGCTTGCATATCTATACTGTGTTTATGTATTATGAGCCACTTCTGCAGAAGAGAGGGCTGTGGAATAAAATGCAAAGGTAAATAATAAAGCAGTTTTGTCTCACAACTTTGACAGCTTCTCCTGCAGTCTGGTCACTGCTTTGCCTGGGATTGTCAAAGCCAGTCTAATGGCAGCTGAAAGTAATCCCATATAGTGCAAGTTCAAAGTAAGCCAGCCAACAAAAGATACCAATGTTTTTGGTGTTGGTTTAGGATGTGCAAATACAAAATACTTAAATCTAGCTCTTTGTACGTTAATGAAAATTTGCTGTTTTCTTGTGGTGGTGTCTATTGGATTGCATTTTGCATTTGACTTTCTTGAAACTAAGGCTGTGTTAGATATATTGTGCATTTCATATGATCTAATCTTATTGCCAGTACTACCTAAGTCAAGCTCTTCAAGTTTGGGTGCTCATACCCTGACAGTATTGTGGCATAAAAGGAATATCCAGAAAAAACACCTTATTTCATCCATCCCTGAGCCAGCTCGGGACAGGAGTGATGCATCCTGGAGCAGAGTTGGTCAGCACTGCTGTTCCCTGAACATCTGCTCCAGTAGTGAGCCAACAAATAGCTAACACAGAAGATAAAATGAGTAGTTCAGCAGAAATATCATGGAAAGACAGTATTTTCTCTTAATGTTTTACGTAGGCACAATAGCTGAGATTTCAATTAATCTAAGGTTGTAAGGCCAAGCTGTTTTTTCTTTTAGGAGAAGAAATTTGCATAGTTCGTGTATGGATACAATACTTTAGATGGTATTTCTCCAAGAGATGTGCCGGTCTTTGGATGGGGGTAGCCACAAAACCTGCACAGGCGTGCCGCTCTTAACAACTCAATAAACAATTTGCAGTCCCCGGAAAACAGGTTGTACCCAGAACTTCTTGTGATTCAAGATATGAGGGCAGAGAAGAAATATTGCTGTTTGCCACGATTTTCTTCTGTAGATTCATTTTGAAAGAAACCCAAACTCAACATATCTCTTAGGCAGTATTATTGGTGTACAAAGAAAAGACTGGCGGGACTGCAAGTATCAAGTCTGTTGTACAGCATGCACCAAATATCACAGCCAACCCGTGTGTAAAGTGTGTGTGTATGTGTAGCATATGTGTACAGAACAATATAATAAATAAATTGCTGAGGTTTGTGTCCACAGTCACACCAGCATTATTTACAGGAGGTGATAAAATGGCTTATGGCATTATAGAATAGGTTTTAATCTTGCCTAGGGTAGGTAGGCTTGAACTATTTTATTTGACCCTTCTTTTATGTTGCTTTCAATGCTTTGGTTATAGAACCAACCCAATATAATTCAATTCACTCCTACTTTACCCTTCAGTTAGAGCAAACCTACAGTGAGCACACAAAGGCCACTGTGATGGTATCTTCTTTGATCTTCAGCTTGCTCAATCTACTTCCTACTGTGCTGGCTCACAATTTCATTTTAATAGTTAAGTAGTTTGGACATCATTAAAAGAACTGTGTCTGGAGGCAGTGATATGGCACTGATCAGTTTGTCAAGTAATTCCATTAAAAAAAAGTTCACAGTTCTGTTCTGATATGATGTAGAGAAAATGTCTCATTAAAAACAACTTTTGTAAAATACTTTCACCCATTTCAACTTAAAAAAAAATGAGGATAATTTCTGGAGACTAGCTCTTTCCAGTCTAATACATCATCTTCTTTTAATCTCCACTAGTTCCTGCCTTTTTTCTAGCAATTATTAATAATTTTGTTGCTCTGCTTAATTTTCATAAGTGGGCTCAAATATATTTTTGGAAGCTCTACAAACGAAGGACCAGGTTAAGATTCAGGCTAAATGCCCGTTCAACATGAAAGTAGGGTCAAACACAAGCCTACCAGCTCTGGGCAAAATTAAAACCCATTTCTTCCAAACTAGGTAGAATGCAACATGGTCTGTAGCCTTGTTTCATGATTGTGTCCACAAAAGGAGACAGATAGGTATTTGCCAATGAAATAATCACAGAATTCCTCTAAATCCATGCCCCATCTACTACTTTAACCCATACAGGTACCTGAGTTTCCTCCCACAGGCATTGCAAAAAAAGCTTGCATATTCATACTAGAGCATTAATTCAAAAGTCTCATAAATATTCTCAACCTAGAAGTCTTCCTTTACCTTGTCTGATTTTTCCACGTGCTCTTTCTTTCTCAACTATTACCTAAGCGACAACCAGGTAGAAATATGTTACTGGGGCATCATTTTTCTCCATGCCTGGGGTTTGGAGAAGTCAACCTGGAGGCAGTAACTTGTTTTAACATTGCGTTTTGTCTGGTTTGAGGCAGATCTTACCCTCTCGTTCTCAAAGCTCAAGAAAACACTTAACTATTGCATATTCTCGGTTAAGGGTTGGGTTTTTTGTTTAGTTTCTTTTCCTGTCAAAGCTGTTCTACTTTAGCTAAAGAGATGCTCACTGAACAGGAGAAGGAAACGGACTTCAACTTGGTCATTAATGTTTTGTTTGTTTTTTTTTTTTTTTAAACCTAGAAATTTATTGTTAGCTCCACTCATATTTTTTTAAATTGGGACATTTATTAAGTTAGCTCCACTCGTACCCTTCGTATTTGTTAATGACAGTCACATCCTCAATGCACTACATAAGTAAACTGAGCAAGTAATTTTGACTAAGCATGCCATGGGTACAGTGAGATAGCTAAAAACC
Source organism: Burhinus oedicnemus (assembly GCA_008921705.1). Lineage (NCBI taxonomy): Eukaryota > Metazoa > Chordata > Aves > Charadriiformes > Burhinidae > Burhinus > Burhinus oedicnemus. The sequence continues at coordinate 3,320,455 of VFFE01007179.1, read as the reverse complement.
AGTTCCAAAATACAGATTATTATCCCTGGGGCATAGTGAGAAGGAGCTGAGGAGTTGCTGGATTACAGCAGCAGGGCAGGATGAAATGCTGGCTGACGTGAGGAGGTGTAGTCGTCTTCTGCCTCAGAACAGCAGAAGCAGCCAGCTGTAATCTCTGCGGAGTAAGGAGAAGAACAGAAGGGGACACAAGCTAGCTCCAAACCAATTTGCCTGAAGATGTGTCACTCTGTTTTACGTTTCTGCGTTTGCAGTGGGACTGAAACTTGTCTTTTACATTAGCTGAAGATTATACAGGCAAGGGTGTTTCGCTGCTGTTACTGGAGAAGGCAGTATGTAGGCACTGATGCTTAGTTTTCAGGACTGTATTTGGAGTTGGGCTGAGCTTACTGTGCAGGCAGAACTCTGTATTAACAGTCTGGTTCTTATAATTGTACCATTTCACCTGAAAGACACCTATAACCAGACAGGGAAAGGTGCATACATTCAATTTTGTGGTCTGAGCTCATTTGAACACAAACTGCTGTCAGTGCCAATTGCCCTTGGAAAGGACTACTGATCTTTTTTTGCCTTTTTTTTTTTTGGAAGACTTGCCCTTCCAGTCTTCCAAATTTGCAGATATAATACTATTTCTTGAAGGTGATCTGGGGTTTCAGTTATTTTACATATGCTCAAAAATGTTTCTGCATGCAAATCCAGCAGATAGAAGTGCATGAATCCTAAGGTTCAATTAAGACGGCATTAAAAACATTGCCAGTTTAATCTCTCTGTCCACATTCTCCGATGTAGCTGTTTTGTTTGTCAGATGGAAAACGGTAGATTTGAAAGTTGGAGTTTAAACAAAGTAGAAGCAATTTATATCCAGCAAAGGCCATAAGGAAGAACGAATAGATGTGAAAAGATGAAAGAATACTGTCAAAAGTGCCTGTCTGCAGTGCTGCTTTTGCTTTTTTTTAATTCCCTTTAAAAACCGTAATAGTATTAGACATGTAACTTTATAATTTCTGATCCATTTGACTGAGCAGGTATGTTTCACCTGTAAGGATAGGATATGAAATAACTTTCAATGTATAAATGAACGTGGATCTTCAGTTTCTAACCTCATGGAAAAAAAATAGCGAGACAAACCCACAGAGAATACCTCGAGCCCTGGTATCTCTTAAAATAACAGATGAAAAAAGAAATTTGAAAGCAAAACGAAGAGATAAAGAAGCATCAGCCGCTCAAACCCCCTAGGTATTATACCTTCCAGTGTGCGCCATCTGACTGACACACTTCTCCATATGCTGAGGAGGAGAAAGAACTATTCCCAGCTAACCCACAATTATGCCTTCATTATTTCTTTTTAATCTCCTCAGAGCTCCCATAGGGCCTCATATTTGGTTAGATGAATGTCCCTGCAACAGACCAACTTAGAAAGCTCTGCAAGTCTAGAAGAAAACTTTCATGTTATGTTTAGTGCAAATTTGGTCCTAAGCTATTTTTATCTTCCCCTTACTCTCCTTTTCATTCCGCCATTAAATAAATTATTTTCAGCACTGCTTACAGTCTCTTATGGATTTGAAAGGTTTGTTAGTATGGGATAGGAATAATAGACATTTCAGTAATAAATTCTTCCTGATTGTGTTTTTAGAGATATATCTCTAAAGGTTTTTTTTAACAGATGAGTTGATTTTTAGATGTAAAGCAGGATTTGGACCACTTATGTAATTCTGTAACAAAAATCCCTAGATTTTTGGAGAAAATAGTGGGACCTGCTAGTCACGTCAAATGTACTTTGTACATTGCACACTCTGTTCCATACAGATATAACTGAGATAAAAATGATATAAACAGGAGATAAGTATTTTTGCCTACCTATTCTGTGTGTAAAGTTATTTTGCTTGGGGGCCCAAAGTATAAGCAGTATAGTATTAATATGGTGAAATTGCTACAATTATGTTGTACTCCTACATTACCTTTGATGTGATATTTTGCAAATTGTTCTGTGCAGAATTATTTTGCTATGGTTACATTGTAAATGTCATTTTGTGACGAGATACTTTGAGATGTATATAATGACTTATAATAAACTTTATGGAAGAATCATAAATAAGAGATTAAAATCTTATATATTGTAATGGCTTTTTTGCATCTTTTTTCCTGTACCACCTGCCCTAGTCGCTTGCATTTGAGCATTATCTTTCTTTTGCACTTTAGAGGTTTACTTAGTGAATTTAGAGCCAAAAGAAGGTGATTGAAGGACAGGGCTGGCTCTTATGTCGCTGCACGATCTTTGGTTTTTAGGTGCTCATGATAGAGGTTTTTAGGTGTTGGGCTGACCGGCAAACCACTCAAATCTTCCATTGACTTCAACAGATGGTTGGGTTTTTTCTTTAAGTCCACCAGCCTCTGTCTCTGGATTTCAGCTTCTGTCAAGTTTCTAGCAAAACCCAGTTGGAATCACGTATTTTGTTGCGAGGGCCAAGAAAATGAATTAATAACTCAGCTTAGATTTTGTTACTTTAAGGTATCATCTTTGTAGTTCCAGGCCCGGGCTGAATCTGGATGAACTGGTTGCTTGAAGCATAAATCTCTGCAGGTTCTTACGAGGTCCAAGAGAGTTATCTTCTTACTCCTCATTACTCTGAATATAAAACTGTGGGAACTGGGTCCCCAAAGGACAGTTTGCATCAAGAAATGCAAAAACCAAAACACACCAAAATACATGCAGTATTGACTGGAATAAATGTGCGTAATGAAGGGCGGGGGGGGTGGGGGAGGGAGGAAGAGCAGCAATTACAGTATATTGAAAAGACCACATTTCTGCCTTTCCAGAAACTTAAAGATGAAATAAAACCCACGTTTGTGGTTACACTGCTAACTGGAAGCAGGAGAGTATTGCTACTCTGGAGCAGGGTCAGACGCAACCTTTTACTGTGGCTTGCAGATGAAGGCTGCAGAAATACACTTAATGGGCTGAGAAAGAGGGTGTTGAAAATAGATCCATGAATGTTAATTTGAAAAATAAGTTGCCAGTCCCAATAACTTTCTTAAACCCACATCTTAGAAAGCATTTATGCTATTTTTGGAACATTATGAAGTCCATCAAAAAGTGCAATCAGCTTTGAATGCAATGAAATAAAAATCAGGTTTGCAATTATGGTCTGGTTAAAATCTTCAAAAAGAGTTGAAAAGTTTCTCCTTAAGACAGAGAATTTATAAAGGCTTTTGTAATGGAAGTAATCAGTAGCTATTGGTAATCTTTGTATTTCATTAGGAGTAATTGTCTTAAGGTGTTTTACAGGATTGTCCCTTAGTAAAGTTTTTATTTTAGTATTTTCTTTTAGTGGATTAAAGCCATAATTTTAAGTGTTTAAAGGACAGTTTGTTCCCTTAGATACATGCTGAAAGAATTAAAGACAAGTCAATAAAATCAAGACGTGTTTATTAGACCATAAAACTATTTAAAACATGACATGGTATGCTGCTAATGAAGAAGGAATTGCGCTCGGTCGGATATAAGAAACTCTCCTTCCCCTGTCGCTCCATCTCAGGACATTGAGACTTTAAAAACAGTCATGGTGCAGGATGTGTCATATTTTTTTTTTCCTAGTGCTTTGGAAGTCCCATAGGTCTGCCTACAGGTTGGGTTTGTAGCATTATTTGCGGTTTCTGGCATAGATATACTTGCCAGGTGGGGTTTGCTGCGATGCGGTTTTGTTTGAAGAAAATAAATGGGAGGGGAAGGCAACTTCATCCCCGAGTCATTTGCTGCCCACCAGGTCTTTGCACCTCTTCCTCACTTTGCCACCTCCTGCTGCTTGCCCAAGCTGATGTGCTGATGAAGCGCTGGTGGTGTCCGCAGGCTGACATGGTCATGACTAGAGCTTCTCTTCTGAACAAGCGTGAAGAAGCAGGGAATTGGTCAGGTTAGAGATTTCCTAGGTATGACTGGGCCGGAAGGAAGGGTGGTGTTTTGTGCTTGTAAACTCTTATTAGAAGGCCATTTAAAATGTGTGTCAAGGATACCCCTGAGATCTGGCTTGCTGCTATTTCCAGTCGCCTTTTGAAGATGGGAATCTGAATACTGATATTGCCATTGTTCCTGTGATAACGTTGGACGTGACCATTGTCAGTGGATTTTCAGTGCGATAGTGGCTTTTGGAAAACAAAACGTGGATATACAGCATGCCCTGTGGTTTCAGTGCATATAATTTTCGGCACCCTTCCCCCAGGTTGGGTTTTTTTTTTGGTGGTGGTGTTAATCCAGTGATAACTTCTCTTGCAAGTTCATTCCTACCCCTAGGCTCAGTCTCTTAAGGACATACTGTGAACTGATGCTTAATTAACCACCTGCCTCCCTAATAAGAGCTTACTCCAATATGATCCTGAAGGGGCTCTTGATAAAGGAAAACCCAGTTTTGTTATTACAATACCTCATTTTACATTGCTTCAGCGTGCTTTGTGTCATAGCGGGTGGGTGGGGGGGAATGGTATCTCAGTGACCTTTTTAGGGTACCCATTTTGTTACAAATATATGTGTTGGAGATGAATGTTAAGGACTCTGAAGGAGTTAACTGAGACATGCCATGTGAGTAAAATCAAATCACCCTCTTTTTAAAGTGGTGGGTTTTTTCTTTGTCATAAAGCAAGATTAGTTTAAGATCTGAAAGTCAAAGGATCAACCAATAAGCCACGATCTGTGGACTTTAAACCCAGATTCTCAGCTCTTGCTCTAACTCAAGTGATCCTCAGTTTGTTTTAAGCTGAAGTGCTTCAAATTAAACGGCTACAGCAAAATTAAGTTTTCAAACTGGGCGACGGAACAGATTTAATGAAATCTCTATTTAAAGTTGTGCTGTGAGGGTGATATTATGTACTCGTACCGAGTGCCAAGTTGTGCGCCTGTGTATTAGGCGGAATATATAATCTTGCGTGGTAGAATTTTCGGGCATCGATATCACTCAGCAGAAGGAAATGAACACATACGAGTAATGTTCAAAGATAATTATGCTAGTTTTTCAGCCTAAATACCTTGGAATCTACAAAGACAGTTCATAGACAAAGGGGACACTAGTAAAATTCACTGCAATAGATTTCTCCATTCACAATGACAGGAACATCTCTCTCAATATTACTTAGCTAATGAAGGAATAGATCTGCTGTGAAGTTCCTAGGAGGCTCATTTTCTTGAGTACAGTAGTAAAAGTTAGCTGATGAATGACCTAAACTGCTTAATGTTTCTACTTATAACTTCTGAGCAGCAAGGCGTATCTAGGAGAGTACTGAAGGAGTTATCCTCAGGAGGCCCCAGTGTCCTTGTAGGTTGTCAGAGTCAATGAGCCAGGTTTATTTCAAATGGCTCCTTAAATGAACATTTATTTTGTGCCAGTAACACGTTTTTGATTAACGGCTCCTTTTGACTAATTTGCTTCCCAAAACAGCCCAATAAAGGACTCGTTTAAAACATAATTAAAAGCATGTTATTGCTAGTAGTTAATACTGATTAAAACAGGCATTAAGACAATTATCGTTGAAGGAAAGTAAGCACCCTGTAGTTAGTATAGATTCCATTCTTACAGTTTTTATGCATTGCATACAGCAGTGGGCTGCCTGCCAAATATACAGAAGTTCTTGTTCTGCACATAGTTCTATCAAAATTTGATTGCAATTAATTCTTTAACGGACGAGCAACCTGACAGCATTTATGGTAGATATTTAGACTTTGTTTTTTAGAATACAAGTTCATTTTCAACAAGTTAAACTTAATGCCTGACTACTAAATTGACTAATAAGAAAGAAGTATCCCTGTTACGGTGCCTTGTACTGAGACTCAAAAGAAGGCGATTTCTTAACTGGACAAGTTTTTTGCATCTTTGTTTTATGCCTCTGCAACTTTACACTGCAAAGTAATTGCCAATTTAAAAAAATAAAAAAATCATGACCAAAATAATGACTGGCAGAGGTGGTGGTTATTTTGGGTGCAGAAATGGCAGCTAGTCTGAACTGTAAGGTCTTAATGTTTTGTGGTTGGTTTTTTTGAGTTTGTTTTTTTGGGCAGCTGAGTACACAGGATTCTTTGCTTCAAAATATCCTAATTCATCAGAAAACACACACAGAAATAATGTCATGTACTTATTAAAATAATGGAGTATTTTCTATCAGAGTGAAATATTAAAGATTTTTTTTTTAAGATCAAGGACATTAATTATGACCCAGAAGCTTCTTTACAGTTACTGTAGACAAAGTAAACATAAAAATGTTTGTCACCGCTTTTAATCTTTATGCGAAAGTTCAACTTGTCGTTTGCCGCATGCATTTCTCTTTTGAACATATTGATTCCTTAATTTCTCAACTGCATTCTATATTATGCCATTGTAATTCGTAACAAAGGAAGATGTATATCCACTGTAATCTTTTTTAATTTTACAAATTGCGAAGAATGGATGACGACTTCTGAGGTTATTTTTAACAGTGTCTTTACCTGCAGTTTAAAATTTTTGAGGAATTTTAACTAAGGACTTGCTTTCAGCATTGATTTCAGCTTTTTCTGCCTTACCTCAATATAGTATTAGTGTTGAAAATGATGGGAATTATTATGCGATCTCTTAAAAATGGACTAAAGGAAATCTTGTTCTTATTTCCAAATGTGCATTCTATTATAAAAGGAAAATATACTAAAGGTTATTTAGCACATAGTTTTACACCTTGGGCTGTACATAGCATGAGTGTGTTTTCAGCCTTTGCATTACGCTGGGTTGATGAGGGGGAGCTGTCAAGCATCTGACATGTTCTCAGGGGCCAAAGCTTTGAGTTTGAGATAAATGCTGTCTGGTGTGTAGGGAGCAGAGTGAGACCGATGTGTCACTGGAGCTTTAAAGTCTGGTGGACTTCCAAGGCAAGCATGTAATTTGCTGTCATTGGTGTCTGCGCTAAAAAGCCTCTCAAAGCTGCCTTCCAACCTGAAGTGGTTGTGGTGGGTCCAGCACCTTCTGGATTCCAGGTTTTCACAGTGATGTCAACTAGAAAAAATGAATGTTTCCCTTTTCCCTCAAATCTTAGCGCTACTAGAGACCAAAGCAAGCTGAGTTGAGCAAGCACAGGCTTGACAAGTATAGACGATATAAAGTCAGTCCTAATCCTGCGGCTGATACCTACACTAATGGCTTTGGGGAAATAGCTGGAGATGGTGTGGAGCTGCTTTTTTCCATCCTGAGCTATTTCTAGGAGGAAGGTATGAAACTTTTGAGCTTGTGGGCTGACGTGGAAAATAGACCATGTGTGATCAGCAGATTTGGAACAGTAGTTGTTTGTTTTTGGTTTTTTTTCTCCCAGTGTGTACCACCCTGCTGGACGATGCCCATGTGCTCAATCATGCCTCTTTCCCTAAGCACCCTGGGATCTGCTCTCCTGGGGGCTGTGGGTCCTACACCAAGGAACCAAAGACATCAGCATCTGCTCTGCACAAACCACCATCGTCACTGGCGTTTGGCACTGTATGCTTTCCATTTCTCCTTGGTGCTCTGTTGTTAGCCACTTACTGTTTCAGTCCTTAAGTTGATGTGCATGTTACCATAACAGTCGTTTGTAGTATGTGCATTACATGGAGCTTCTGCCAGCGTTGACCATGATAGATATCAGTAATGGTCATAGCAAAAGGGTCTGAAACACCGAGCAAAGAGTTGGAGCTCTATGTCTGTTGACAACAGATTGCTTGGTGTGAAATGCGAGCTTTGCAAGCACCTCCACCTTGGAAAATATGAATTGTCTATTATTGGTAGACTCTATCTAGAAACAGATGCACGGGGCAAGTGATTAGTACCTTACTTGGACAGTGGTCCCAGAGTTTGAGGTGTAATGCTGTATTCAGGTGTGAGTGCGACATTTGTAATGGATAAGCATGGGGAACCTCTCCCTTAAGCCAACCCACGTATACCTAAAGTAATCTCTGAAAAAAAACTTGATCTTGCTTCCACTGTAGAACTTCGCTGCCCTCCTTGGGTGGAAACTAGGTCTGTGATCAAGGTGGAAACACTTTGTCTATTGAAGAGGAAAAATGATAACTATGGCATTGCGTATAATTAAAATCGCATAAATTTTTTTCCCCCCGGTTATTCTTCTGAAAATATCAGATGTGTATGTAATCCTCTCAGGGGAACTAACATCTCTCTCAGTTTATCTGTTTAATTAAACTGTTAGTTAATTCTTGGTTCTTGGGTGTAAAGAAGGGGAAAGAAATCATCTGAAATTATTCAGTTACTATATTTTAATGGATTTCTTACAATTACGGAATGAAAAGCAACAAAAATAATACAGTTGTTAAAACTCATAATGTAACAAAGGTAAGACATCCCTGTAGGCTAGAAGAACTATTAAAACAAACAAACAAGCCCTAACAGCCCTACAATCAAAGGCTAGCCAGCTTTCTTGTTGTTTTCCCACTAGATAGGCTGGCTATAAATAACACATTTGCAAGAGCATCTGAGGAGTGCGGGGCAGTAAGGGAGGGAAAAAAATCCCAAGACTTTGAAATTGTAGCAAATAGGGGCTGGAAGTTGGACGTAGTTGTGGAGTAGAGGTGAAATTTGTGGGTTTGATAGCGAATTAGAAATGGTGGATTGTTACAGTCCTTGCAAATGCCGCTGGTGGCAGAAGGAGAAGAGGTGAGGAAGGGAAAAGGGGCTGGTGTAGGCCAGGCAGCGGCTGCTGATGGAGCTTTGCAACTGCAGCCTGAAACACAAAGATTGTGTTTCTCGGATTCCGAGTAATGTTCCTGGTGCAGAGATGTAAAACAGTGACAGCCTGAGAAGTTGTACCTCTTCAAGAAAACCGTAATTTAGATAAGATTTATAGGAAGACTGTGCAAGACTCGAGGATAGCCTGGTTTGAAGCAAGAGATGAAGCTTGAGCAATGCTTGTACAGTGTGATGCTAACATTGTCCACGTTAAACAAGAAAGGCAACAACAGCAAAGAACTGTTGAGGGTAATAAGGCTCTCAAAGACACTGGTATGTGCTCCTGAAGGGACTAGGTCACACATGAAAATGACTACAAAGTCCTGGTTCTGACTGAAAAGCAGGAAACAATCATTTGAGATTTTGGGGAAGAATGGTTTCAGCTGACTGCAGAGGTGAAGTGATAAATATAGACCTGAGAGACAAATATTGACCAGCACAAGATGCTAGAGGCCTGCAGAGCTCCCTCTGACCTTGCAATGGGATGAGGAGGACAATTCTGGGAGGAAAGGAATGAGAAAGAAAGCAGAAAAGCTTATTGCATTTTTCCTACTTTCCCAATGAAAACCTGTGTCCTAAGAGCTGTGGAGGCGGGAAGAGAGTGGAGACATGTTTTAAAAGTGGAGGGAAAGTTAGTTGATGTGAGAACCCGGTGGAGTTGTCAGCGAAGCAGTGTGGTGGAGGTGGCCATGTCCCTGGATGCAGGAGGGACGTCTCCATTCCCGCAAGGCTGCCTGGCTGGAGGGTGAGTTGAGCGGGACTGCCAGGGTGGTGGGACATGGGTGCAAATGGAGGAGCCTCCTACTCATGTTGTGAGGCTCACAGCAGTGAGGAGTAGAAAGCACCAGCCAGGTCCCAAAGCAGGCTGCAAGGATTGTTGTAGAGATGGGAGAGAATTGGGCAAAATTTTCTGCAAGTGACTTGAGTCAGAAAAAATAAAGCCCACAAGCAAGAACATGGACAGATAGCTGTGCAGAAACCTTTCTACTTCAGCCCTGCCTTCCCTAGTCACTTTGAGCTTTCTCTATTTGAAAGTTAAATTTCTAATTTTATTCAAATAAAGCCTGGCTTTCTTGTGTTTAAAAGGCTTTCGGTCTTTAGGGACCTCGTTGTAGGTGATGGCTTCAGCAGATCCACTTCAAAGCTTTGGCAAATTCAGTGTCCTATCACAGTATATACTAATTAGCAAAGCTGTGGGCCAAATTCCTGTGGGATATAACCTAAAGATACAATAGCATTATACCGGAATTAGTCCGCTAAACCAAAAACGTAAACCTGCATACACAGAAGTCCATGGCAAACTTCCAGTCAATTCCAGTAAATATAGGATTGAGACTTAATGAAGAGATTGGAAAAATCTCACGAATATTCTAGGATTGCAAATAAAAATATCTGGAGCTCTTCTATATCAGGAGGAGAAAAAAATATCTGTTTAAAAACCTCACTATATTACGAGACTGCCTTACTGTCAATAAAGTGGTTTCAAATTGTTATTGTATTTGCTCAGTGTAAAAGAAAACAGGAGATGTACAATGTGTGTAAACAAAAGTATAAAAAGGGGCTTTCTCACTTGTACCTAGAAGGGGAGAGAAAAAAAGGAGCAATAAGTGAGAGAAAACATGTGGGAAAAATGGTACACAGTAGAATAATCTCATTATTCATCATTTTAATGTATAGTATTATTGCTGATGTCAGATGCATTTAGCATTTGCCAGTCTATTATAAATGAAAATGAAGTGCATCTATCTTAAAAATTCTAAATTAAAAATAGTAAGCTCTAAAAGTATGTGTTTTGACACCTTTGCTTCCACACCCACTCAGAAAGCAATTGCATAGCAAAATGTTTGAGGAGATGTCCTTGCTGTGGCGAGCCTTCTTCTCAGTTCTGTGCAGGCTAATAAGGCTATGGCTTTGTTGATACATTTTAGGAGGAGAGTGTATTTGGAAGGAGAAATTGGATGCTGAGCTTTTGTTGTGATAGCTCTAAGACTCTGTATTTTGGCTTAGAGTTCTAAGACTCCATTTGAAGAAGGAAAAAAGAGAGAAACCAGCAGAAATGATTCAGGTGTCAAACAAAAATCTCTTCCAAGAATAAGATTTATTTCACTCGGTAACCCCTTGCCAGAAGTTTGTGTTTTTGGGAAATGAAATTTCTGTCTTGGTGGTATTAGTAAAGCAAAACCAGCTGAGCACATTCAAACAATGGACAGAGTATGTCTCTGCTAATTTTGAATTTTCTGGCTTTTGTCACTGTATGTCACAACTATAATTATTATTTAAACATAGAGGTGAACTGCAAAACATAAATGCAACTTTAGCTGAGAAATGCTGTATGAAATAAAAGTTCCCGTTAAGTTGCGCAAACCTTCAGCATGGCTGCACTTTTTAATTTATCCTTGTTTAAAATTTTGTATCTGCCATCCCAAATTACCCCAGTGTAATGAAAAGATCCCAAGGAAATATGTATGTACCAGCAAAAAAAAAAAAGAGTTTCTAAGGTGGTTGTTGAGGAGTTTGGACACTTCCACAGGTTGAATGGTGAGCAAAGACTTACTGTCTCAGCAGAGACTGATAGCGTGGTCCAGTGCTGGGGGTGTCAGGCTTTCCTCCTCCCTTCTAGTTGGTGGGTCACTTCTTCCAGTTAACGTGCAGCTCTACAATGTAATTGTAACTCTGTGGTTTTGTGCCTCTCTATTCTGGAAAACGTCATATTTTGACAAAATACAGCTGAGTCTTTTAACACTAAAGAATAGCCCACCTTTAGCAGCATATCAAAAATCTATGCAAATATACTCTCTGCTTTGAAATAGGTAATTTAGGATAATGCTACTTGAAAACTGTCTCCATTTTGGCTTTCCAGTGGTTTGGTGTTAGAACTGTTGATAGTCTTCAATGCTTGCTCCTTCCAAACATTGGAAATGTTGGTAAGAATTGTCTAAACTGTTACAGCTTGGTTAGAAATGATGCTTATGTTGTAGGATTCTTGTATTTCAGCTAGTGGGCCCTAATGAAGGGAAAAGACTCTTTGCTCGCAGACACTCATTTCAATACCAGGAGACAGGACCTGTGGTTGTCACAGATGGTACTCAGGTGTCAGTATGAAAAGCATACCTGAAAACTTAAAACCTATGTACATGTTAGAACCAGCTCAAGTAACTCAATAAAAATCTGAGATTTTTTTAATGTACATACGTGTAGGCATGCATGAAAAAAACTCAATGAATTTGTACCCCCTGTTCAGTACGTTTTAACCACCTCTAGCAATCCAATGTCATCTACTGATAGATGTCATCAATGTCATGTACTCGTTCCTACTCTGCAACTCTGGGGCTATTTCTAGCCACTAGTAGCCCCTATTTATATACCCAGATGATATGCCAGATGTGTGTGGAGCTATTCCCATCCCTGATGAAGTTGTTGGCATGAAGGAAGGAAGAAGTCTGTCTTGCTATCCAATCGCCTTCCTAATTTGTTCTCACACTAGCATGATAACTATGGAACTTTTCTCAAAAGGTAATATAAACTGCTATGATAGATTATGACAAGTATTTCATATTAGCCCACTCAAAACTAACGGGAGCTAAAGAGAATATAGCAAAGGTTCTGGGATCTTGATCTGGATTCTGTTACCTTTATTGCAATCTCTCTCTGCTCTTAAGTATGCCTGCCTTGGTGGTGCTGGCTTGTGAGCTGATGATTCTGCTGTGTGCTCTGCCGACTCCTTTGTAGTGTGCTTCGATTGTGAAACTAACTCCTCGTCCTGTAAAATCTTAGCATATGCTTAAAACTGAGGTTAGACTGGAGAGATTGTTTTCTTTTGCTGTGCCAAACCAGGAGGAGATCAATGGAAAGCTTGAAGCAGAGAATCAGGTCAGCTCTCAAACAATCTCTCATCTACACAGTTAAAATAAAAAGATAAAAGCGCTTTTAAAATTAGGTTTATTCAACTTTTTTTGTTATATTGTAAAAAGTACCCTTTCCTGCAGCAGTTTCTGTGCTGGTTACTTAAGCAAACAACAGAAAGCAAAACCTTTCCTAAACATATGAGAGTCCTATTGAAGTGCCTGGCCTGAATTTGGTTCTAAACCTGGGAGAAGTGGGGTTCAGGATGGATTAGATATGGGGCCTGCTTCACTAATCATGAAAACAATTACATGAGGTACCTCCCTTAACTGGAGGGAAGTCTGGCTTTTGTGTAGTTTTGTAAAAGCCGCTCTTACGTTTCTGTCCATGAAAAGCAGTTCATATGTCCATCCTTAGAAATATCCCTTTGGTTTTATCCGGTATATCTGTTTGAGTAAGCTTGAAAATGTTATAAAAGTGAATCCTGAATAATGAAAAAAATTATATTGGTAACAGTAGGCAACATGATATTAAGTCGCTGCCATTCATACACTCTGGATCTCTGTTATATTTCCTTTTTTTCCCTCTCTGGAACAAACTAAACAGGCTTTGGCAACACGGGATCTTATAACATCAAACTGTACTAAAGGCAGATTTCCACAAAGTGCTTGCACAGCACAGAAAGTTTAAGTGTTGGCACTGAGACAGGTTTGTGTGGTACAGAAGAATTCTTATATTTGAATGTTTCTATCTTACAAGCCTTTATATGTCAAACTTTAAGTGGAATTGACTGTTTATCCCAGTTGATTTTGACTAGTGACGCCTTCCAGGTTGGAGGGCGCTCACTTCACTCTGTTTCCCATCAGCACTCCTTGACTACCGGCATGTGGTGCCAATTTGTTCCTTCTGTACAGAGAAGAAAAGAAGTTTGGATTTAATTTTAAGCCTTGACACAAGGTTTAATTTGCTAAAAAGGGGAGCTGTGCCATTGTAAATCTTGGAGGAGACACCAAGGTTGCGAAAATTGTCAGCCCAATCTGTTTTGAGCACCATTTCAGTCGTTCTATTAAAGGAACAATATTCCTTTTCACAGCTTGTTCAGCTGTATCAAACCGCACAGGTTAGCATGTTGTTGGCTATTTATTGTACCTTTTCTTGCTTTCCGATCAAGTTTTTGTGATAAGAGGGAAATCTATGTGCTGAAAATGATTTATCAATACATTAGATAGGAGGAAACAAAAAGTTACTCTGCTTCCAGTGACTAAACCTTGAAGCACGGCAGCTTACGGCTTTGCCAGAGAGAGCCACAAAGAGAATAAAATTGTGTTCCCATTAAAATCTCCCTAGACTTACAGAAGTGTGTACATTGGGGATCGATTGCTGTTCTTTTGAGAAGAAAATTGTGGTAGAGCATGGTATTGGTGCGTGTAGGAACTCAAGCGCTCTTTTATTACCAGTGTTGAGTCAGACCATACTTAACTATAAAGACTAGATGACCCTGTGAGCAGATTCTGACCTCTACTAGGGCCCTCTGACCTCTACTGGTCCCTCTTCCTTCATGGCTTTATTCTGTGGAAGAGGAGAGGGTTTAGCACGGAACTCCACATCTCTGCTGAGAACGCAAATTTGGTCATTGACTTCAGTAGGGTCAGGGTTTCAGCCTCTGTCCTAATTCTTTGTAAATGTTTTCTGATCCGTGATGATATTACCAGGGAAGGGCAGTATGACGTGATGGGATTTGGTAAATATTTACTTAAACTAGTCTGTTTTTTTTAAAAAAAAAAAAAAAATCACTTTGTAGTTCGTTAAAACTCAGAAATTCAAAAGTATACTAGGAAATATATAATACATTAAAGTGTATTAAAGCTATACAATATCTTGCTTCAGTCCTTTTTTTATTTTACTTTTTAAGAAATGAATGTCTGACCCAAGAGTTCATTTATGCTCATCTGTCACGTAAGTCCTTTTTATTTCTTGGATTAAGTGCTACAGACCTAATAAATCATAGCTGCTCTTTTGGCACAATTCCAGCTCATGTTGTCAATCTGGGCAATGTGCATGTGTAATGTTTTAAATTCTGCAAAGCAGCAACTTTTTGTTAACTTTAACCTTATACTATGACTGCCTTAGCTTTCAGGATAGTTTCCATTTTTCCATATACCCCAGGTGACTGAGACAGTGATTTTAATATCTTAAAAAGTTGTTTAATTATAATGTAAAAAACTGGCTTTATTCTAAAATCTAAGGGTTATGTTATCTTTCTCTATCTACTGCTTATTTTTGTTGTGAAGAAAGTCTTCACCCCTTTTGAAGGCAGGAAAAAAACTCCCAAGGAACCCTAAAATTCCTTTTGCTATCTTACATTTACTGCTGTTTCTAAGCTACATATCTTTTTGTGTTGTTAACATGTGTTTTCTTTTTTCATCCTCTGATATGGTTGACTTGCATGGGTAGATGTATATACCCTGAAATGTTTTTCAGTATTAATCAAATTGAACTGTGATGTAGTATTATAGAGAAAAGAGGAGAAACTAGAAGTGTGCCATAAACTGGACCATTTGTCAAAAACTCTGCTTTCTTTTGGGCGTATACAACTGGAATGAAACAGGACCTGGTTCTAAATTTCCAATGGCTTTGCTAAACACAATGAGCTGCGAAGGCTTTGCCAAAACAGAAGGGAATGTGGATCCCATTTTGACTTTGGAGAAACAGAGTAAAATCAGGGCTAGACAGGGAGGGTGGGAGCCGTCGACGTGTCCCTGTGTGAGCTCGGGAGCACGTGGGGCAGCAGCAAGCACCTCCAGTCCGTGCGATCCAAATGTCATATCCCATACCTCTAAGCACAAGCACTTTGATTCCTTCCAGACTTAAACCCATGCTCTATGTTGTACACCATATGCCTGTTCGAGGATTTTCGGAGAGGTGGTGTTGGTTGCTTTGTGGGAAGTGGTGTAGCCAGCTTATCTGTGCTCACCTCCTTACCGATCACCTCTGTCTCTGAGATCTTTCTTTTTTTTCCTCCTGGTATTTATAGTAGGATAGCTGCTACTCCTGAAGGTGAAGGAAGAGTGCAATTAGATGGGCTTCTACAGCCTCTCTGATTACTCTTTGTGCTTCACTCTAACTTCTTAGTGGAAAGAACCATTTAACCCTTTTGCTGCTTTTAGTCAGAAATACCTGGCAACCTGGAAAACAGTATCACTGATGTCTGACACGTGTTTGATGAAGTTTATGGGCATTATGTTTCAATCACACATAACAAAGACCGTTTAGAAATAACATGTCACTTCCAAAATTTAACCTGAATTTATGAAATTCTACTGCAATCCAGTAAAGAACATGGATACCATAGAAGAGCTGGTTTGCCTGTGATTCATCATTCCCATTTCTAGAGCTCAGTTTACTACAATATACTTGAGTTAGGCTAGTGAGCATTATGCTTTTATTGCAAGGGCTTTGCGTGTGATGATAGCAGCACAGGTTTCGGGGCACGGAGCGGTCTGTCTGTGCGTCCGTCTGATGGAGAAACCAGTCTCGGATTCCAGCGAACCCCACGCTGGTTCCTGCTGAGAAAAGCCTGCTGACCCGATGCCAGCCCTCCCTCGACGCCAGGCGCGGGGATTTAAGTCAGCTGCCGAAATCTGGCTCCAGCCCTGGGAGCGCTCACCTCCCACCCTCCTGCCAACAGCAGGAGTAGCTGCTGGAGAGGGGAAGCTTCTCCTAGAAGGAAACCTCTCCAAGCTCACTTCTTCTCACCCCAGTTGCCCCAATATCTCCATTTAGGGCAAGGCGACAGCTCTGCGTGGGACTAGAGAGATGTGCAAGGTCTTGTGATGAAGCACAACGTTGTTTACCTGCAACAAACACAGACTGAGAGAGAGAGAATCCTCTCCCCCGTGACTGCTGGGAATGTCTTGGGCATCCTCTGTTGGTCCCCGCAGACAAATTGCATTTATAGGCACGCAGTGTTTGTGCAATTAATCAAGCACGTTCTGAAGCCAGTGTAATTTGGAAAGATGACCATTTATAGAAGACTTGTTGTTCGCTGACCGCAGTTACAATTACCTAGGAGAACAGATAGGTCAGATTTATTTGATTTGCTTTTTTTGGTAAAAGCCGTATATTCTGTTAAAATTGGCTAGCAAAAAGATTTGTTTCCATGTGGGCGTGTGTTTCAACACTGCGGAAAAATGGTTATTTCATAAGCTTGAACATCAATCTTTGGATTTACAGAAATTTTAAATTATATCCCTAAGAGTTTGTAACGGGAGCCAAGAGTTATTTTCTGGTTATTAATCTTTCTCCCCTATCCAAAAACATCCCCAAACTTTGTTTAGCTGTACAGGCTCTTCAGACTGTTGATTGTACTGTACTGGGGCTGAGAATGTTTCAGTTTATGTAACCAGTCTCTCTGTTTAAATTTCAATGACAGATCTTTTCATTTTGTTTACAGCCAAATAACAATGCAAACATGTCATGCTACAGCCGTAGACGTGGTGTGCGGTCATTGAAAAGGGCATTCACCAAATTGATTTCTTGGTCTTATCCTCTTAAAACTTATTAAAAGCATTTCATTGTTATGTGCGGCTATTAGTGAGCAAAAATAAGCTTTCCTTATTTACATAAGGATGATAGCTAGTCACTACGTCTTCTCAGTTATTAGTTGTTTGGTTAATCAGAAAGCTGTGTTATTACAGCGTTTTTGTAGATTACAGTTAAGCAGAAAAACCACACATGGCATAATGGTGAAATGTTTTACTGCAAACCCAAATACTTAACTAAAATAATATCTTTAATCTGTTTACAGCATTGCAAGGCTTAAATTGTTTGCATGGATTTGATTATAAACTTTTACATAGACATATTCCTGTTGTAGTATTTGGTAATACGAACGTCAATGTGAGGCAGCTTTCTGGGCATAATTAATGCTAAATGACAGTTTGCAAGTGAATTCATCTAGTCTCTTCCACGGCTTTTCCATCTGGTCCTTATGCAAAGATGTCCAGTCAGCAGCGTTCAAGTTGTTTTCCAAATTCTTCCCCAACCTCTCTATGCACAGAAGACTCTTACTATTTATCCTTGGTAAGGTTTTCTAACCTTCCTAACAACTTCTTTCTGCTCTTCTAGGAAAGTATAACAAATTCTATAATAAATTTTAGTTTGTTCCCTGGTATTCTAACACAGATTTTTGAGGTAGGTTAATGACGCAGTCTGAGCTTAGGCTCTATTTTTGGCTACTGCAAAAAAACCCCCACATCCTAAAATCTTGTTCATAAATTTGTCAGCCTGTCTTGAAACTAGTTGAGCATTTTCCTAACACCGCTTTGCCTAGGGCGTGGAAGCACTGGGCAGCTGTGCAGGAACGATGTTCCTCTTGTGCTTAACCACTGTTCCCTGGTATCGAGCCTAAACTCGATGACAGCAAGTTTATACCCATTGATATCTGTGCCAAGATTAAGATCTCTTCTTCGTTTACCTTTCTGCAGTCCTGAGCAGTCATGCTCCTCATCTGCTACTGCTTCAGCTAGGATTAATATGCCACCTTGAACTTGTACTTTGTGTAACTATAATTACATTTATATTAAACTTGTCCTCAAGGACGCGTGTTACGTTTATAGGAAATATTACTACCCTTCTATGTGTGAATGATACCCGTTCACTTTTGTATCACCAGCAGACTTCACACTCCTACTTTTTATGGCAAATTCATAAATGAAATGCAAAGGCTTCTCTAAAAAAAAAAAATCTTATTTAAGCAACTTCCCCAGTATCTTCCTTCCGACTCAAGAGCATAATATATTGAGGTTGGTACTTCATATTGTTTATTTTTCATCCTTTTTTTTCTGCTTTCCACCTCATTTCCTTCAGCTATAGTTTCTGCTTGATGAGTGCTGTGTTTACTATAGATTTTCATGGTTTTAATGGGGTCGACAATCACTGTCTCGCAAAAACATTTACTGCTCTTTCTTTTTTCAGAAATACAAAGAGTGTAGGGCTAGCGTATGTTTAAGATTCCCCAGACAAATATATTTTCTTTCCCCCCCCCCCCACTTACAAATACTGTCTGCATGAAATTCAGTGACTTAAACCCATTTGTTCAGGATTTCTGGACATCTGACAGCCTGGGAAAAGCAGTAGATCCAAATGGTCCCCTGGACATCTGGAAATCCTAGAAATGGCATCTGCAGAGAACAAGTGCAGTGAGGCTTGTGTTTCCAGGAAGCGTCCGACCTGCTGCTCAAACAGCGCCTGCATGGTCAGGGCACGCACAGTAAATCGGACTCTTCCTGGAATCCTGAGGCTTACGGACCATGTAGGACCTAGTGCGTGCACACAGGCTCCTCTTCGGAAAATATTGGATGGAATACGTGGCAACTGTTGCTTATTCCAGGCTACTTCGTGCACGTTCTGGGAAAAAGGAAGAAAAATTGTTTCCGTTTTTGTATTGTATTTCTACTTGAGGTGTTGATGGGAATGAGGAGCCCTCAGATAGGGAGAGAGCACTTAAACTATATCTGCTCAGTAAACTAAAACATATGTTTATCTCTCTGATCTGTTCCCTTCTAAGAATCTTTTGCCTGTTTCTGTTTTTCCCAGAATTTTAATTTGGGTATTGCCCAACCCAGGACACGGCTTCAGAAGTGTTCTCATAGCCCAGAGTGTGTGACTCTCGATAACATAGAGCTCTGAAACAGAGGTGGGCTCATAAGAGCATTCTTAACTTCTCCGAGTATAATATTTTATGTGTCAATAACAGTCTCCACAGAGGTGAGCATCTAACCCAATGCGGAGATGGAGACCAGAAGCCAGATGTGTAAAATTAAAAATATGAAGCAGTGTTTTGGACATAGCACAAAGAGCAAAAATTCAATGTGGTGAGTTAACAAAAAACAAACAAAAACCCCTCAAAACCAAAAAACGCACCAAAAAACTTGTCTTGAGCCAGTATCATCAAATACTTTCAGCTACTGGACAACAGATGATTATGACTATGCATCACTGTTATATAAAATTTTTTGTAACGGAGCCAAAAATATGTTAAGTGAACTTGTAGGAAACGAGGAAGAATATGGCAAAGGTTTTGAATGAAACACCCAGAAAGCAAAAACGCTCGGATTTCCAAGAAACATTCTTTTTCTTTGGAAAGAAAACACAAACACACCCCATAGTCCTGAACAAATGCATACGGAGTGTGAGTGACTACGGGATTAATTCTTCCCCTGCGTCAAAAGCAGGATCAAATATCCAGAATCTCAACTATATTAACTACTCGGCACCTGAGGATGCTTAATAGGGGGTTATTTCTAGGAGGAGAATGTGTAGCAGAACTATCTAGCAAAGAGAAATCCCATTGCATGTGCCTTAGAAAACTTCGGGCAACGTCTCGAAAGGAAAGTTCTCAAAAAGCTCTGGTAAGAAAACAGAGCTGTGAATCATGCCATGCGGTATTAAAGAATTTAGAAAGCACACTAAGAAGTCCCATATCAATGCTTTTTCTTCAATATATTCAACAAAGGGACTATTTCCTATCAACGTTTTCAAATTTCAGCTTTCTCTCCCTGCTGCTTTTTAGCACTAGAACTGCTCAAAAAACCTTGCACAGTTACAGCTTTTGGTGTAAAATCCCTGGATTTCTTGCTTTTTATTTTCGCGCCTCTCAATAGGTTTAGAGAGAATTTTAAAGTTATAGCCTAAAAAGTGAATATTAAAAGAAAGAGATTAGAAAAGCAATTGTAGAAAAGTTTGGGAACTCATAACTTGTAACTCTTGTTATAGCTACAGCAGAACCGCACAGTGAACATGTCATTTTATTCTCCCACAGTGCTCTACAGTGGCAAAATAACTTACTGAATCTTTAATTTCTTATCAGTACTTTGCTGATTCATCACTACAAAATGCATTGCCAATAGTGATGGTGGAAGAAGTAAATTCAGACTCCCAGGCTCCTTGAACAAAACATTTCAGAAACTCCTTCTTCAATTAATCTTTTTTGAATTCCAATTAATATTTGTTGAATCTCACATCTCTAGAAGTGTAAATCACTTGAGAAAAATGCTTTGGGATTCATTGCTTAATCTCATTCCTTGGAAAAACCTTAAAAACTGGCCACTGGGATTGAGTTGCTTGGAGCAGGCTGATTATGGGAATTCTCCAACTCAAATTTGGAATTTTTCCTACCCCTAATCAAAGCTCAATGCTGTAGCTTACATAAGTAAGAATTCTTGGGTGTGTTTTTTTTTTTAAATAAAAAAAACCCCTAAACTACTGCATGTATTTCTATAGGCCTGGCTTATACAGAGGTCAGAATGGATCATTCTAAGGTCATTGTTATCTGGAAATGTTGGAGTTGTCATGTTCTGCTCCCCAAGGACATTGTCAGCCTTCAGACTTATCAACAATAGGTCTTACTTGTGATTTTTTTTTTTTTTTGGTTGTTGTTATTGTTCTTTGACATTTATTTCCAGAAGTTATTTAGTTAGGCTTTTTCTTGTGGGTCCAATGAGATCTTTGAAACAAGTCTGATGAAAAAATTTTGAAATGATGGATAGATGAAATTTGTGACGAATGTATGTTTCCATACAGCATATTTTTGTTCATTAGACACACAAAATCCTGCAGTAATAGAACAGATAATTTTTGAAATGACTCAGAAAAATTGTGCTTTCCTGTCTACATCAAGTAGATTTTCTATACTTTATGCTTTTAATAATATAACTAATGTGTAGGATAAACTAAAAAACCAACATCTAAAGAAAGCTACATTTTAACCTCTCTGGCTTCTCATCTGCTGTAATAGATGGGAATTTTCACTTCTCTATCCTCTCAATTGTATGCTGTAAAACCTGTTAGTGTCACTGAAGATTATTCGGGTGTTTCTATGGAGAAATTTAGTCTATATTTTACATATGTGAAGTTGTTAAAAATTGTATCACATTCCTAAAATGATTGCTGCAGGGCAGTTGATATCCAGCTAACTCATGCAAAGTGGCTTTTAGACCATCCAAGGTATAAGTAAATGGGGAATGAAAAGGTGTGAAAGAGAGCCTTTTTTGCTCCAACAAAGAAAATACTGTGGGGTAAAGATAAATAAATATGTAAAATAAAGAAGAATGTGTGTTTTATCCCTCACTTCCCATGGTTGCCACTTGGTGCTGGAAGATTGCTATAGAAGCTCTCCTGATTTAGATGTGGTGTGTTGCAAGGGTCTGTCTTCTAGATAAAAAAGTGAGTCCCTTCCAAAGGTGGAAAGGTGGGTTTGGAAGTTATCTTTGGTTATTTTCTGGAATGAGGAAAGATAATGGAAAAATGAATTGGTGCCTACAGAAGGAAAATATTTTCAGTTGCACAGGTGGAGTTTCCATTAAAGATGAATTTTTATTATGTTCAACAGTCTCTGGTGGCCAAAGAAAGGATAATCTTAAAATAACTCATATCTTTGACCTCTACCTGCTGTGGTAATACAGTATGTATTGACAGATGCATGTATTTGGTGACACACAAGTTGGTATAAATTGTTCTATGATCATGTGAAAACACAGAGCAAGAGGTTTTGCATTGTTTTTTTTGGGGGGAGGGGGGGTGAGCAGGGTGGAGGGATGGCCTGTGCTTTACTCCTTGCCTAGTTGCCAATGGCCTGGTTCTTTACCCTCCAGGTGTGAGGTCAGTCATGTAGTTGCCCCTCTAGCCTGGTGCTCTTTGGGTTGACCAAGTGATGTAGATGCCCTGCTCATGCAGCAGATGTGCTTAATCTCAAGATGTTTTCAATCCCCTCTGACCTGGGGCATTGGAACCTCAGTGCATTTCCCAACCCAGGTCTCATTAGAATCACAGAATGGTTTAGGTTGGGAGGGACCTTAAAGATCATCTAGTTCCCACCGCCCTGCCATGGGCAAGGACACCTCCCACTAGACCAGGTTGCTCAAAACCTCATCCAGCCTGGCCTTGAACGCTTCCGAGGATGGGGCAGCCGCAACTTCCCTGGGCAATCTGTTGCAGTGCCTCACCACTCTGAGTGAAACATTTCTTCCTAATATCTATTCTAAATCTCCTGTTTTCCAGTTTGAAGCCATTGCCCCTTGTCTTATCACTACAAGCCCCTGTGAAAAGTCCCTCTCCAGCTTTCAGATACTGGAAGGGGCTCTAAAATCTCCCTGAAGCCTTCTCTCCTCCAGACTGAACAACCCCAACTCTCTCAGCCTGTCCTCATGGCAGAGGGGCTCCAGCCCTCTGATCATCTATGTGGCCCTCCTCTGGACCTGCTCCAACAGGTCCATGTCTTAGCATGATACAATTAGAATATTGAAGAATGCAGTTGACAAAAGGCACATATTATAATTTGTGTTAGTGGTAAAAATTGCTTTAGACTGAAATTTCATAAGCCTGTCTTTGTGTCATTTGTCATTCAACAGGTCTGATAAGGAAAACCAATGTATTATGAAGAAAATACTTTGAATAGTTGCATGCATAACAATATTCCCTTTTTTTATTACTTCAAGAAAGAATTTAACACTTCTAGTTTTTCAACTTCCATCTCTGCATTTTTTTCTTTGCATTTTATTGGTGTACCATTTTAACAACATAAACTGCGTAAACTGGCTGCTTTTTCTTGCATATGGAGCTTTTATTAGAAGAAGTTCATGCGTGGATTTTATTACAATTGAAATCTGCAAAGTTTGTGACGTATTAAACTATGCTCAAACTACATCTTTTTGTCATAAAACTAATGTCTCTCTGAACTGTACTTTTCTCAATAGAATACTTAGAAAGTAAAAGCACAACAATTTTATTTTTAAGCATGCTTAAATGAACTAATGATACTGCACTTTTCTGCAATATATCGTAGATCACAAATGATGTAATTCTGCACACTAATATTTTGAGTATTGATTTTTCCAGGCAAGACTTTTTTTTTAAATTCCTGAAGAAGTATATTACTTTGACTTTGTCATACTGCATATGATATTAAAAATGGTTTTTTTCTCCAAAAGACATATTGACATTTTACCTATAGCATTGCATTAAATGCCAGTAGATACAACAAATGTGACCTGCAGTGTAGAGCATTAATTAATGATTACATTAAAAACACTTTCTTATTGTTACAGTGATTTATTGTAGTGATATGATGTGGGATTACCAGGTTATCTAAACATTATGAAGACTTTTATGGGGAATTCAGGATATCTTCATTTCTTTTCTTCCCTTGTGAATAGATGTGAAAAAAACTTTATACAGAGGAGATCACAAACTCACACGTGTGCACTTTGCAAGACTGAGAAATTTGTTAAAATTCTGCTGAAGTTCATTAAAGAAAAAGGGGAATTTTAGATAAAGTAGGCTACCCAAGCAGTCACTATTTCCTCTCACATTGATGGTATTTCTGGAGTCTGTTTTGTGCTACAGGCTGAGACTTGGTAAATGTCTCTTCTGTTTTAGGATTGGTTAAAATAAGGCAGAGATAGTCCAAGCTAATTTTATTAATAAGATCATTAACTGGGACCTAGGTGGGAACTTCTGGTATAATCACAATTGAATTCTAGAGTTTATTTCAATGCAGCAATATTATTAATTTATACTAGCATAAATCATTGTAACACATGAGATACCGGTAGTTCTTATTTTATTTTGGTGTTTGGCAATTTTTCTCCCTCTGGCATATCACAATAGTATATTTTTTTAATTTTAAAAACACTTTATAACACAGATAAAGTTAAAGAGAATGTCAGCTTCAAGTTTTCCGTGCATGCCCTGTGCTGCTTTCCTGTATTAAATGGTACCGTTGGACTATTTTCACACACACGCTGAAGGTGTCCTGCCCATCTGTCCCTATAACCACAGAAAGAAATTTCATGTGCACCAAATAATTAAAACAACACATCTATAGTATCTAAACGGTGTTATTCCTCTAAGTCTTACACTTGGTTGCATTGTGAAGCTGCTCTGTCTGCTACTGCTGAATCTCCCACCAAAGAATTTTGCCTGTTCCCTCTGGCCAGATAACACTTCTGGAATTATAAAATATATTGGGCCTATTTTCTCTTCCCTTCAATAGGCAAAGTTTAACAAGACCAAAGCCTGCTGGACAAATAAAAAGAACTAAAGAATTGAAAGAACTTGCAGAAAAAGCAGTTTCAGGCTTCTTTAATTATCCACGGATGCCAAAAGGCACAACAAGGAGGAGATTCATATCAACAATGTGACAGATATTTTTTTATTCTATAGTCATCCTGTCAGTAAAAGAAATTTAATATAGGCTCTCTTATCACTCTCTACCATCTCATTTAAGCGTGCAGGTGACTGAGTAATGCACCCCAGGAAAATTCGTCGTCTTAGAATCTGTAATTTTCTGACACAGAAAAACACATTGTGCTGGGAAAAGGGATGAGGAGAAGCAGTACTTGTGCAGTGGGGTATTTTTCCAGTGTACGTTATTTCTAAATACTGCAGTGAAATTACAAGAGTAGCAGCATTATGCCGTTGCGTGTTTGGTGACTCGAGAGGTTTGAAAGCTTATTTGTACTTATCTTGTTGGATGAGACATAAAAGGCAGGATATTTTGTAGCACCATTTATTCATTTAAGGGCTGTATAGAGAAGACTTCTTCCCTGGAACAGCCTAGGTTATAATCTGCGCTTTGGGAATTTGCACTTATCTGGAAACCTTAGTGGTGGCACCACTTTGCTACCAGTGGGGAAAGTCTCCAACTTGATCTCTGCATTATCTGGGTTCTTCCGCTCAGCGTCCTGCTTCCTTCCCTCCATCCTGGGCTCTCGGTAAACTCCTTTTTATGGGACAATTTCCACAGATCTCAGCTACTTGCCTAATATTTGAGTCCTTTGTGTAGCTAGTCCAGATGTACTGATCCTCAAACCAACACAGGAAGAATTTCTTATTCGTCTTTAACTGGGATAAGAAGATTAAGAAATTTGGGCAAAGTTTCAGAGAAAATCTGTGGGGTGGAATTGAACACTAAATACCAGTAATATTAAATAGAAAAATTCATATATTTTTTTAATCAGTAGATAATTTACGTTGTCCCAGAATTTATTTCTGGTTGCTTTCAGCTGCCATAGGTGTATATTCTGATATTTTGATAAAGGCAAAATGTAAAAACACCTTTTAAATTAAAAAGATGAACAAACTGATGCTGAAATAACCACAACTACTCTGTCTCCGAGGAAACTTCAGAGGAACTGTACCTACAAGCACTTGTCCCATGTTTGAGGATTTTAGTAGGACTTGCTCTATTCCTTTGGGTTATCATTGAACTTCAACTAGAGTTTTTCTCACGGGCATTACTGATCCATAATGCTCAAACCAGGTAGGATGGGTAGTATTTTTCTCATGACGCTTGCAGCCCAAGGTCCATGTTAAAGACTACTGGAGGTTGGGCAGGGAGTTTCTTTAAGCTGAGGGATGCAATTCTTCGTGGTGCCGAGTATATTTTTCTGAGTTTGTTTCCACTCATGTGGAGCCCAGGGTGCTGAGCATCCTGATCCACGGAGATTGTTCCCGTGGCTGGATGTAAGCTCCTGAAAACACAAGGATTTTATGGGAAATGCACTCTTCTTTCAAACTTTATCTCTCCAGCCCTGTTTAATAAATGATGTGTTCATGATCTTTTAACATCAGTAACAATTTGTTAGTCATATTACACTGTAGAAGAGAGAGACTGGGAAGCTATCTGAACCATTTTAAAACTTAAATTAGCCACCATAAAGTGCAGAATAAAATTATAAAGACTTTCTTGTAATACAAAATTCATAGAGACAAAACTCTAATTTCCTGATGGATATATGATATTAATGTAACGGATACCTCAGTGTAGTTAAATTGCATTAAATGGTTATTAATGCTTGAATAAACTTCAAGGAAGTGGGTACTGGTTGAAATGGGATAATATTTTGTTCTGCTAAATTATACGTTAATTGGTATTTCCTCTCTTGTAAAAGGACCTAAAGGGCTTAATAAAACACGGGGTAGAAACATTATTTTTTCTTCTTGAGATGTTAAGTCTAGAGTTTAACTGGAAACATTTCGAACCATTCCCAGAAAATTCATCGGCACTCATGATGACATGGCTCTGCAGGACTCCCCAAAGTAAATAATTATGGCTTTCAATTATTCAAGAGTATACAGGGCAATATGCAAGGCAGGGAAAGAAAAGCTACGAGTGACTTGTTTGCTGTTTTATTTTCAGGTTTGAAATTGTACTTACTTTGCTCTGATGTAGGTAACTACTTCGAATGTAACATAGTGGATAATGAAGCCTATTGGCATGACATGGGGAGACCGTTATTCCTGGGCTAACAGAAAAGGAGAACTAGAAAACAGCCTCAATGCCCATTTCTGGATAATTCGGAGAGGTATCAGCAAATCAGGAGAAGATTGTTTAAGAAAACCTCATTAAATACATCTCATTCATTAGCCTAAACTTTCCTGAAGTGGTTTTTTTTATTCCTTCTTTGCAGAACTGCTTATTCCTTGTTTTGTCGCAACTGACCAGAATTGTTAGGTAAGGACTAAGTACGATATTCCTTCATGGAAATATCAAGTATGGATACTCTTTCATTTGGAGAAGAAAAAGGAGAAAAAAAAAAAGTTTCTGTATTAATATGTATATTCTTATATTTATGGATTTATTGGTATTATGAATAAGCTTCCCTTCACTTGAACATTCAATACCGCGCTTAACAAATACTGCAAATGAGATGTTTCCTCCTTTTCTTCTAAATGAACTTTAGGTGGTTAATGAGTGAATGCATACAGATAATTACATCACAGAAAAGAAGTAAAATTATTTCCTTCAGAACACAGAAGTTAGTGAGGAATCTTCACCCTCCCACTATACAAAAGCCACTAATGTTTTGAACGGAATATTGTTGGGTTTTCCAAGGTGGATATGCAAGGTTATGTTTTCTCTGCTCCTCCTGGCCCCCCTGTTACAATGCAACCCTGTCTTACAGGTTTCTCATAAAACTTGTATTTTTCAGGTGATATTCTCTGGGAAACACAAAATTGCAGCCTCCAAATATCCTCAACTGAGATATTCTCCTAGTGTAACTTAAAGCAAATCACAGAGAAAGGATGAGGTTAGCCAAAGTTCTTGAGCTCTGTGATTTGTCTTAGAAGAAAAACATGATAGTGGAAATAGATACTTTTGATGCAATCTAAATATTTTCATATATACAAAGAATGGGCAAGTTCCCATTTCCTTATTGCTGAAGGAATCATATAGGAAACAACACTTTTATTTCCAGCCGAGTGTGATCCCTTTCATAGATTTAATTCAGGGTCTGGCCACAACTGTTTCTCTTGCCGTGTCTGGTCTTTTCTCAGCATCCCTTCTCTTTCCGCTGATTTTTCTCTAAGACACATCTTCAGAAAACCCTTTGTCCATCTGTGCTTTGGGTGCATCCTTGCCTTCAGTCTGGGTGTGGAGTGGAGCTGGTGAAGTTTTCAGCTACCTGGAGGTATAAAGATCATCTTACAACTATCTTATCTGAAGGCTGGTGTTCGAAAAAAGTCACTTTCAAGGAGGCTTTTTCCATTTGCAAAAGCACGCGTGTAATGGTGGAAACAATGCATATAAGCATAACTGATTGTAAACAAAACTTATAAAAGCCAGGTGTTGCAGAGCCCTTATGGCAAACCCTGTTCCCTGTGAGGGAATTTAAGTTATGACTTAACGTAACTTTTTGGTAGCGTAGGGTATGTTTGATGATGGAAGAATAAAGCCGTTGACTGAAGAAACTTCTCTGAGGAACACAATACTATTGTGACTTTTATTTTAACTCCTACTCATCCTCAGCTGATGTCAGAACGTGGTGCTTAGGGACAGGGTTTAGCGGTGGACTTGGCAGTATTAAGTTTACAGTTGGAGTTGAAGATCTGAAGGGTCTTTTGGTCTTTTCCAACCTTATGATTCTAAGACGCCCCTGAGTTCGGGATGGGTCCATGGCGGGCAGCTCACAGGCTGCTGTAGTTTTTCTGAGGCAGAGCAGGGTGTTGTGAAACTTTCGGTGCACGGTGAGCGAGACCCGCCAGAGCCCTGCAGGGTTACTCCGGCATTTCTGAAAATGAAGCTCCCTGGGAGCTTCACCTGGTTTTTGGCTGGCAAAGTACTGTTGGTGCAGCAAGCGGAGCATGAGGGATACCTTGTGCTGCTCGCTGTGTTGCTAACTGGGTTCATTTCTGCTTGGGAAAAAATAAAGACAAGGCAAACTCATTTTACCCTTAGAAATAATTTTTTTTCTGAGAAAGAAAAAAGCAGAACTTAAATGGGATGATACCCACAGCTGAAAGGATAAGTAATTTGTGAAATTCATCTGTGAGTTGCTTTCTGAGATTTCACCTGTGTGCTATCCAGCCATTAACTTGCCTCACCCCAAGGCAGCTGACAAGCTCTCCCTCGCAAGGCATGCGATGAGGCTCACTCTTCTGAGCAGAGGTTCAGGTTTGGTCCCAAAGGAAACAATACCTCCATTATCATTTGGGGTCCTCATCATGGCACCCTCTGGAAACGTGTGCTCAACAAGGGACTGCACTCAACAGTTTCCGCTCGCACGGGGTGATGGTGGGGAAGAATAATTCTCTCCGCAACAGGGATTCACATGGAAAAGTCTGTGACCTGACTTATCTGGGAGGTCAGGCTCGATAATCCAAAGACTCCCAAAGGGTATTAAAATCTAGGAATTGTTAATGCAGAACCACTCTGTGTATCTCACAGTATTACGAGGTGGTGCGAGGTTAGATCCATGCTTGGTGCAGAGTATTGCTGAACGTTTTTAGAAACAAATTGCTGTTTTGGGGTGTTATTACCATTTTCTCCAGAGCAGAGGGAGCTCAGAACTAAGCATTGCTCCACTGGGGATGAGCGATTTATTCGATGATCTCTCTGAGCTCCCAGCCTTTTCCTTCCCAGCTCCAATACCCCAAACAAGAATGGAAACACTTTGTGGGCTTCATCTTAATAGGGACTCCCCCACCCCAAAACAAGATCTTTATCCAAAGATTTTAATTAATTGCAAAAGTTAAAAATAAATCGTGCTGGAGTACCATTGATAATCCTCCTAGGCTGGCTTTCATTCATGTTAATGTGTAATACAGCCACAGTAAGATTTAATTTTAACCATAATTATAAAAGTTTGAAATTAAATCTTACTAGGGATGTGTTCTCCATTAATATGGACAAAAACTGATCTGGGAGGATTATTATGGGGGACACAAGAAAGATTTAATTTTTAACTTTTATAATTAATTCAAAAATGTGATAAAGGATTTTGTTTCAGGGGAGGGGGGAGTGCTCTCCAGACCACTAAGACATCCCAGCAGTCTTTCAGAGCCATCTTAATTACAGCCACAAAGAATTATTTGTTAGAGAATAGTGGTCAGGAGCTCAAACTGCTTCTTTTATCCAGAAATAAACCTACAGGCACTTTGAAACTTTCACTGAAAGCAGCACCGGAGTTCCTGGTGAGGCAAGGAGCTCAGAGGGGCACAAATATATATGTGTATGTATATGTATGTATGTACAGATACATGAACACACAGAGGTAGAAATGAGTATATTACACATTTATATAAAAGTGTAATAGGTATGTAAATACATGTGCATTTTATGTATGCAAGTGTATATACACACTTAAAATGTAACAAAATACGCATTTGTTCATCTATAGGTTTCTAATACTTATACACATATATCCACACAGATGTACACAAATGTCTGGACAGCTCTTCTTCCTATTAAAAAGATATTGCAATAAGACAAAAGGAAGATGAGTGGAAAGTATTTCTTTCCATAGATGTAATTGTATTTGTTTGCACTGGATTTCGCTGCGTTTGTCATGCTGCACAGCAGGCAGTGGGCAGAAATCAAGTAAACTTACCAAAAATGTTCTATCAAAGATGTATGAAAAAGATTAAAAAGAATCAAGTATTCATTTCACAGGTACTTCTTTAGGAATCAGCTTGGGTTTTGAGTTGTAATTCTCTGAAATACTACACCTTGATGATTTAATGTTCACTGTATCTTAGTAACTTCCACATCAAATGTACGTGATTTTACAGTGTAGAGAGGTTGGGGTTTTTTGAGTTCAGCTTGTGGTCACCTCCTTTTCTTTTTGGCGCTCTGTTGGTTATTTTCCTTGCCTCCAGTCTTGAAATTTTAACATTCTAGTTGGAGATTCAAGAAGATTCTCTCCTCATGCCAAGAAATATGATTGAGTGATGAGTCTTGGTGAGGATGCACAGTTCAGAGCCAGGTTTAAATCCTTATCCTGACAGTTGAGGTTTAGTTTCAAGTTTTTCAAAAAAAGTGGTAGCTCTTTATACTTTATTGAGAAAGTGCATATTTATTATAGTATGAATAATGAAAAGACTTTTTTATTATTACTAATGTTATTTTAGTTTTGAAGGTTGGGTCTTTCGCAGTTTTTCATAATTTTATTTTGTAAAAAAAAAAAAAAAAAACCAAACCAAAAAACCAAAACAAACAAAAAAAACCCCCAAAACAAACTAAAAAATAGAGGAATAGGGTCAATGTTTAATCTTTTATTTTTAATAATCACTTCAAAAAAGTTTGGAAGCATGAAAAGCAATAGTCCCGAAGAGTAAAAAATATGTAGACAGTGATGAACATTTTCGCAAAAGTCTGCATCTCTGCAAATATATCTATCAAGCTAGTCACAAACTATTTCTCCTGATCTTCATGTTTTCAGAAAACATATCTGCATTTATAATGCCTTCTCTAATTAAATAATTATAGAAGCTAAATGTGAACAAGTCCATCTTCCATTCCTTAATTCAATGAAATGTTTAACGTGGTTTGTATTTTTCATTTATAGCATAGCTTTTTATGAGCATCTGCTTTCACTCTTAGTTCTCCATTCTACAAATAATCGAGTTTGGACCACACTGTAAAACACATTATTATGAAATTCTGTAGTTATACAAGGCAGATTCTTCCTGCATTAGCACCAATAACCCCTCCTTGCTGTATACTTACATTAGTAAGGTCACAAAATGGCCCCAAGTAACTAAACAGTGATGAGTGGAAGAGCGTTTTCAGATAGAAAAGATCTTTGAACCCCCTCTATGGTCTTTTGAACCTCAGCTTGACTGTGGGATGAACTAGGACACAGAGCAGGTTACTTAGAATTCCCACCTAGCTGCCTGTAAGACCAGAAATTGGTATTTCCTAGGAAAAAGGGAGGTATTTGGTGCAGTGTGTGTCTCTGGGAGAACACCCTCTGTGTTGAGCATCTGGCTGAAAAGTGTGCGTATGCCGTGTGTTCCTTCTGCCTTTGGAATTGAGCTGAGGGCTGCTTTATTTCACCTGTCCAGTCACAAAAAACTCCCAATGTTGATAGTTGCTTGCAGAGATTCAAGGTAGGATTGGCAGTTACCGCCCCACCTCGTTCTCTCGGAGAGGAACGCTTTTGCTGAGGGACACACAACTGCTGAAGGACATGGGTTAGGGGTGGTTTTGGCAGTGTTAGATTTATAGTTGGACTTGATGATCTTAAAGGTCTCTTCCAACCTAAGTGATTCTATGATTCTAACTGATGGTAATGTGCTAATACAAGTCACCTCGGCTCTGCCACGTTCCCAGCAAAATAAGTTTGGAAGTGCTGTATAATAGAGCTTTGACTGGTGTCCCTTGTTTGCTGCTGTAGATGTGGATTTGCTCTTGGCATGCTGGTTTGTGCGTGTGTGCGTACAAAACATACTGACAGATACGGCAAAAAAGGACCAAATTAGATACATAAAAATTAAATATTTGACAGTTTTTATAGTTACAGATACTTTCATTTTAATCTTATTTGTGACAAACAGCTGCTACCTTTTGCAAAACTTTTGAAATAATAATGATAACAAAATCAAACTATCGGGGAAAATGTCCTTTTTTTTTTCTTTTTCCTTCAGAGAAAGTATTTGGGTCTTAGTCAACAATACAACATACAATAACCTTCTTTTCAACTTCTTTTGTTTGTGGTCTACTGCTAATATTTTTAGTACAAGGCACTTCTTGTGTTCTGTTACAGGCCATTTGAGTGATCAAACACAGTTTGACATGGATGGGGAAAGCCATGGAGCGTGCTTATTGACTTCAGTGGTCTTCGAGGCTGCCCCATAATAAGTGGGTTTATGGGGAATAGCATTAATGCAGGGAAATGCTAAAAAGTAAAGATATGTTCTTAGGGTAAGCTTTTCCTCTTAGAATTATGTACCTGAGGGAAACCTGCCTTTGTAATCACGTAGAATGAATGACAATTAGAGATACTTAAGTAATATATGCTGAGGTTCTCAAAGTTCTGAAATAGGTAATAACAATTGTTCTCCTGTCACTAAACGAGACATGGGACACAGTATACTATAAAAACAACATTACCGTAAGATACTTTAAAAATCAGCCATCTCTGTTGTACTCAAACTCATGGGAACATTGACATGGAATTTCATCGGAGATAAAACGCTTCCTGATCAGTTGCCTGAAGAGAAGGTGAGAGACTGGCTGCAATCAAGTTATGGGGTGGAGTGTGAGGAAAATATTGCTCTTGTTTTCAACAGAGAAAGTCTCAGCTCAACAGGAAGCCTTGGATGGCCGGGGTTAGTGCTGTCCGTGGGCTCAATAGCTGAATTTATTGAGGCATGAACGATGGGAAACTTGAGCTTTACATACAGTTTCTTGACCAGGGGTCTACTGTGTGTATCGATTTTTGAAACCTGCTTTTGCTAAGTATATAGCTAAAGCAAAATATAACAATTTCTTTGTATTTAGGGAAAAACAATTTCACTCGCATTGACTTAACCTCCCCGAATACTACTTCTTTTCACGTTTATCATCAGCCACAGAAAGACGAGTCCTTATGACTGAACTTCATGGGACGCAGCAATTGCAGCCCAGTTGCACATACACCACGTGCTGTCCACAGGCAGGCACTTTTGATTGAAAAATCTGGTTGTTGTGGCACATCCACCTTAATACATTTAAAATATTTATTTACTTATAATATACATTAATTTAACTCCAGGCTAAGGCTTAGGAAGAAGATTATAAAAGACGTTTTTCCTCCAAAACAAAAAAGCTCTGTTGTCCCTGTGTAGCCATAAGGGATATTCCTCTCTCCCTTTTGGCTACAAAAAATTCAATATGCTTCTAGTGTCTTGAATTTGTCATTATCACAGAAGACAAGTTACAAAATAGTAATACTTTACTCTGCTATAATGTCTTCCATCTGAGTACATCTAATTGTCTTACAAACAGTAATGAATGAAGGCACGCATCATCTCTGTGAACTTGAGAATGCATCTGTTTTATGGATGGGAAAAGTGCGAGAGCATATCGTAATTAAAGGATTTTAGCTAAACTTGCAGAGCATGCTATTAACTAATTTAGGAAAAGATCCCAGAAATCCAGATTTGACCACTTACACATCACTTATTCCCATTGTGACACAACAAATCCAATAGCGTGTGACTCTTTCATCTTCAACATCCCTGGATTTCCAAGAACCTTCCAAATAACAACTAAAACATTCAGTGTTTCATAAAAATGCCCCAAACAATGACTTTTGAAAACTCTGTGTGCCACTGCAGATATGATTGCAATCAGATAATGATTGACCATTTAACTCGCAATGCGTTGCACTATGGTGTGTGCATTTGGCTGACTAGCAAAAGGGAAACAGTGGTAATTTCAGGAAGCCCCCAACCTCATCAGAAAATGCCAGTGTGCTTCTAAATCTTCAGCCTCAGTATATAAAAAAAGAATAAAATAAATAAATTAGTAAAAGATATTTTATTACAGGGTCTCCCCTTCTGTCTCTTTGGCTTTGAGCCAAAGTACACTATGAAGTAACAGTTGGAAATGACCTCCACTCCTTCAAATGTGTTGTTTCTTTGGTTTGGCTTAAAATGAATCATATGTTTAAAAAAAAAAAAAAATATTGTAGACATTTCTTGGTAAGCCCCAATTTTAACTCATAACGTGGCTCTTTGCCAGTGTCTAATATGACATCAGAGTGATGTTACCGTGATTATGCAGTACACGTTGGAAGTGTAATACATTGCTATGATGATATATTAAACATTGACATGGAACCTGAATATATAATTGGCAATGACAAAAGAAAGCATGATTTAATATCTTCCATGCCACACTCCCCACTCAAGTTGCTCGGGGTCATGCCTTCTCAGTGCATTCTCATTATTTCCAGTAGAATAGCCTGATGTTCAGCAAGTATTTATGGGAACCTACAAGAGCCTCTCTGTTGGAGATGTTTTGTACATAATACAACAGTCAAGGGATCTCTAACATGTCATCTTTCTTACAAAGGAAAGCCTTTAAAATAGATTTCCCCCCACCTCCTTGTCCTATCTAGAAGATAGGACAATGCTTAGTTAAACATTAAGTCATTTTCATGATAATATTAGGCTCTAGATAAGCTTAAAATATATCGTACTCTGCAAAAGACCTCAACTAATCAGTGCATGAGTTGAGTTGTTTTTAACTTGTTTGTATTTGATTTGTTCTAAGAATTACACATTGTATTTATAAAGTCACAGAGGACCCTTTGGGTATAAACTGTCCTTTACATTTTTACATATCCAGCCGAACATCCCCTTTCCCACAGTGTCTCCTTGGCTTTTATTTCTTATAGCATTCAGCAGAAATGTATTCTGTCAAACGCAACCAGGAGATATCATACCCTTGAGGAAAGTTGAGTATTCGTATTCCCACAAAATTCTTCCCCCCTTCCCGGTTGTGCCGAAGTGAAGATATCTTCCCAGCTGTTACTCCTGCTTTCTGTGTTCCTCAGCACCAAGTTTGAGATTTCTGCCTTTTGAACCGACTCATCTGTGGCCATCTTCTTTTCTGTTCAGCAAGAACCGGGTAGGGTACCTGAACTATTCCATTATAAGAATGGAGTCTTCTCTCCATCTTGCACTGTTTTGTCAAAGCGAAGGAAAATCATCGTTTTTTCTATGTAATAATGAAAACTATATGTCTACAAAGCTGAAGTTAGTGGTCTCAAAACGTTTTTTAACTTTGTCACTCAAGTTGTGCGTTTCTGTACCCGCGTAGTTTTCTGTACTTACTTTGTGTACTTTGTGCCTGCTTTTCCAAGAGACTAATTTAGGTACAACAGCCTTCTTTTTTTTCATTACCCATAGGAAAAAGGAGCAATGACCCCTAACACCACCATGATGTAGCTTATTTCTTATCTAAGAAATGAGCCTTTTTTGTATGGTTTACTGGATAAGCCCATGGCTAGCACGGAAGCTGATTTTTGTGGCCTACCTTCAAAGGCTTTTTTTCTACTTTTCCTACCTCCCTACAGTGCTAAGGATTTTTATTAGGACACCCTGTGAAATCCAGTGATGTATCTGGTAGCAGTCTAAATTGTGATTAGCCAATGGAATTCCGCATTTCCATTAACGCTGAAGCCTAGTGTCCCTGAGATTTATATCCCTGAATCTCTCAATTGATTTATAACCTGGTAATCCTTTTATCCCCATTTATATGCAGCATAACTTGACGTAAGTGCTAGAATGTCTCCATTAATCGAATTCAAGAGTGCTGGACTGAGAAACTGGACTAAAAACTTTTAGGCCATACTGTAAATACACTTTGTGTCAAAGGAAGCCAGGAGGTAATATGTCCTTCAGTTGCTTCATCTTTATGTGTTTGCTCTCAAGTGAAATGAAGAAGAAAATATCTACCAACTTAATGCTATATTTAAAGTATCTGTTATGATAAAAATGCGTTAAAATACCTCATTTTGCACACTGAGTCCAGCTCCTTTGCCCAGTGGATTGCAATGCAGCATGGCTGTAGGCGACCTCTGCATGGACTACCTGGTTCCTATACGCTGCGGGGCGGAGATACCAGCCTGGGTCCCAAACACAGCGCGGTGTTTTTGTAGGGCTGTTGAAATCCCATTGAAGTTGACAGAAACTAAGCACCTGGATTTCAAAAAATGTCTGCTGTTAAGAACTAGGAAGTAAAAAGGTGTTTTTCTTTCCTTGTCTCCAGTCATGCCAAATTCACTTTTCCCGAATTATATGGCACACAAGCATGGAGTCCCAGCACTGCTAATTTTAATTACGTGATGGAAAATTTAATAGCTATTGCAGCTATGCATTATTACTGCTCCTTCTGTGTGGACTTAGAAATTAGATGAAAACATTGCTTATAAGAAAACCTGTGTAGTTTCTCTGAAAACAACGGCTCACCAGCAGCAGCAGCCCCTTTGATAACCTTTAGCAGCCATGTCCACAGAGGATGGGGGGAGTCCCATGTTACGCTTAAATCAAATATGTGGCACAGCAAACGGAGGAGCTATTAAAATATATTTATTATTCATTATTAGTAAATTGCCTGCATGTGGAGTACTATAGAGTAGCAAACTTACAATTTTGTTGACTCGTTAAAAGTCTATGGTGCAATGTCCTGCAAACCCCAAATTTGTATTTATAGCATTAATTTTAAAGCTCTGTTTAAGCAATTACATCTGTGTATTACATGAAAAAGATGCAGAATAAAGGTAAATCTTACAGTATGCTGGAAACTTGCGGGTTGAATACACTACTGTCTATCTTGAGACTTAATGTGCTATTGGGATAGAACCTGATTTAACCCAGAAATTTACAGGTGAGACTGTGGAAGATAATGTGTGCCACTACTGAAGATGTGTTAATAAATTATAATTCTGTATGCCGTATGCATTTCAATTGCCTCTTTAGTAAATACTTAACACATTAAAGTCTGCCAGAAAATCAGATGAAATGAAACCAATTTAATTCCTTAATTTGTATTATGTTATGCAATCCTACATCATGTCGCGTCCATAGAAACAAGAAATTGATATTTTCTGAATCAGATCCTCTGTTTCTCAGCAATTTCTTAATATGCTGGTATCTTTAGGGAGAGAACGATAAGATAACTTTCCATCTTTTGAATGTAGTGTCGTCTTCTACCGTGGGAGGAGAAAAGGAGTAAATAACAAAAAAGGAGGGCCATTATTCCTGCCTTCCTGTGTTACGATGATGAAGCTGTACTGCTGCTATAGCTATAAGAACTTAATGCATTGAAACCTCATTGTCATGATCGTTATATTTAATGATAAAATTCAACATTTTTTCATCCCAAACCTGCTTAGAATTTACTTTGTGCACTTCATATAATTAATTTTTTTAAAATTAAACATGTGCATGAATACTTACAGTATCAGTGTATTTAGTTAGCTAATATATAAATAAAACCAACTGACCACAACTAATCACCCATGAGGGGAAAATGCTCTTCTGCTGCTGCATGTGTGGGCTGGAGAGAAAGGCCAACAGAAATCTGGGAAGTGTAACGGTCATCAGCAACAACACCACCATCAAAAAGCTAATTAGTCTGAAAAACAGCCACACAAAGGTCTTTGTTAACAGTTTCAAAAAGGCAATTCCATGACTTTAATCTTAGAACTAGTTGGAGAATGAACTATTTGTGAACATTAAAAAGAAATCCTGAATCCGCTTTATTTCTTTTGATTGGAACAGAGTTCAATTTAGAAAATTCTTGAAAATTCATTTAAAAAACAAACCAACAACAACAACTCCAGACTTCATGACCTCCTCTGTAGAGGAGGAGACTGGGAGCTGCTGTAGGTCTCGGCAAACAAGGGGAGAAAGGAAAGTGGACTTGAGCCCTGGTACCTGGAATACGGCCCACGACCCTCGTGTGCCGATTGGGTTCAGCTCCTGGAGGGAGCTGACAAAAACCACACATTGAGCATCCAATATAACATTATAATAAGTCAATAGGCTTGTTTCTGAGTGAAGCCATAGACTATTTTTCTGGTCCTGCCGAAAGAGAAAAGAACTGGCATTGCAATACCACGGACAAAAAAGAAAAGGATCTAAATATCACCTTAATTTTCTGAGAGCACTTTTAGTATGTTTTGGTGATCTTACAGCTGTCTAAGTGACTACTTCAGCTATTCATAATTTGGTTTTCATAGTTACTAAAAGAAGCCAAAGTCAAAAGAAGAACCATCTTCTGTATTTTGACTGTGCGCTGTATAAAATAATTGACTGTCTGATGAAAAACTGTCTTGTCTTATTTTGTAATAAAATAATATTTTTGTGCATAACTTGACCTGTCCTAGTGAGTTATGCCGCTCATTGTTTCATAGTAACAATTTCCAATGGGATTTTAATAATACTCTTGCTCTTACCATCTTGTACGATGTAAGCTGTTACATTCAATTTGTAAGAAAAATATTCAGGTATAAAACTAGATAATCTGTATCCCTTTAGAATCAAAAGTCACTTTGCCAAAATATTTTAACACATGAAATTGCTTCTTAAGAGATGTTTGCTATGATAAAACGACAGAAAACTACATTTCCATTATAATTATAACTGACTAGTGGTGCTAAGTTTTTATAATTTAAAGGTATTCTCAAATCTGACAGCTCTTCCACGTTGAATTATGCATTTCTGGCTCTTAAATAGTTCTGCTGGCATGAGACAGCTGAGATGAAGTTGTCTTTCTAAAATAATTGCTCCATGGAGCATCCATTATACCTTCAGAAAAAATGTATTACTTGACTTCTACAAATTATAGACTAGCCTATAATGGGTATTTTTGACAGCTATTAGCTTTTTTAAAAAAATCTGAACAGTAAAATGAGTATTGATATCACTCTGCCGTGTCTTGCATGTTAATACCAACCTTTTCTGCACTCCTTTTCTAAAGCATGATGTAATCATTAATTACAATAATATTGATGTAATTGCACTCATCCTAAACTCCCCCCACTGTAATAGCAATGTGCGATTCTTTTTCTACAGTAATACTCACTTCATATTTCCTGTTCTTGGAAAAAGGAAAAAAAAACCCCACCAAACAGACTTAAGCCTAAAATCCTATGCCGTATTTTGACATCGTCACTGCTCAGGGTGATCGTATCTTTGGCTTGGATGGAGAGTTGGGCTGTCCAGTCTCTGGGAGGCTGTGGTGCTCTGACCTTTCGCGTATAATATTGTGGTGTAGATCTCAGTACATGGGGACTAAGCCCGAGACTGCATCTTCACAATTAATGCAAGAAGAGGCATCGCAAGATGTCCTGGTATCTGGATCTCCTTTTGTTGGGTGCCTGCAGCAGACAACTGAGCTCGTGCCTGTTTAGCACTGT
Source organism: Burhinus oedicnemus (assembly GCA_008921705.1). Taxonomy (NCBI): domain Eukaryota; kingdom Metazoa; phylum Chordata; class Aves; order Charadriiformes; family Burhinidae; genus Burhinus; species Burhinus oedicnemus. The sequence continues at coordinate 3,280,701 of VFFE01007179.1, read as the reverse complement.
TGGCGTATTTACATTTTCAGATACTGCTTTAGTGACTTCAGTATTCATTAGTTTGCACCATGTAAATGCCTGGTGGTTCAGAAAGTGTTAAAAGAGAAATTCTTGGTGGTGGTGGTGGGGAAAGCAGAGAAACCTACTGAGCTTTTTCAATAAAATGAGATTTCCTGTGTATTAAGTATATTTTGTCTATGCTTTATTTAACAGGCTTGTAACTGGAAAGAGTATCTAAGAGAACCGATGCTTCTTCTACTTTGCCAAATGGTGTGTCTTCACGTGAAGAGGGGCAAGTCTTCAAAAGGAAAGTATACCACTTTCATGGATATGTTAGTTTTGTGAATTGAGTGGTGAGGGGAGGACGGTTGTGGACAGAGCATGTTTCATGTCTTTTGGAAATATTATTCAGCTCTAAACTATAACATCATGATTATAATATGGAAAATAGAGGAACTGACTTCCATAATTACTGTTGAATACGTTCATTTACAGTGAAGTTAATCACGCTAATAAGGGAGCGTAAAAGGTCTTCTGCACTCTGACCATCGGTACTGTGGAGTGGTACAGCCAGACCATGGCTGATCCACACTTATGTTTATTTGTATATTTGGTGTTTGCATGAGAAGTGTGTGTCCGTGAGGCTCTGAGGTCTGTTGAGCTGAGGGGAGAGGAGGAAGCAGAAGGTATAGCTGGGAGGATTATTCCTGCCCTAGAAATATTTTGGCAGAGGCTGGATGCTGCTACCAAGCGTTGGTCTGTGCTGAGCCCCTTCCTCCCCTGCCTGCAGCCTCCCAGTAAAAGGCGTCAGACCCTGCAAGAGCAGATCAGCTTGGAGCAAAGGGTGGATTCAGATTAATTGAGTTGCTGTGTGAGTCAAAGAAAAACCCAGCACCAACTTCAATTTTGCTGATGTGCCGACAACACCTAACTTGCATAAAAACCACCTAGTAGCCAGGGCAATCACCCGAGATGTTTGTAAGGATAACAGAAAACGGTGAGGATGTGCAAACTCAGTTCTAGTGGTGTACAGGGACAGCTGAACAGCAATGAAAGATGCACTCGTGGTAGCACCCACAACTGCTTTCAGTGTCTTTTGATTTCTTGTCACCATCTTGCGTGTAAAAATCAGCTTTTGAAGAGCAGTCAGGAAAAAAGAAGCAGACTTCCTTTCAAAGTAAATATTTCCCTTTTCACAAGATAATCAACACTCCAAGTATTTTGAAATAAAATTAATGTCATAATAAGAAACATTAACAACTGTAAATGTTCTCAGTGTTGATAGAACAAACTCCAAAAATCCCATTATAATCTCACAAAAAAATTTAACGGCACAGTAATCGGTGTAATACATACTATATTTAGAAGCACTACAATTATTACATAATACATCATGAAGACCCTCTAGAGAAGGTATTACCAGAGATTATAGGCTACTTCTGAAAGCCATTAAGGATCTATTAGTTGCCAAACTGGTCCATCCATAACTTTCAGTAATGTCCTCTCTGGAGCATTACTTTCTTATCACATGATATCTGTAGTAGGGGAACTTAAGCTTTCAACCCAATACTGTTAAAAGAAAAAGTAGCCTCGACATCTTGTTTTTTTTGTAATTAATACCTTTATTATATTCCTGACTCAAGTTTTACAATTATTTGAGGAATTACTCAATATATCTGCTGGGATTTGTATTTTTTGTTTGTTTGGGGTATTTTCACTCTCCATTAGGTGATTTCTGAAGTAAAAATCATGATGCGTATTTCCATGTTAATGGAATTGTGTTGGACTAAATATAAAGTAAAAAAATGAGTTCCGAATTTGGCATAGGTTGGTGAATTGGAACAAAAAATTGGTATGAAACCATAAAAACCACTATGTTGGAGAGTTGTGTTGTCTTTCAGCAGGAATGGTTAAAGGTTATCAACTCTTTGAACACATGATGCATAACAAAAGACTTGATTATAAATTTTGGAAGAGTAATATTACTGTTTTAGAGCCATGAGCCATTATCCTGTTACACTAGGGGCTGCCGAAGAACAGTCCACAGCACATATAATGATATAAATGGTGACTGCTGTAACTTTCATAAAAATTTGGATTTTTCAGTTTCAGCTCATAAAAAATGATACTGAAAATGAAAGAGTTTGCATCTCCGAAGTAATACTCTTCAGTGGTTTTTGGTATTTGTGAAGAGATTATACGCAACCTGATCTTTTGGTATATTGGAAATCTCTTGGTTTTCGATCCATTCTCTTTTCTTATTTAAGCATGAGAAATTTCAGATTTACTTGTGAGAATTTCTGTAGTGGTCCATGTGATGTCTTAAATGCTATGACACGATCTAATTTCAATTGTAGTTATCCACCTAATATCTGATACCATTTTGAATATGTAGAACAAATGTGGTTTTCTACTGCTTTGTAAAGTACATTTCTGCAGAGTGATACATTCATTAAACATTCCTCTGAACTAGTTCTCTTTACTGGAGTTCAAGAAAAATCTGTTGTTCTAAAAAGTTTATAAGAAAATTAAAACAAGAACCCAAAAAAGAATTTCTGGAATGGTTGCACTGTTGGTAATATATATAGAAACTCTTATACTATAATCTGCATCATCCTGGTCTCACAGATGCAAAATGTTGGCTTAATACACAAAGTTGTTGAACACCTGAGTATTTAAGCGCATTCACAAATAAATTGTTAAACTGTGCTGGTTGCTAAGATGAAATGTTCATAAAACAATAGCAAATCATTAGTGACGTGGTTTACATCTGTGTCGCAAAAGAATAAATGGCTGCACAAGGTGAAAATCGGTGAAGATCCAGGCCCGTGAGCTTTTTTGAGCAACAGAATACTAGCTCTTATTTTGGGGATCACATCAAAGGCCTCCAATGAAGAAAAGCGTACGGATTTTAAAGTTTCCTTTATTCTTTCCTGTAGGTGTAAAATCAGGGCTGTTCTAGAGCCAGTGGGCTGTCAAATTATTTAATCATGGGATAGCAGCGTGTACTTTGTGTGTGAGTATGAGATTTTCCCTAGCGCCACGCAGCAGCTCTGAAGTAGTGTGTGGGATGTTAGCTTGTCACCATTTTATTGCAAAAAAACCCAAGAAATGTCTGATTAAGTCAGAGAAAAGTTACTGCATTATTAAAATGAGTGAATCAATTTTTTTCTTTCTTACGGTTTGTCAAATTTATAAAATATTATATTTCTCTTCAGATAGAGTTACATACTGTGTAGCTCAGAGATAATCCCTATGGTCTTGGCATATGTTACTTAATTGTCTCAGAAGGAAATACCATAAATACCATGCTGTCATCTCCCATGGGCATTTGCTCATCTGTCACAGTGGGAGCTCCAGACTGGGTGAGGTGCTCTAAGACATTTCTTAAACTATGTAAATCACAGCCATTTCTCCTTCCTACTTCCCAAATGGTCAATTATGTATAAACATGTGTTAATAAAAATTTGCTTCTTTTGCCTCCGAGGTACACACCCAGAAAGCTATGTGAGTATGATAAACTATAAATGCCATTATTATGTGATTCAACCTATGACATAAATTACCGATTTAAAATGCCGGCATAGATATGGAAGTCTGTGGGATTCAGGCCCAAAGTAGAAGCAAAACAAAACTATCAATAAAAGTCATTAAAGAAACAGGAAAAGTTTTTGTAGTTCTCTCGTTGTCTTTTAAGGAAACTATTTTGTATTTACCTACCGAGAGAAAAGCAATTAGAAGGTTATGCTGAAAGTATGCTAAAGGCTGTTTAACACATTTGGTGCTTAACGACCTCTGTACAGGTTCAGTTGCCATATGAGGTAGAAACCAGCTAAAGCTGAAGGGATACAGATTGCAAACAACTGTAGTGAATATTGATACAAATAGATAATGAAAAGGCAGCTAAAAAGGTGTGCTATGCTTAGCTGTATCAGTGAGTAATCCCACGGGGTGTAAGGAAAAGACCTTATATTGCAACAGTCCACATCGTCGGTGTGTTTTCTGTCTTCAAACAACCCGTGGCAAGCATGCCTTATTTATCAGATACTTATTTCCCAGTCTAAATCAGCTCCTGGACCGTGTTTACACAGGTCATCATGGTTATTTTGAAACAGAATCTCTGACTGAATTTGCACTCATTCATATTTAAGATATAGCCAGTCAATAAAGTATTAAGACTGATGCCACATTATTGATTAATATTCCTTAAATATCTAATGGTGAAACATTTCTGATGTGCGGAGAAATTGAATTGGTCACGTGTATTGCTGCTGTGTCGATGGTGAGTCTGGAAAAAGTGTTGCATCAGATTATGGGCAATTTTATACCCTTTTCTTTCTGAGATAGATAGCACTTGAGAAACAAGTGTATGAGAGCCAAATATCTTCAGAGTAGCTCATTAATAATTACATAATTTCAGAGACAAGATGAGAAAGATATTGCATAGAAATGACACAAAAGCTTGGTCTGAAAACTACTTAGAAGAGCTGAGGTTGAGTCATTTGTAGGAAAAAGGGTGTGCTTATATTCTTTGTATGTAGAGCTACTTTCTATAGTTTTTGCTGGAAAATAGAAGATAAATGAGGTGAAGAAGGTAACATTCAGTTGTAAAATAGCGATTTAAAGATGGGGGCCAGAGTATCATGCATGACCAAGGTGTGAGGAACAGCAACGCAGTGAGGGACATGTCACTACCTTTGAACTGACCTCTTCCTCCAAATCTTGAATCCAACAGCCTGAACATCTAGGAAATCCTTTCTTCCCATTTCCAAATCACAGGAGATATACCCTGAATTCAGGCTTTGCTGTTGGGGGTTACTCTCTTACCCAAGCCCTTAGAAAACTTTAACGATGCAAATGGCTTTTTTACCAGAGAGCTTTCATTTGGAAGGGGGGATTTGAAGCAAAGTAGTTTAAATTTTATTTTCCCATTCATGTTTCATCGCTTAACAAGCATAAATGCACCATTCTTTATTTTGTGGAAAGAACTCTGTGTGTTAAATATCTTTACGTTTAGCAGTATCAGAAGCAAAAAGCTAGCTAGAATTGTTGGTTTTTTGATGCTGTCATTTTTTGGCTCATACTTACAGGGTCAAATAGACAGTGTGAATTATGATGAATTTGTATGTTTTCCCTTCTCTCCTTAAGAAAAAAATGTGCAGTGTAATATGAGGCATTTGAATTTATTACCATTCATCAAAGACGGCTTTTGGCAGCATTTTATCACCAACGAACTCATTGGCATATAAAAAACAATACATGTGCAGCTCTGTGAAGCAAGAAAGGAAATTTGATGGGAAGGTCTATTACATCACTTGAGCAAGTAGGTTTTTTTTTACCAAATAAAAATCGTAGAGGCGCCATTCACATTGCTGTAGCTAAAGGCCATCATAAACCCCTGTTTTCATGGTGTTGTGTATCATTACTGAACCATTAAAAACTATACTACCTTTAAAACCAGCATTTTGTGGAGGACAGCTTGGAAAGGGGAACGTGTCTGTGTATTTTTAAATTAGGAAAAATATTTGTCAGTTAAAAAGGTCAAGCAGCTAATATTTATTTACATTGTTCAATTTTAAGACCATTGTACCTTAATGTTCTGCATATGCTTAAGCCTCTATACACGAGGATTTTTTTTTTAAAATGTCCACTCCTCTTTCTGTTCCAGAATCTAGTTTTGTGGGAAGACATTAACTTAATGGTAAGATTTATTATGTCCTGATCACAGGGAGACATGAGCATGTGTACGATTTTACATACTCAGAATAGTACAAGTGAGCTAGGAAAGGTATATACATCCTTGTTGCTTGTGTGGGACTGGAAAAGTAAGTACCCGGCACCTTTTAGTAGTCACAACTGTTTGAAGTGCCACTAATATCTATGCCATTACAACTGCACTTAAAATGATAGTAGTAATGAATAGCCGTAATTTTATTGCAAACCCATGATATGATTTCCTAAAGTGTCTGCAGAGAGGAGAGAGGAGATGTGTGTCCTCGAGTCATGTAATGCTATTTTCCAAACATCCATCTGAATGTGGAACCCTTTTCTCCTTCCTATATCCTTCATTTTATACGATCTCAGAAAATCTTGTTCTATAACCTATATAATGATAAGCCCTTAAAATGCAGTTAATATTGTAGTGCAAGTAATATCTTTTCTTGTGAAGCAGGTGAGATGTTATACTTTCCATTGACGGAGCAAATGTCTTGATAGTTTTATTGTGTCACAGAGATGTAAAATTATTAAACAAGATTATTTGAACGCAACATTTTCCCTGTGCGTTTCATGTAGGAAAGTCTCCGTAACGTTAATTTTTCATTTCAAAATCATTTGCTCTACATTTTCTGATGAGAAACTTTTATTCCATCTTTAAGTAACATTATTCATTTCCTTGCATGTTACGGAATTAGTTAAAGCACCTAAACGATGACACATTAAAGTGAATGAAAATAGGCATGGTGGTATGTGTTATAAGGCAGTCCATCTGTACTGGTTATCTGATTATGGGATATGCATTTCCTGATCATGGATGCAAATTGCGTCAGCTGCTCTGTGACCTTCAAAGTCTAATTATTCTTAGTTAATATTAGGCACCTGATTTTAAAAAAAAATATAGTCTGTGTGTATTTGTGATTGAAGAAGTGTCAGTGTATCAGTATTGCTAATTTAAGTCCAGTTAAAATGTCTGACGAACCATATGTAAACATGAATCATATGCGTTCTTCATTATCCTGTGCTACATTACTAATAGAAGAAAAATGTTCTTTTCTACGTGATTATAATTTAAAAATTTAGTAGAATCATAGAATCAGAGAATCACCTATGTTGGAAGAGACTTTTAAGGTCACCGAGTCCAACCATCAACCTAGCACTGCCAAACCCACCACTAAACCATGTCCCTCAGCACCACGTCTACATGTCTTTTAAATACCTCCAAGGATGGTGATTCCACCACTGCCCTGGGCATCCTGTTCCAATGCTTGATGACCCTTTCTGTGAAGAAATTTTTCCTAATATCCAGTATAAACCTCCCCTGGCACAACTTGAGGCCATTTCCTCTTGTCCTATCGCCTGTTACTTGGGAGAAGAGACCAACCCCCGCCTGGTTACAACTTCCTTTCAGGCAGTTGTAGAGAGCGAGAAGGTCTCCCCTCAGCCTCCTCTTCTCCAGGCTGAACAACCCCAGGTCCCTCAGCCGCTCCTCAGAAGACTTGTGCTCCAGACCCCTCACCAGCTTCGTTGCCCTTCTCTGGACGCACTCCAGCACCTCAATGTCTTTCTCAGAGTGAGGGGGCCAGTAGCATAAAGCTAACATCTTACTAGAAATATGCAATCACAACATTAATAACCAAAGACAAAGAATAAATAGTGACACATGTTACCAGGAGACCCGTCATTTACCTCTCCTGGTTTGTTTAGCGTGCTGTGAGCTGCCTTGAACCTCCATGTGACCCACAGCTCCTGCCTTAATCCATTAGTAGGTGCTTGCAGTTGTGCGTGTGTTGTTTGCTGTGCTCGCGATGAGCTGCTGGGCAACTCCTTGTTCCCTGTCTGCTGCCAAGAACGAGTGTCCAAAACACAACCAGGACTTGCACAGGTGATGGATTCTCAAGATGTTGGGTTCTCCATTTTAGCGTCAATTAAGGAATGTATGGGAGATAAAAGAAGGTCAGAATGGGTGAGAAAAGAGGAGACTGGGTTGTAAGAGAAAAAGCAAGGGTATACATAAGGTGAATATTGGAGTAATGGTGTGCTAATCAGTGAATAATATAATATATATATATAAATATAATATAATAATACAATTCAAAGGAGAAAATTGACTGGTACAGCCATCACACTATTCAAAGCTGCTTTTGTATGAAATGTGATATCAAGTTATGTAAAGATACTGTAAACACCAACAAAAGCATGGTAGTAAATCCGATCACATGTGTGTATATGAAATAGCGAGAGGGTGAAGCAAGTTAGTAGGGTGTAGAACAACCCGTGCTGGAAGCTCGGTCTTGTGTCGTTATAAACTGTGTGATAAATGGAGCTGTGGCTGAAGTAGGCTACCTAAATAGATTGCACCCACAAAAGTCTTACTGTTAGAGATTTTGGGGGGGGACTAAAAAAAAGCAAGGTTCCTCCCTTCAAAGTCTCCTTTAAAAACTTTAAAAAAAACCTTTAACTTGGTGTAAGTAAAGGGTAAAGGCTCCGAAACCCAATGATGTCAATGTTATGCTTTTTAGAATTCTACCTTAGTGATTACTTACCAGCCTGATTCATGTAGCTGAAGCATTTGGTTTAGCAGCGTGTGGTTCAGGGCTACGGGACTTTGCCATGGGGAGTTAACGTTTGTCGTGAGAAAGGAGGAGAGCAGGGAAGCGGTAATGAGTGGTAACGAGCGCGGAGCCGAGCACGGGCTGCAGCACACGTGGAAGCGAGCATAAGAGCTGCACAAAAGCTCCGGTTCTCCTCATTTCTGTCTACATTCCTGTTGCTAAGGTTGAATTTCCAATTTTCAATTGTCATGCACAACTGGCAGGATGAGGCAGGTTAAAAAAAAAAAAGTGTTTGACATTAAAATATTACATATTTTGAAGGTACTGCTCTATATTTCTTGCCTTAGAGATACGGTGGGGTCTGTTTGCAGCTCTAAAATTCAGAATTTAACACTTAGTGGTAGCGGTGAACATTAGCAAGGTAAACAGGGTGCTTGAGGGGCAGGGGAAGAGATCAAATGCCCTTTGTGGAGCTCTACCTGCGTAGTAAATATTGTTTATTGTGTGGCTTTGTCCAGCAGGTACTCACTTCTCCTAAATAGCCTCACAATTTCACTAGGAGAGAAAACAGCTTGTCTACCTCAGAAAGCTGCATGTATATTTATATTTTTTTTTTCCTGCTAAATCCTTAAAAAATGGTATAGAAGTGCTTAATGCATTTGAAGAATACTAAAAATGCACTACATTTTCACAGGAGCTCTCATTATTACAGGATGAGTTAGCCTATGTGAATTAGAAATACATTAGCAAAGGGATTTGGGTAGACATGTCTATATGGATTAAACAGAGCTGCACTTTGCTTTCCTGGTTTTTTTTTTCTTTTCTTTTTTCTTTTTGTTTTTTTTCTTCAGTCCTCTCCTCAATCATAACGAGAGGTGATTGAATTTATTTGGGCAAAATCCAAGCTGAACCCAGCAAAGGATATTTTCAGAGTTATCCGTTTTAGATACTTGCCATATCAACCAAGATCTGTTTTTAGGCCCAGTTATTTAAGGTTGCCTTAAAGACTAATGAAATATAGTGTGATGGATGTTACCCCGTTTCAGGGACTTTAAAGTAAGTTACTTTCAGAAATGGAAAAAAAACCCTATAATCTTCAAGCCCCACTTTGGTACTACTTTTCAAGATCATACATTCGTTTTTCAGTAGTAAGATGCTCTATGTAATGTATATGTTAATCTTCAAAAAAAAAAAAAAAAAAAAAAAGAAAAGTTGGTTCTGAATTTTCCTAACTAAGGAGGGATTTGTAATTGAAGAGGCAGTCTTGGAAAGCAGGGTGAACACAGTTTAAAAAGGCTTCTGTTTTTACCTCTGTGAGAGGTAAGGTTCTAAAGGCACCTAAGTGAATTAGGAGCCAACATGGAAATCCTCTCCCAGCTGTACAATAACATGTTACTGCTTAACCGTTTGTGCATTTTGATAAGTGACATACTGTAGCATTAGCATTTTGTCACTGTCTTCTTTGCAAAGCCAGATATATTTAGGCTTCTAAACCTGAAATCCTGCTTTGTAGGCTCTGGAGATTATAAATTTTTTATTATTATTTTTACAACATTGTATATTTAGGAAAATAGCATGACATCGGTTTGTCACTTTTTAGGTCATATTTGTATTATAGTTGTAGGATGACCCACATATATTTGCGAGATTTGTTTATAGATAGCATTATGCAGTCATTTCTATTGAAAGCCCTTGAAAGTAATGAGTTATTATAAGTGACATCCTTAAAGAAATGATTCTGTGACCTTAAATTTTTAAAGTAAGATATAACATACTTTAAATTTTTTGGCTTACGCATTTAGCTTACAATGAAATTAAACTCAAGTATTTATTTTTGAGATTATTTGTACTTCTTTACTCATGCTATATTTCCAAAGTGCATTGAAGCTTTTTATATTTAAAAATGTAGCACATTTTTAAAATCAAACGAGTACAGTTGCTTCAAGAATCTTTTTTAACATTCATTTGTATTTCAGTGGTTTGACAATCGTCCTGTCTCTTCTGTTCAAGTAAAAGCGTTACCTATCAGGCATAAACAGCTAAATGTAATGCACCAAAAACATTGATGATTTCTAACTTTGGAGAGCATAAAGTAAATAAGGATGACAATGGAAAGGCCTAATTTACACCTGAAGAGGGCCAAAAAATGAGAAAAAAATTAAATGATGTCAGTTCTGGGTCTTCAGTTCAACAGCATATTCATAAACAGAAAATGCTGCTCAAATGAGGTTTAAGAATCTGACTTGAAAGGTCATGAAATTCAGATTTACATCTAAAATTCATCATATTGTTCCTCACTGTAGCAGAGATCTTGTAATAAGGAGCGATGTTACTTACAGTGATTCGTCTCTGGTCGCTCTGGAGAGCAAACCACTAAGTGGAATTCCTTTTCAGAACCATTTTATCAAATTGTTATAGCTCTTCAGACTGGGATCAAATACAGGCTGCATTTATATGAGCTTCTAAAATGACAATTTTTTATTAGTAATTTGTGGAATATAAATTTCTATATTTAAAAATATGATTTCCATATTTTTGTTCCTCAGTTCAGTTAAGAGAGGTAAAATTCAACGTTGTCTCTTCTTTGCAATCTGCATGAACTATAGTGGGGGGATAAAATTATGTTTTATTAAGAAAACTGAGGAGTGCCTTTAAAAATTGCCCCTTAGAATGAAACGGAGCCATACTATCAATTTTCTCTGGAGTGTCTTTGTATACGAGGCAGAGAGCCGTCCAGCTAAGCAGAAAGGGAGAAGGGTCTCTTCCCACGCTGGGGAGCTACGAGGATTTTCACAGCTTTGGGAAAGTTGATGCACACATCAGGAGAGCCAAGAATATCGTTGTTTAAGCGCTTGCTTGTCTTTTTCTCAGTCAGGCAGAGCAGTGAGGAGAAGCTAGATCCTCCGTGTCCTCCATATGTCCGCCTGTGATTTTGCTGAAAATTTGATTCCAAGTATGAAAACTTTCCAGGTTTATTCCTGTGCAAAGTTTTGATTTTAACATCTTGGCATTTTCAGTTAAAAAACATTTTGCTGGGAAAATCTCTATGCTCTTAACACAGAAAGAATGAAAACAGTGATGCAAAGACTGTTTCATTTAATACCTTTTTTTTCTTTTTTTCACATGCAAAGAGCCTTATTTGACGAAATTCAGCACACAGTGTTCAAGAAACTGTCTGCATTTTTTAACTATTTTTGTCTGTCACTGGAAGAGTTATGGCAGGTGACGCAAGTGCAATGGCAGTGCAGAGTTCCTGTCATGGAAAAGGATAGAAAGGAGGGACTGAGGAGCAATGTAAATAAAATTTCAATAGCAGAAATACAATACCAAATTACAAAAGAGGAAATATCTATCTGGACAACAATACTCTAGAAAAAACAACTACTTTTAAACTTCTTATTTCTGCGATATCTAAGCAACTCACAGATTTCTGTTTAGTCCTTTAGCATATGTTTCCATGAATTAGGGATGTACCTTTATTCTCAAGCAGATACCCTCTAGTGAAAAAAGGAACTAAGCCCATCGATCAAATATTCAGAATCCTAATCGTGGTGTAATTCCTTATAGTTATAATTAATCTTTCATCATTAAACACTTTTATCAACACTTTCTCAAGAAGCTCCGAATCCCTAGGCACAAATAAATATTGATATGTCTATCCTAACGTCTTATATGTCATAGCAAACCTAAAAAATAATTCAAATTGCATATTTTGTGGTAAACTTTGTGCCATTGCATTATAGGAGTTAGGTCTTTGCCATGCATTAACTATATTCTTCTGAATTTCCACTCTTCTTCAGTGCGTTCTAACTGAGAACACATTTACCTCTTGTCAGTCTAAATTCAATATTCCTCTAACAGAGGGTGTTGGTCTCAAAAGGCAGTTTTTTTGTAAACAGTGTATTGATTTCATACCCCTGGCTGTAACGGAATGTAACCAATGTATTTCTCGTTGCATATACTTCTTGTATTAAAATATTGGGTGTAGATTGCCTTAGTTAGCAGACTTTGTCAAGAAATACTACATAAAATAATGTTAATCATTACTCTGTCTTCATTTCACCACATATTTAATTTACAATAGATTAGAGAAATGACTTCATTACAGGTATTTAGAGTAGATTAGTAAATTCGTTTGTGCTGATTGAGTCCACATTGATTTGTGATGATTGGCTCCACAGCGTATACGTCTGGTATGAGGTTGACCTGAAAAAGTATAACTGTTCTGGGGCTGTCTTCCTGTTATAATTGTATGGGCTTACTTCATTGGGTTATGTGGACGTTATTGCAATTGAACTAAAATAGGTCTGTTTTTCACTGTGTGCAATTTAGTCATGCATCAATACATTTTTAATTAAAAGTGTATGACAGGTACAATAGTAGAGTACTCCAAATAATTTTCTAAAGCAGTCCGTTTCCTCAGAGACAGGTAATCAGAATCTGTCTCAGTTAGTCAGTGAATGCATAATTTTTTATTAATATATATGATTTAGCATCTAAAAACTTTATGCTAAATTGTCAGATTTTGGTCGCAAGCACTGCACTGTGAATATTTCAAGTTTATAGTAGCAAAGTGAGGCATTCTTCTTGACAGGAGAAAAAGATCTTGCCAGACAACTTGATTAGCTCATTTTCTAGTAACAGTCAATGTCAGAACAGCATATCACGATATAAACGCTTGGATCACCTGGCCAGCTCCATGTCAGGGAGGGAGCTACGGCAGACAGCTCCGTTAGCGGCATCAGGGTATCTGCTCCCATGGTCCGTGGGATAGTTAGTGGTAGAAATTGGATTGCTGTTTCTCCACTGTTTCCTTACCTCCTACTGCCAAAGGAACTTGGAAAGAAGGGTGTTTCATGCAAGAACATGAATATTCTTGTGGGACAGGTTATGATCTGTCTTCAAATAGTTTGGTTCTATAAGGCTGCCTTACCAGTAAAGCAAATAACTGTTAAATAATTTTCCCACTGAAATGACTTTAAACAGCATTATAAGGGTGTAAAGTATGATAAAAAAGGTTTAATAGCCATTTGACTATCTCTAGCTTAAATACCAGAGTTGATGTTGGGATCTGGAAGATCTGAGAGTCTCGACATAACAGGGAGTTGGCAGAAGTTGATTGAGGTTCCAGGACGCCCTGAACCCTGCTTGGGTACTCGCCTGCGGCTGTGTGGTTGCAATGTCAGAGTAAGCAAAAATAAGCGTGATTCTGTGCCCACCCATTCCCCTCATTTTTTTTAAGAAATTCTCACTCTCCAAGGTGCTATTAGAAAAAAATAACAACACATTACCTTTCCTCATTTTTATTGAATGAATTTAAAAATCACCAAAACTTTTTTTTTTTTAAAAAGCAAACACGAAAATCTCTGTTCAGATTTATTGCTCTGGTAAATGTGTAAAACAAGACAAAGCTGCCTATCTATCATTTCACCAGTTAACACATTCTGTAGTTTCTTCTTACTATTTTGCCAAAGGAAAAATGATGAGTGGTATTTCTGTGTCCTGATATTTGTGCGAATTATGATTCTACTTGTCTGAGGAGTGTAGAAAAGCTGTAGATACTCTCCCTGCCCAGATAATATTTCTTTAGTTCTGAGTATTTGTAATGAGAGCACCCTGGAGGAGTTTCTCTGATGCTAGTAGGTTAACAGTCATCAGTTTTATTTCTACATGAATCTCATAAATAGATCTAGTTTACTGAGTATTTCATTTTAGCATGGTATCCTTATTCAAAACATCCCAATTTTCCTTATTTTCTTTTCTTCCATTTAAGAACCACAGCCTTGGTAGGAATGTTATTGCCAGTTGTACTGACTACCAGCGGCAATTTGGCTTTCACCTGCTCCGTGAACCAAAATAGGCTTGGTCAGCAAGAGGCGATGAGGATGCCCTGTGCTTTGCTGTTTTTCCTATCTTCAGAAAGGGCTGAGAAGGTCAGAAATAAAGTAACTCACAGCTCTTGTTTGTTTGTGTTCCAGGACTACACAAGAGAGTTTTTCAGATATATGAGTTGATATCAGCCCTGGTCTGTTCTGGTTGTCTTTGCTCTTAGACACTGTGGCCACGAATGGCACGAGAAACATGACCAGCTATGATTTGTAATTGATTTCGAAAGCCTTCTCCTGTCTGTAATTATAACATGGTAATTGAGGGAAGAGAATATAGCAGTATCCTCAAAAAAATCACTTTCCTCTAGCTAAGTGTATAAACACCATCACTCATTAAGAGTAAATTAGGGAATGATTTTTGCAGGAAACCATTAGAGTACACACTTAATGTTTTGGGTGGCAGATATTCCCATGCATGTCTGGATTGTTAAAAATTCTTTCATTTCCATAGCTCTGAAATCAAAGTTTATCAAGTAGCTTACTTTTTATTTAAAAAAAAGGAAAAAAGTATCAGGACAATTACAAATAAAACACTTTGAATTATAGCAATTATAGGTTTTTTTGTTATTGTTACATATTTTCTCACAGAAATAAAAGGTAAAAAAATCACTGTAAGGTCAGATGAAACACTTGACACATTGACTTTAAATGTTTTCCTTCAATTTCCTGTTTTTAAAATATTTCACTTTGAAACTTTTTTTTTTTAATAATATCTCTGGAATGATTTACTGATTTGCTTTCTCAACCTTGGCTCCTATTTAACATAATTTTGTTTGCTCCAGTATATATGCTCTGGTATAGACCTATAAAGAGCATGGTGGCATTCCTGTCTGCACTTAGGTGTGCTTTTGTAGTTACATTTGAAATACTAAATATTTAGGTAGGAAACCCTCCCTCTTTTTCCTTTCTTTCATTTACATCACATCAGAGACAATACGGAAAATTTAGATTCAATTTCACTGTGAGCGTGTGTGTATGTACCTACTGCCTCAGAGACGCAAAAAACCCCCGAAAAACTCAGAAGATCTGGATATTACCGGAGACTTCTTGCATCAGCTTGGAGAAATCATGTAACCTCCCCACACTTCCGCAAAATGCAGATAACACATTATTTCTCCCACTTTTTCTTGGTTTGACTGAAATTTTCCCAAGGCAGGGACTCCCATGCTACGTCTGTGCTGAGAATGTCGCACAAAGAGGTGGAAGTTCAGCTTCAGGTGCATAAGCATTAGTACAATGCAGATTAATATATTTTCTTCCCTTTTTCATTTACTTAAGGAAGATACAATCTACCTCTGCTTGAGCTCTGCCCGAGGTATGAAATATGTGTAAAAGTTCACTTTTTTAGCAGCAAGATGTTTCTTAATTAGAGCTCTTCTTATCAGTCTGCTTCTTTTAACCATTTCAATTTAAATCTTTTTAAGGTCTCCACCTTTAAAAAATATACCATAATTTTTATTTTTTTTTTCATTTTTAGTATATCTAAATTATGTGCATTTCTTTGTGGGCTGCTGTGCAAGAATTTTTCCTCAAAGCTATGAATGGCAGAGAGAACACAGAAAGGTATATTTTGCTGATGATGTGGTGAACATTACTTTGATGGAGAGCAAACAAGATCTACACTTGCAGGAGAACTTTCCCTGTGACTTTCTGGAACAGAGATAGATTTTTCTATAGAAACCTCCAAACGTGAAGGGACACACACCCCAGAAATCCAAGAAAACCCCTAATTAAATGGATTAGGTTATAGTGGCCATGTTTGTGTTCTGCCATACTAGACTTCACAACCCTGGGGACATTGTCTAGCCAGAGATCCGAAGTATAAATGAGCTCTGACTCTGATAACTTCAAGACCTAACAGAGAAAGAATGGTGGAAAGTTTGCCAGAGAGGCCCCAGAGATAATAGTCAGAATTATATAACGTACATATATAGGACAAAAACTGCAATGATTTTCTCCTTCAGGATGACAGCTTCAGCGACGAATGTGACTTCAATAAAAACGTCGCGATTTGGAGACGAAAGATAATGACTGCTGGCCAAATCTGGACACTTGCGTCAAGCCTGCAGGAACAAGGATTTGCACGGATGCTGTCTGCAGTAGGCAGAAGCGCCCACCACGGCTACTCGCTAGATATTACTAAGCCCCTTAGTTCTCTCCAAACTAGGGGATTTAGAATAGCGGTTCCCTCGAATTGCCACATTCGTTTTCTCCCGTCCATGCCCGATTCTCGTACTTCTGCTTGCAAAACATAGCGACCGTTGCTTTTCCTTCTCTTGGCCAGTCCAGTGAGTTCCTGCTCTGATGTTGGGCAGGATATTGTCTTTGGAAAGATAACAAAAACAGAGCTCACCAATTGCAAAATTAAATAATTTCTTTAGATTTTATTGAGGGATTTTTGTGTGAAAATTTTAGGTGTATACAGATATTTAAATTACATTACAATAACAATGTTTCCCAATATATATACAGAATTGAAGCATAATACTCCTTTCTTTAACATCCCAGAAGTATTAAAAAGAAAGCAGTTCTTTTCTGCCGCTGAAACATTTTTGGATCTCATCTGCCAAATTTGGGGGCAAATTTTATCTTTGGATGTGCATACTGGATTGTCGTCATCTTAAACTGGAGGTATATAGTGTGCATTTAAATCCAGAATGCTGTCTTTATTTTGAATGTTATATACAAAGCCTATGAAAAAAATGACATTTGTCAAAAGCTACAGCTTGACCACGCTGAACGTTTGCTTTGTTGCAGTGGAGAGTGGTCACTTATTGTCTTCAGAATTATTTGAGGACTTAACTACAGTTAAAAATGTGACCTGAAACCAATGCCTCTAAGGAAGATGAAATTGCTGCGCTGCCATAGAAATACCAGTACAAGTCAAGAAAATCAGTTGCTTTCTCTAATCTTCTTTCCTATGGAAACTTCGCTAATGAGATCAATTCCAGAGACAGTTGCCTTGATCCACAATAGTAAAAGTCCTTCTGTCGGCAGCTAAATAAAGCTGGATAACCTAAAGCTATGTTAAGAATTTGTAGCATAATGTAAGGTGAACAGACAACCTGGCTTTACTGAGGCAATACCGATACTTAAGTGTGTCACATTTTGTTTGACTGCTAAAAATGGCCTGTAACTGTTCTTTTAGCAAAGCATCCTTTCTTTCTGTCCTGCTGCAGATGAGAAGCCGTGTCCTTCATCAACATGACATGCAATTCAGACGTAGTCCCAGCTGATTCTGTAACTCAGGGGTAGGTAGGAGGAAAGCAACCCGTGGAAATATTCATTTTAGTTCAATGTTTAGGAGCTTAGCTGAAAAAATAAAATCTTGGAGCATATTGAGTGCTAATTGTCCACTCAATACCTAACCTTTCTGCGAGCTATAGAGTGAGCCTTGGAATCAGCAAATACTCGTTTAGAAAATCAGAAATAAGACCCTTTGTTCAAGGTAGAAAAACTCTGGCAAAAATCAGGACAGACCCTTTATCTTTTTTAGGCTGAAACTAGGATGTATTAAATCACTGATAAAGCTGAGGGGACGTGGGTCCCTGGTCTTTGCCCTGCAAGAAACTTCTGAGCTATTGGAAGGCAGTTGGAAGGTGCCAGAAGTACAATTAGAATAAACAGATATTTCTATTTGCGTATCCATTTGCAGTGGCCAGCAGCTTTGTGATTGCCTTAAATCTAAGGGACCCTGGTAATGGTGTCTATGCAGAAAAGTGAAAAGTTGGGACATATTTTCCTTGGCAGCCTTGCAGCGTAAGGTAGCAGGATTAGTAACATCAGTTGTGCTTTTCTTTAACAGCAAGTCTTTTATAGCAATAAAGGTAACTCAGCATAACTTTTATAACAGGTTTTCATATTGAGTTGGAAAAAGAATGTGAAGTCTTAATGATCTCATTCTTACTCACGTCTATTATATCATGCTGTGAAATTTTTTGGAATTTACTTACTCCGCATTTTGGTAATTGTAAATGAAAAAGGTGATTTTTTTTTTTCTTCTTCCTTTTTTTCTGCATCTCATTAGTGAATTTTGCCTCATTAGGAACTCCTTTAAAATGCCCGAATCGTTATCCTGAAGAATTAAGTCTTCCATTCATCGACAGAACACGTGCAGCTTTGGCACGAGCGGCGTAAATTGCCCACTCTTTCCTGTCAATGGTTTTCTGTCTTGCTTGGGAGATGCACATCTAGAGAGGGTTGCTCAGACAGCGCAGACACTCCGTCTTTGACCTGACTCGTAAGGAGGCTAGGCAGGATGGGGAAGTTTTCATGATCTCAAGAAATATACGTTCTTTGGCTGAATGAATTAAGTACATTCTCACAACCTTTTTTCCCACCCCCCGGTAGAATTTTTGGTTTTTTTAGTTCTGTTGCAGATTCTGAAAACTGCAATTATTGTAAGGTGACAGTGCCAATGTTTTTGAGGAGTTTCTTGATGCTCAATAAGATCCAAACAGGAATCATTTGTTCATTTTGGAGCTGGTCAAGAAAGGTAAACTAGTAACAGTTTCTGTCCTAGATGTTGTAAAATGGAAATGCGCTATTAATCACCTATAAGCAAAACCTAACGCAAACAAAAACTTGTGCAAAAATTTGGGCCACATCCTCAGCCGTTATTAATCGGCAGAGCTAACTTAGAGCCTGGAAAGCAGTAAGGATGTAAATCCACTGAACATCAGTTTAAAATGCCTCTAACCCAAAGAACCGCAGGGTTCAAGGATGCTCACGTGCCTGGCTTAGACTAAGCCCCAGCTAATTCAGGCAGAGCTGGGGAATTTCTTCATCCCCGTAAATTCATCACCAGTGTGTTAGAGGGGAAGGGAGCACTGCAGGTTTCCTAAGAAAGTTTTCTGTCAGCCGAAATGGCCTCTCTGCTCTTTCACATTATTTGGTTTTGATTATTAATTTCCTTCAGCGTAAACACAGAGCTCCGTGTTTTCATCTTTTCTTCTTCAGTGGAAGTAGAGGCTGACATAAAAAAAAACCCTCATAAATTCTGATGATCGGTAACGACTGCAGAAGTATTAAGGGGAAGGAAATTACTCAAGTAAGGTACATGAACGAATCCAATGGTGAAATCCATGTTGCTTACAGCAGGATCCCGGATTTTGTCATTGCTTTCATATCTGGCAGGATCCGCCTTTAAAATCAACATCTATTTGCACAGATCTTTAGTAACAAAGACTCTCTTGGTCTGACTTGTACTGAACCTCGTGGAAGTAAACAGAGATATTTGTGGAGAAAGGGCAACAGCTGAGCAGATACCGAGACACTTCTGCACGTGTGGGGTCTGAGATCCTGGGATGTAAAACACACCTTGCTCTCGCTGGATTAAACTGCAGCAACATCAGGCTCAGCTCTGGTACTCTGCACAAGGGCAGATATTTGGTGGCAATGCGGTTATTTGGTCAGTCTGCCAAAAGACAGTTATTTGGTGATAAAAAAAACTTTATTATATTGAGCTGCAGAAGACAGCATCGGTTCCCAAATTTGCAGGTCCTGAAGGTTCGTAGTTCTGAATTTAAACACATGTGTTAGGAAAATACTCATAAGTAGAAGAGAGGATAATTGATATCGTATGAGTTAGTAAGTAAGTTTGTTCGTAATTGGAAAGACATTTATTTTAAGTCCAGTGATTCCATTTTGCTGTAAATTCAGGCCTATTTTGTTCCTGTCAGATATGAGCTCACGTATTATTATATGACAGAGCTTTGGGTAAAATGATACATTTTCCTCTAGATCAGGCTGTCTGGCCTCCGCAAGTTTATTCAGGCAGTGGAAATCCCTTATTAAATACATTTTTCAAAACTTCCTGCAATACTGTTTATTTATAGATTACAGGGGAGATAATCAGTGCTCTCCACTCATATTCGCTTAGTTCTTCCTAATGATACCTAGTCACACTCAGTCATGGTCATGCATCCTCTGTTCCACTCACGGTGAATTCCACTCACAGTAAATTTGAATTCACACTTCATAGTCAATCATTTAACTCATTCCCATCAGTCACACCGAATCAATACTCTCTCTCTCTTCTCTTAATGCTCACTCCTTTCCTTTCACATTTACTCTTAAACATCTGCGATCACGCTCATTTGCTTAGTGTCTATCCGTATCGCAAGAACCCGGCTGTCGTTAATTGTAAGCCCTCCATTACTCGTAAATTAAAACGGTTATTGCAGGGCTAGACAAATTTTGCAGAATTCGCAGGTACTGCTTAGATTTCTTGCTGACGGCAACAAACCAGAGGTGATGTTATTCTCCTTATTTTGGACCGGAAAGCTTGCACACATGAGTGTGTTACCTCATTACACACAGTGTAACCTCGTGTGTGATGTGGATCTGTTAGCCTCAGGTTGTTTGTTTTGATCACCCCGGGGATGCACAACAATTAAATAGAGTTGATGCTGTTTTCCCCTCCCCCCCCCCCCCAATTTAATTTGATTCTAAACAAAGGTGAAATACTGTGAGAACAGGATGGGAGGCTAAGTGTATCGTTGTGGTCAGAAATCATGAAAATGAGTAGTGTGGTGAGTAGAAGAGGATTTATTTAATAAATAGGAATTTATAAAATGAACAGTTGCAAGCTCTTTTGTCTCCGTGGTGTAGCCGTTTGAAACCCGGCTCAGGAGGGAATGGATCTTACCACACTGTTCACAGAAATTTGGTCCAGTGTCTCCTGTCTCAGGGAGCTGTTTCATGCAAGACTGAATGACGGGCAAAAGGGATTGTAGATATATTTATGCCTTTTTTTTACTTCCAGATGGCATCAGGCAACTATTTTTCTGTGAAGGCTTTGATGTTAAAATGCTAAAGATACCTTAAAGCTCTAAATTTCCCACGGAGTATTACAGCACGGAAGTCACTAGTAAGATTTCCTGGTTTTAAGAGCTACAATGTGCAAGAATATTAATATAGATGTTTTAACCAAACATTGAATTTACTGATGAGGAACATGTTCAGCTTTGTTATTTTTTTCCCCAACTCCATTCAGGTCTATATCAATAATTGACAGCTGAAAAAATAATAAGTAGGATTTAACCAACGGACACCGCTCCACCCCCAATGAAAACTAGATGTTACATATGAGTCCATGTAAATAGTCAGTAATGGAAAAAAAAAGGGGCAAGGAAGAACACATGAAGGTTTTGATGAAATTGCTAAAGCAGTACTGGTGGGCAAATATCTGGTGTGCAAAGTCTCCCTCGACTCTCGGGGCACTTTTGAGTCCTCCAACAGGAGGAAAGACGAGCCAGCCTTACTCACAGCATGTTGTGTCTTCCAGTGAAAAGAAAAAGAAACTATTGCATTGAATTAATAGCAGTGTGTTTGGGGACAAAAGGGCACATCCCATGAGACACAAGAGGATCGTATCCATCATCTTAAGATTGGCCTAGGAGGAGAGAAAGTACATTTGATAGACTATTATCCTAATTTCTGTCCTGAAAATCATACGGGTATGGACAGCGGAGCATCAGCTGTATCTTCGGAGCCGCAAACCTGAAGCAAAAAGCTGTAACTGGATTGTTCTTTTCTCTTCCTTTTTTTGTTCTGTTATTTATCCTTAAGGAGAGACAGAAAACAAGATAATTACACGTTCTGAGGAGTCCCAGTAATCAACAGCAGAAGCCATCCGGGAGACGGGTCTGGATAGCTGAGGACTGAAGTGAAGGGGCGGGATGCTTTCGGGACGTGCGGTTTGTTGGGGTGCGCAGCAGATTGGGGGAGCATCCGAGCACCTACGTGCCACCGAGCACCGGGGGACATGGGCAGAAAGGTTCACGTGGCGTTTCATTAACGTTGCCAGGGCAAGATGCAACCGTAAAGTTAACGGTGGAGGGTGACGTTGTGTTACCTGGTCTGTACAGGGCAGCGCCGATGAGTTTTCGTGGCCCCTTTGCTGCTCTCTTGGTAACACCATTCCCATCCGTAACGCAGCGATGACTTAAGGGAAAAAGCAAGAGCTGACCCATAAGCAAGAACCGGTGGACAAATTCTATAATGCCTTTTCTGGATCAATAATGACTTTCACTCCCTGAAATATTCTTTTCACCCTCAAGTTGTTGGGTTTTTTTTATTTTTTATTTTATTTTTTTAGCAACACGTTTCTTAAACAAAGATTTCTGTGTCAATTAGTGAAGCGCATTTGGACTTTCTTTCCTCAGTGTGTGCTTAGCAGATGTTCGCAGAAAAACAAAGTTTACCCAAACATTTCTGAGGTTGGAGTTTGTATATACAACCTCTCTCTTTTCTTTCCAAAGGGTACCATATTAACAATTCTTTTCTCGCCAGTATAAATATTTTTACTGCAATTAACTGCATAATGGTACAACACAGATACTTGAAGAGGGCGTACTTAACCACTACAATTTGAGTCATGCCTTTACAGTAGCATCCACCCCGATGTATTAGAAATCAACTGGATTTTTATTGAAAAAACATCTAAATATGGGAATAATTCCCTAACCTGTTTATTTTGAAAAGTGGTTTGCCTTCTAGTAACACAGCCGTAATGAACATCTATTAGTTTTGGTTTACTTTATTTTATTTTATTTTATTTTATTGTTTTCTGAGTCATTCTTTGATTCTTCAAAACATTTTGGTCATCCACAGACTCGAAGTCTCCTTCCAGGAGAAACACTGCAGAATCAAGTGCATCTCTCCTGCCTTTTAAAATTACCCTTCAGGGCAGTGCACACACAGAGTGACCCTGGCTTTTGACAAACCTTTGCTGAACAAAATGTAACAAGCCCTGTATATTTTGAGCAGCATTTTCTATTCTGACAGAGACAGCTCGGTAGCATTTGATGTCTGCTTGCTGGTCATAGATAATGGTGCATCTTGGGACCATTGTCATCCCTGTCAATAAGATGGCCTGGGGGGACGTGCAACAAAGCTACCTTTTGATTCACCGTTTTTCCTTCCTTCCCAAGACATTTGTAAGCCTATGGTCAGCTAGGTCACTTTATTTCATCCTGATGTGCCTTGATAATAGCATCATGTCTAACAAAAAATTTTGACAGACCGTCGATGTACGTTTCTTTGGTTCCTGTGTTGTTTTCTATGCCTCCTCCGTGTCAAACAAGCTTTGAAAGCTACTGATTATGTTTGTTTGGACTGAATTTGACAAGATTCCTATTCTTTGAAGCAATTAAGCTCTTGAGGATGGATCTTGGGATTTGAGCTAATTTTTTTAGCATTGCAGGAAGCTACCAGAGCATATCATAGGCTTTGGCTTTTTTTTTTTTATGTTTCAAGGTTGTGTTTTCATTGTGTGTTCAGAAATACCTGAACCCAAAGGAAACTTTTGAGTTTTAAAAGAAAACAAAAAAAAGGGGGAGAGGGGGTGTGGAGCGGGGAAGAAAAAACTGCAGCTTAAAGCTAAAAGTTTTGCCTATATATACATTTCTTTTATCACAAAATGGGAAGTTTGGCAAGTTCAGGTAGTGAATTCTCTGCAGAGTTTAACTGTTCTGAAGCCATACGGGCAGTCCACTTGCAGAATGTATTTTAGGAGCTAATCTATTAAAACCCCGCGCTTATGAAGTAATAGAGATGGCAAATAAAGTATTTTGCTCAACTGGCCACAGATAACAACTCGCAGCCTGGCTCGCTTATTGTTTAAATTAGTTGCAGGCAATTTAGCATATTACAAATGGGAATTAGCAGTATTTTTAGTTTTATCAGTTAGCTAAATTGTTAAATGGTGTTACTGTAGTTCAGTAAAGCATTTCCAGAGCTACGCAACCATTTTTTTGGCAGCCACAGATAGAAGTTTGCATCCTGCCCCTGTAGCAGTGGGCATGAAGCTCACACACATTTAATTGGGTGAGGGCTTTTTTTCATTCTTTGGCACATAAAGATGAATTTATCACAGTTCATGTAATACCAGAAAAGGCAAATGGTAATTTCCTGTTACAAAAAAAAAAAAAAAAGCCTTTCATTTCTGTTCTGTGCTATGTTTTAAGAAATTTTTGTTGCTTTTAAATATATTTGATTCTATTCCTTTATCTTCTGTCACCACACAATTGAAAGGACCTTCCCTTTGAAAATAACCACTAGCAAAAAGTCACCCTTTTTTTTGCATTTGATGACATCTGAGGTCAGGTCCCAAAGGGCCTGTGCATGTCCATATCCTACCTTGTGAATGGAAATTTGGAGCTGCCCAGAAGCCTGAGTCTCTTGGACTCTAATAGCAGCTGGGCAGAGATTTTTGATTTACGTTGCCTTTCAAAGCAGCGGAGAAGCTTCAGAAACCTCATGAGTGGTAGAAATCCGCAAGAGTAAGCAACATTTTAAGATCAGCTCTCCATTCTTTCTTGGGAATCAGCAACCATCCCTGAAAGGAAAGTAAATCTGAGGTTAATGACAGAAATGGAGTGACCGGCTGTGATTCAGGGTGGTCCCACACCTGTAGCATTTTTCCACGCCTGCTCCTACCAGCACAATTTTGGTGGCCCAGTCAAAGGTCCACCTGACTGGACTGCTCACCTTCCAGCATAGTTTTGCCATTGGCCTCCAAGACCAGCGTAGACAGATTTCCACGCCTCAGTTTCCCTTTGGATAAAAGCAGGATATAAGTATTAATCACAGAATCACAGAATGATAGGGGTTGGAAGGGACCTTGAGGGATCATCTAGTCCAACCCCCTGCCAGAGCAGGGTCACCTACAGCAGGTTGGACAGGAACGCATCCAGGAGGGTTGTGAATGTCTTCAGAGTCGGAGACTCCACCACCTCCCTGGGCAGCCTGTTCCAGTGCTCTGCCACCCTCA
The DNA here is from genome assembly GCA_008921705.1 of Burhinus oedicnemus. Taxonomy (NCBI): domain Eukaryota; kingdom Metazoa; phylum Chordata; class Aves; order Charadriiformes; family Burhinidae; genus Burhinus; species Burhinus oedicnemus. The sequence goes on along the minus strand of VFFE01007179.1, from coordinate 3,255,775 downwards.
AAGTAGAGAAGTTTTTCCTCATGTTGAGAGGGAGTTTCCCATCTTAATCCCCTTTTTAAAGTTATTTCATATCCCTCATCGAAAGCAAAGTAGCGGGTAGATACAGTTGTAAAACAGTGTATTTTCTTTTCTATTAGCATTAGTATTTAGTTTTAATATTATGATTAAAATGACAGCCTCTCATTTTTGTACATTTTTGCTCTGATTCTGAGTCATTATTTCGGTTATATTACCTTCAAAACATGTATTTATAGAGTTATAATGGCTATAGATGAAAATGCAGCTAACAGTTACCTACCGCAAATGTATGCATTTTTCTTGCTTATAACATATCCAAATTGCAAATTTTCCCAAGGAATTCAGCTCTTTTTTGTTGTGGCCAGGATATTCCCTCTCCCTCCCCCACTCTGAGCCAAGGACAATGATTTCTGTCTGCGATCATGCCACCACTGCCAGCGTTCTTTCAAAGCCCTGTCTGAAGACCTCCAAAAGGGGTACCAAGGATGTGGAAGAACTGATTGGTTTGCTTTCTCTTCACTGGTATTTTTTTACATGAATACAGTATTTCCCCAAAATTAATACCGATGCTTTTCTGGCTTTTATATTCAGTGCCTTTCCGGCAGGCTATCTATAGTTCTTCAGGGCAGTATTGTCTAGTTATTCTTTCATATTAAATGATTGGGTTATTACTTTTATGTCTTTAGAATATTTCATTTTACTGATTTCTCCATATTAAAAAGATGATAAATTATAGCAGCTATTAAGGGCCCAATCCTGAATTCTTAATGTAGTCATTTCCATTAAAGTTCCCCCTGACATAGATTTATATGGAATCTGATAAATTTCTGCTTGGCAAATTCCTACAGAAACTACAGAAACCTGAATTAAATTAGTCTGGTAAAATAATCAACACGAGCCTGATCTTGTCAAGTAAGTGGTAGATGAGTGTGTTCTGCTCATCGCAGGACAGGAGTTAATGACTAATTATTGAGCACCAAAATGGGAAAAGTGCAGTGGGATTTTCAGGCAGATGAGGGATTTAGGACCGGACCCTATTTTTGCTTTAAATCTTCCCAGTCTGCAGGTTTTTTCCCTTGCACTTCTAATCTGTTTTCCTCTACTATAAGAAAAATGTAGAAAAATGAAGCTCTCCATTAGTGACAATTCTTAAATAGTGCAGGACACAGAACAAGCCCTTTCTCAGATGGTGTTTGAACATGGGCTGTGTGTGTCCCATGGTGATGCTGACTTTCTTTGGTCCCCTTGAGCATCACCTGGAGACCATCGATGTCAAAATGGGTTTTTCCCATGACCGCCATGGGTGTTCACATTGACGTCTCAAGACTTCTTTTGGCGTCATCTAAACCAGCAGCCTACCACCATTACTTTTGCTTTCTGGAGCAAACCTTTCCAAGTCAACAAATGGACAAATCCCCTGAACTTGTCAGAATTTGGTTTTGAGGGAACTGTTTTCATACAATTAATGCATTGGTAATTAATGAGGAAAATAATACCCTCCCACCCCTTCCTCTTTGAGAGACAACGTCGGTGTGATCCCAGTGGGGCAGCTGCAGGAGCAAAGCATACAACAATCCCAAGTTTTTCTTCCAGCTCTTTTCTTACTATACAGTGAATAGTTTTTAAAATGTAAATATCAACACAAAATCCAGTCCTAGTGAAAATTTCTTTCTGATATATAACAGTACAAATGCAAGGCACAGGTCGTAAATGCCGAAGCCTTTATTTGTGCCATAACCATCTTTGGAAAGGGAAGCACATCTCATGAACCTCCTTAGTTCCATTTCAATGTATGCTGCCCAGCCAGGGGCAGACTGGCTGTTGGTCTACATAACCATTATTTTTTTTCCTGATATCACCTCAGTGACCAAGTATTCTTTGAGGCAATTGTGAATAATGAATGTAGCAAAACCTTGTTTTCAAATTCCTTCTTACAGTTTTCTGATAACACACAGTTTTTTACCCATCACTATATGTTTTAAATTACACTTAAATTAGTTCTCACTGAAAGATATCTTACATTATGGATATTGTAAAACCAAGCTTCTACCTGTACTTAGTAGGCTTTTGTAATATTTCTCTTTTTCAGTACTTTAGCTTTATTCTTTGTTTAGACTTTTCTGTTCTTTGAGAATATGACGATCCTCTGAAAAGTTCCCAGCCAACAAAATTCTGTCTCCTTTGGACCCAATTTTGAGCAATTTTGATCCATTATTCTTATTCTGCCACCTTGATTTTAAGATGAACTTTCTTATTCTGTTCTGCCCTTTTTGTTGTCATTTATTTCAGAGGAAATTTTCAGACATTCCATAGTATTTTGTCCACTTAAAGCACACCAGGGTAGAACACAGAAGACAAACATGGATGAACTTAATGCTTTAATGAGTAACAGTAGGCAGTCATTAATAGCGCAGCAACTAACAGAAAGACAGGAGATACAGTAGACAATAAATCTTGGATTTTCCAAATAAGAAAAATTCACCTGTCTGGAACATCATCTAATAAGTGACTTTGCTGTTAATGCTCTTACTTGAAGAAAAGTAGGATCATCCTGATCCTTGATGACCACAAATGAACAGACTTATTTTCTACATCTCATCTGAAAAGCCTTCGTAAACTCAGAGCTTTCTCCTCATTTAACAACCTCACATTGAAACAGCTGTTTGATGCCATGAGCTCTCACAGAAGTGTTGCGTCTAAAATATAAATTTACATCCAGAGATTTCAAAGACCATGCATAGTTAGAAAAAGGTTTATCCAGCATAGAATACGTGATATCATGGAATGAGACAAAATTAAAAACAAGTAATACAAGGGTTTAATGTAGTTAATTAATTTTGAAACTAATTGTGTGTGATCTGTTTTGAAATAAATGCCTCAGTTTTTAATGCTTTTCATTTTTTTAAAAACCTTTGAGAAAATGAATGCTTGTTTGACCTAAACTGTATTTTTTTATTTTTTCCCCTGTTTTACCATTCTAGCTACTGAAGAGCAAATTCTTTACTGATCTCTAGATGTGAATGTCTCTTCCATTTCATATGTTGTTTAACTTTGCCTTAAAAGAAACAAAGCACAAAGGTAGACTTACCAGATTGTCAGTTTAATGAAGCATTTAATTTTACATAGGTTTCTTAGAAGGAGCTAAATTTCAAGAAGAAAGAAAAAGTCCCCTCTAGACCAATAATTGTCTATGGCAGGAAAACTCTTGGCAGTGAAAGTAGGGATTTATCTTTAGTTGGAATGAATTTCCTCTGTCAATTGGCATCTGAAAAAAATTCAGCTGGGAGAGTTAAGCGACTAAATAGTTCTCAAATGACTGAAACAAATGGATGCTTTAATGAAAATCTTTTGAATGTCACTCAAAATTCAGTCCCTGGCGTGGTGGCTTAGATTTTATGATACTGTACATATGTGTTGCTGGGTTGTTGTTTTTTCTTTAAATCTAAGCTGAATTTGAGGTTTCGTTTCTTAAAACTATATCCCATATCTGGTTTACTTACTTTGATCAGATCCAAATGTTGACCACATTTTTTGATGTGTTTTAGAGGATCTTCATCAACTGTTAGGTCTAAACCAAGGGTAGCTTTTTAATCATAATTTTAACTAGTTAACAAGGTCTCTGGGTTATGAAATCTCCTTGAGTCTTCACACATGGTACTAGTCATCAGAATGAATTGGTTTAAATGTAGTTTTCAACCGTCCTAGGCTTTTATAGGGTATTAGTTTTGGAAAAAAATGTGTACTCTATAGTTTACTTTGGGCTGACAGTGTTTATCCTGTGTGTTTGTAGAAATAAACAGGAAAACCCTTGAACACTAACAATTGTATTTGATTCTTGATGCTTCTTGGCAACTAATCACAACAACTCCTTGGTGAGGTCTTATGTATGACATGTAAATATTTGACATAAAGGTAAAATACAGATATCTGAGCCCCTTATATATTTAATGATCCCAAACATTTTCTTGGACAATGGGCAAATAGCAACATGTCACTCGTTTCAAAGAGGAGTGGAAAAAAATTCTGTGAACAAGCTGTTCATTTCTTATGTTTGCAATTATTTTTCTCATGGTAGCTGCTTACGTGCTGTTAATTACTATGAAGATTAAAACCACTTTATTTGAGTGCTATATTTATATATACATTTAGCAACGGACAGGTGATATTTCATGGCTGAATTTCTGAAAGGTGAAGATTTCTTTGAGAATTTCTGTGATTTCTTTGCTGCCTCTCTTGTCAGAGGCTCTGTCATCAGCTCAGACCCCTCTCTTTTCACCAGCGTCCATCCTACCTCTCGCTGCGACGCTGGGCACCATGCACCCTCAGTTCAGGTTCATGCCTGCTCTCTGCTCTCTGACACTGAAAATATTGTCTAAAATCCACTCTGGTCATGACCTGCAGAATTTTGTATTTTGCTTTTGCTTTAACATATACATCATCTGTGGCCTCAGTACTTTCATATAGTCATTGCCGTGCCCTAAGTCTGGCTTCCCAATAAGGCTTACTGATCTTATGGTTTTGCACATCGAATATATTTAGAGATTCAAAAACTTCAAAATGTTTTGTCTTTCTAACCACCTGTATAGAAAAATTTCTTATAGTCCATCTTCCTTAAACTTGTGTTCCTTATATATTGCTCTGCATCTTCCCCCACTTTTCCCCTCTGCCCGACCTCTGTCTTTAGATGATGATCCCCTCCACAACTGCCCATGCACCTTTGGAAAATTTCTAACATTGATCGACCTGGAATGGGGAAGCCATAACAGGTTTGTGGGTTGCACTATCCTCATATCCAAAAGGTCCCATTTTGGGGCATATTCTGCCACTGTGGAAGTGCCTCGCAATCTTCTGCTCACCCGGTGACTTTGGGTAACAAATCTTCTCTTTGGTACCAGAATTCACGAGGATTTTCTTGTGCTTAAAACTGCATGGTTGTCCGTGAAGAATTTCTTGGAAACTATTCCTCAGATACTTAGTGGGAGCTATAAAAATGAGTGATAATATGAGATCAAAACAAAACTTTCAACAGAGTGGAGTTTCTTAAGAAAAACAAAGCAATTTCAAGGAAAAGGCTGATATGTTTGAAGCCACAGCTAATGCAATAAAAATAAATTAAATTAAAAAAATTAAATTAAATAAAATTAAAAAAGTCTTTGAAAGCCTTGGTTTAGAACTGCATGAAGCTCAACAAAGAATTGCTAATATGGAGAGTATGAATTGTCGTATAATTACATTGACGATCTAGAAAACAAGCTTAGAAAAAGAGGTTTTTAAGTTGTGAGGACTGCTGAAGGATGAGAGATTGGGGACCGGTAATGTTTCCCCACCCGTATTTTGTGTATGTTTTTTATACCGCATTTTGAAGATGTATGGAACATGTAAATCAGCTGTGACTGTCATTTGCTTTGAAATGCTGCACATTAGTTTCATGAAGGATTTCAGAGAAGCCTTACTCAGAAAGTCTTTCCAATAGAAACTTTGATTTGTATTATTTTTGGTGGCTTTATTTTTCCTTCCTAAAGGTTACTGCCACTGTTCGTTTAACGGTGTTTATGTGATCGCATAATAAGTGTTATCACTTTGTATAATTATTATGTGTGATTAATCCGGTTCACACTTGAAAGCTGTGGGATGTTTTTTATTTTTTATTTTTAACCAGAGGGTATGTCTTTAAGCCTTTGTGTTGTTCACTTATAATGATAGCTGACAAGAGCCATCGTAAAGAGGGAGGAGGATGGAAACTGGAATAAATTGTTGAGTGGAGAAAGAGTTCTGGGAAATTTTCTGGACTAGCATCTTCTATAGTAAGTCTTGTGAAAGATGGTGAATGCAATGTATAGATTTCTGATAATTTGATATGTTGCATGAGTTTCCATAGCAATCAGGTTACGCGTTAGTTTGGAAGAATGTGCGTTGTTTGAATTTTTCAAATGTACTTTTGGAGAAATTCAACCTGTTTTAAAGAGGACCCTTAAAAAAAATCCCTTTTTAACATTTGCAAACATCTAGTATCAGCTAGTGTGAAGAAAACCCAGCATAGCGGACTGGATTTTTTGTGAGTGAAGGGGATTTAGTACCTAAGAGAGGAAGTGGCGGGGTAACAGACCAACTTTGTTTTTAAGCTGAATGGATTTGAGTTATAGTGCATTGCTTTTGTAAATCTTGCAAATTGTTGTTGCTAAGGATGGAATCTCTGTATATTGGTGAAATGTCAGAATTCCCACTGTGATCGAGATTTGTCCTGAAGCATGATACCTGTATCGATACGTCATATGGTTCTCAGCAGTAACCTTCATAAACAAGTTTAAGCGTTTATATTAGCTACAGATAATACAAGAAACTGCACTGTTATTACAAATTATTTCGTTGCTTTCTGAGAACTGTATTCCACCTGGTTTATATTTTCTATACACTTTTGTATTCAGCCTTCAGACAGAAGTGATTTGGGAGTTGAGAATTTTCGGGAGTTCTGAAGCTGTAGTTACTATCTCTTATTTTAAAACTGACATTTGTATTACTTTATATCATTGCAGAAATTGTGTTTATTGCTATTAATATCTGTGCCATAAATGATTTGACTCTTTAATTTGGAGCAACGGATAAGCATGAGCAATCCCAAATACAGACCAGCTTCCAGGCAAGCCAACAGAAAGAAAATGTGTTTGTAAGAGTAGTATATTCTTCTCATTTTAACTAACTAGAGATTGACAGGAATATCTGCAGGTACTATAACATCTATTCATTAATACAGTGACATTGCTATTTTCTTTAGATGCATTTTTATGCCTTTTTTTGGTATATAACACCTTCATATTGACTTCAGATGCCAAGCAATTTGATATACCATTTACAACTTTAAAAGCTGGTTAAAATTCCCTAGACCACTTCAGAGTTACTATACTCTAGGAGCCTGAACTATTACAAAATATATTACAGGAGATATCCCCCGCATTAATGAACAATCAATATTTCATATATAATTGTTTCATATATAACTGCAGGTAAAAATAGATAACTCCCACAACCAGATTAAACCAATTAACTTATAGCGTGTGGTTTTCAAAGGGGGTCTGGAAATTGAAACGTGGGCCCGGTGATATGATGAAGTGAGAAAGAAATACATTTGTGTTTCCTCTGAGAAACATTTATTCCAAAGCTGTTTATAAAGAAAATCCTAAATATCACTTCAAGAAAAAAAAAAATAAAGAAAGAAGGTTTAAGCAGCAGATTTCACATCAGCTATTCACTATCCACTGAAGTAACGTTCAACAAAGCATTCCTGCCATCTACTCTTGCTCCTGCCTTCGGCAGAGCCTGAACAAAGTCAGTCAGGTCGAGGCATGTGTAACCTTAGGGTCCTACCTCAATGGGACCTATAGAGGCAGGAGGCCTTCACTTTAAGTCTTTCTTGAAAAATTGGCTTCCTTCATTTTCGTTGTACTAGAAGTGTATGAAAAATTTGGAGAAACTCATTTTTTTGGCACTTCTGTCAACACATGTGACCATGCAATTTTATAATACGCGTCAGTCCCGTCAATAGCAGCCGTTGATACTGTGAGTCCCTTTATGGCTAAACATTGTTCATTGCACTTTCAGACCAAATTCAGTCCTCTGTGTCCCAGGTTGGGCAGTCTTTGGCTTTTGGTATAATACGTATAACATTTATGGTCTCCAGCACACAGACAATCATTCAAACTTAGACTCTAAAATTGATTCAACTCAGGTAATATTTAACATTGATTTATCTAGATTGGCAAGTTTATCAGTTTCTTGGGCATAAAATGAAGAAATACAAGAGGAAAGAAAAATGCTAGGAATGAAAATATCTCCATTGCAGGAATTTATTTTTTTTTATTATTGCAGTCTATTAGTTTTTCAGAATTTCCCCATTTTTTACACAGACTCTAGTTTGCTATTCTCACACAGCAACAAAAGAGTTAGCTAAAGTCTGAAAGGGAAATTCAGTTTGGAACTGGGCTGTGCAATGGTCACAGCACTTCAATCTAATTATAATAAAGTTAAGTTCGTAATAAGCAGAATGTTAAACGAACGTTTGTAATCTTTATTAGTGAGGGCTGACTCTCAAAAGGTAAGGAGCAGAGATTCTTAGTTTAATCTTCACTGACCTTGCAAGACTGTTGGAGAGCTCTTCTAATCAGACATGTGTGATCCATTTTTAGGCTTTAACTGCAACAATGCAGAGATTGCACCTTTTTCGAACCCGTGTGCGAGGGGAGTTAGTAAATCTTCAGTGTCTCGATATAAGTTGTCAAATCCTGTCTCCTTTAGTTTTCATTCTGGACAGAGGATATAAGTTTTAAATCACAGCCTGTCTTCTTAGTGGTTGGCCATAATAGCTAACTATCTATAAGCACTAACTTTTGTTATGGGAAGATCAAAACACAAACACGGGTTGTGACGGCGTGAACGTTGTTTCTCCCGTTGCCTATCAAGCAGAAACCAAATCCAACAAAAACATTTCACGCGCTCCGCAAGCAACTTGCTAATTCCAAATGATGCATCAGCAACACAATCATGGCTGCCTTTTCTCAGAATTATGGTTATCTGTTTTGTACTCAAAATATGCACATGGAGCAATTTCATCTGTGAGAACTTGGGAAAATTATATTAATCATCATAACTGAGTACAGCTTCTTTCTCAGCATGAGTCATAAATATCTTTGAGCATTAAACCTCTTTACAATAACATTAATTTAATCTATAAGAGGACATTGCGTGCAATAAATTCCATTTACAAATCTGAGTGGGCAATGAAGAGAAAGCTGTAGCTCACTTTTTTTTTTTTTTTTTTAATACGTATTGAAAACCAGGAAACAATGCACCAAAATAAGTTTCCCTCAGCCTGAAATGCACAGGACTGGAAAGGAAAAGAGAGCTTCCTGATTGATTTGCCTCTGTGCTATTGCTTAGTTTGCTGTCAGTCAGAAGCTTATATAGCTTAAAAGATTGTTATTGATTGTTCAATTTGGTGTTCATATATTTAAATTTTATTCAGGTTAGAGTGATGTTGAAAATTGGGGTCCACATGCTAGATTGCCAGCACAGTGGTTGACAACACAAACGTTAAAATACAATAATCCTTGTAGTATAAAATGGCCATTGACGGTCTAATTTCCATTTTGTGGTTTATGGCCTCTACTGAATATCTGATAATGTAATTATGCTTCAGTAAAGAATGAATCCTCTCTGGTAAACTGAGCTGTGTATGCAATGCCAATGTGAATTAAATAAAGTGACATCAAAGCTCAGTCAGGGCTTATTTTAGGAGCACATTTTTAAACATTTACTATGGTTTGTTCTACAGTAATGCCAGGGAGCAGATTTATGACTGTTAGCATATTCATGTTGAAGAAATGTGTTACTTCATTCTTTATTTTAGCCCAGGAGAGCAAACAAAACAGCTTCCGCAAAAGCAAATGCTGCTCTGCAGCCTAGGTATGAAAGAAGTTTTCAGTTGATACCACCACCAAGTACGTCCTAAGTAGCATGGAAAGTGGCAGCTCCACAGTCGGGAAATTAAAGTGTGAAGAAAACTACCCCCAATTATTTGCATGCCGCAAAAATGAGACAACATTTGTTTCTTGGCAAATAGGTATATTATCAACTCTTACGCTTGGACCTTTTGCTGCTGGGTTTATAAATGTATAGGAATATACAATATGATCCCACGGTTAAGAATTTCCTCCTTTTAAATTCCAGTTGTCAAGTTATGTTATGCTGTTTATAATGTGGTGAATTATGTTCTGTCCTATCCCATTCACTGCTAGCACAATGCAACTTAACATCAGGCAACATAACAGAATATGACAGTTAAAATTTAAAAGTACCCTCATTGTATTTGTGAATTGAATACTCAACTGTGTGATTTAAAGATGGACTGGCATCTTGAGTCCGGAAACAAGTAACGTTACTTGAATGCATTTTTTCCCCCCTAATACATTTGCATTGCTGTTTTGACCTTCTTTCCAACAGGAAAAAAATAACCCTAAGCAACTGGCATGTATTGACACGGAGGTATTGAGAAGTTAGCGTGATGTTGCGGACATGTTTAAAGGAACTTCCGAAATCACGAATTTGATGAGCTAGACTGAATCAGGATGTCACTTTATCATGTAAACAGCAGAGAGCGAGCCAAGCCTCACGTGTGGATTTTAAATGTCCCAAAGCATTAGTATTAAAAATCTGGGGCCTGGTTCCACCCGCGATAAAGAGAGGTGTCAAGTCAGATCACGGTTTATCTTTCATTTCCAGTCTCGCAAAGATTGGCTCAGTAAAGATGTATTTAGAGCATTTTGACAGATCCTTTAAGACCTGTCAACGATGCAGGAGTCGGAGGTGAGTCCCTCCATCCCACCTGCTCTTTTCTGACGGTCAAAACTGTTGACCAACACAATAGTAAGAGACTCCTTTTACTTTTCCACATCCCTGTATCGATATAAATCTTTCCCTGTTGCACCTCAACTCCCTCTGTGTTTTCCCCTCTGTCTGTGTTGTTTTCGGTGCTCTTGGAGTCCGTATCCAGAAGCCCGACCCTGCGGCAACGCCAGCTTCACCCTCCAGCCAGGGCAGCCCCAGGAGGCACTGGGAAGAGAGGAGCAGCTCCCCCAGCATCTCGGGAAAGAGCAGATACATGCAAATAAGATCAGATACAAGCATGAATGGGTTAAATACAAGCATGCCTACTCCTGGGCTGGCTCCTGCCTTTCTAAGGTGAAACGTGCATTTGACTCCTTGCCTAGATAATCTCAGTGATCCGTCTTTGGAAGGGGCAGGTGAAGGTAGGACAAAGGCGTGGTCTATTGTGAAACAGTGTCCTGTTGTAAAATATACGTGTCCATACGAAGATATTATTAATATTGTTAACTTGTCATTTTCATTATGACCTCCTGTAGGAGGGGGTCTCCTATGCTACACTCAGGTTGTTAGCTTTTTGTGTAGGAGCTGAGATGAATGCAGATAGATTGCAGACAGGATAGGGAGCCAATGAGACAGTATTAGTCAGCACGTTAGTGGTTTAGCCACTGTTATTAAGAGCATTACAAATATTAGTTATTATTATTTATTACTTATGCAACACCCACACACTATGCGAGACATTTAACGAACCACGTAAAAGGTAGGGCTGCACCACAGAGTGATTACTGGATGGATTTTAGATGCGATAGATTGCTATTAGCTACTTGTTTGTGTTTTTTGTACTGAAAAAATTCCTAAAGGTCCCAACCAAGGAGACCTCAGCTATGCTTGGCACTGCTCAAACACGCCATTAAAGAAAATGGTCTCTAGGTAGAGAAAAATCACAGATTTGCACAGTGATGTCAGGATCTGCTCACAGAGCATCTTGCAAGAGTTGCTGTCATGGAGAAAGCTGTAGTAGAGATGAAACTATATAATTTTAAAGGTGTTTGTGAAGCTGTACGTTGTTCCCACCCAGGTGCTCTTTTTTTGCCCCACAAATGCTGTTTCTTCTATAAGTGTTTTGTAGTTCTGGCTCTACGTACAAGGAGTTTGAGGTGTCACCTCTGCATGATGTGCGCATACCATCAGCAGCCTCTAAAATCCCAGGTTAAGATATAAATCTGGGCTAAAGCTGTAGTACAACTTTCGTGAGGCCTGATGCTCTCATAAGATGGTAGCTGGACGACCAGATGTTGTAGCACTGTCTCTGCTCAAGACTTTTTTGTGCAGCCTTAAGCACATACGAAGTGCTGGCAGCTTCTAGCAGCCCAAATTCTACTAGCTGACTAGTTTGGCCTTGTCTGTGTCTCGCACCTTATTGATATAGGTACTCAGTACAGAATTAATAAATGTCACACATCAGCGGTTTGTTTCTTCACTCTTGTACTGTCCATTGGTTCTGTGGAAAAAATTCTCCAAGGCAGTGATGCTGCTTGTCCTATTTCTTCACACTCTGCACTCTTTATGTCTGGTTAAAATCTCTTCCCAAGGAGGGTAACCCATTAAAAGCTTGTACCTTCTTCTGAACACCGGGTTTTATTTTGACGCAAGTTGTTTGTCACAGCATGTGTGTTTCTATGTGCTGTTTTCTTTGGGGCTCTCACTTTCTGTACTGCAACATTTTCTCCTCGGACCTTTCTTGTTATACCCTATGTTCCCAAACCTATCCACACCACCGCAGGGGTATTCACCCTCCATACGTTTCACCCTGGCCTTGGTGCTTCCTTTGCAAACTTTAACTGCTTTGCAGGGATTAATTGGGAGTGTTTGTCTCAGGGCACAACCAGAATTTCATCAATATCCAAGATTTAGTGGGAGCCTCAGGACTGGGGAGGCGGGGTTGGCTCTTAGTCTTGGATCAGTCACAGTGCTGCTGTGATTTCACATTACATTGTCCCTTCTGTTTTTTGAAGTCTTCCCTTTTCATAACACTTCTTGAATATCTTTTCAGAGTTAGGTTTTTCTGTCTAAATATTAAAAACATCCACAAGTTGAGAATCAGCTTTTGTCACGAAAAATATATATATGGAGAGAGCTACGTTTGTTTTTTGCTGGCACCCCTTGCTTGGAGAGAGATTGAAACACCGCTTAAATCTTTTCCAGCTGTCCTCCAGATATTCAGCGTCTAAACTTTGGGGCTCTTAACTACTTTGCTCTCCCCTCCCCGGCATTTTCCTGCCTTTTGCAGGAGGGAGTAATCACCTCGACCTGCATCCCCCCGTGCCCCCTTTCCCAAGCTCCGCTGTGGCCGGGGGGCTCCAGGCATCGGCCTTGGCACGACAAGCTGACATAAGCCAGGCTCTCTCGGAGTTGCAGTTTCTCACACACCGCTTTGGTATCCTTTTTAACAAATTAGCATAGCAAAAGCATTGGATGGCAAGGGACGGGGCACCGGTAACTAGAGGAATATGTGATTAAATAGATGGGCTATGGCGAATCTGCAGATTTGATTTTGTTTTAATTGTCTTTAAAGACATATTCCAGGTTTGTGTTCCTGGGGTTTTTTATTTCTTTACATGTTTAGAAAGCCTACTGGACAGGCTTATCCAATATCTTAATATTTAAAGGATGAATGAGTTTGAAAAGGTCTTTGTTACAACAAACTCATTTTTTCCATAGTGCTGTCTCCTTTTCACTTCTTTTCCTCCCTGTCAGAGGTCTTGTCTTCTCTACCAACGTCACAAAAGGGTGCAGGGACCTCACACGTGAGGCCCTCCAGGCTGTTGTCCTAAACAACTGGAAGAATGTTTTAAAAATTGCTATGGGTTGCGTTTAAGCACGTAATATACTAAAAGCTCCATATGGCAAGACGGGGACCACCGGGTTAGGGTTTTTCAGGAGGTTTGGGCTGTGGGCTGGGAGCTGTGCTGGAACCCGCACCAGGTGTGTTGGCACAGGTAACTTGATGTCACTCCGTGTCCACATCTGTTCCCAGATGTAAGCACCCAAACAGGCTCTTACAGAGATAGAAGCATCAGTTTAAATTCCCATTTTAACTGTTTGTCACATAAATTCAGTTTTTAGATAATCCCTTAGTGCAATAATTCCTTATTATGCATAAGGAAAAGCATCTATTAAAGGCATTTTTAACTTTCTGGGTAGAGTTCCTTTATCTGTATTTTACAGTACAGTGAAAAGTAATTAATTCATTCCAAGATATATAACATATGGATAATTTTTATGGATTTATGGCACGTTTCAGGGGATGTGAAAATGCTGCAATTATTTTAAAAATAATGCAATACAAATTCAGGGCTGGTTTGTAGATTTATGGCAGGATTATATTTTCCACAGCCAACTGCCAAACATGGAGTAGATAAAAATCTATGTTTCTTTTTATCCAGTCTACCTCTTCTATCCCATCTCTGGTTTATATTGTCACATAACTGCAAATAAATATTCTGAATTTGACTTATTTATAAATTGGAAATTTTGTGAAATGTATTAAGCCTCAGAAAATAGTTCACAGTATTTAATTAGTAAAGAAAAACATACCACACACAAAATGTCAGTAGAAATTACAGTAATAATCTATCTTTCAAAACACTTTATTAATTGGAGTTGATATTTAACCATACATTTCTTTGAAAAAATTAGATGTGGACCCAGCTCAGTTATTGGCTTGAACCTCTGATGCTTTGAGAAAACTCAGATTTGCATAGAGGCACCAGTTTGTGGAAGCAGAATAATATTTACTCTGTGGTAAATATTTAATGTGTGGTTTAATTTTACTTTTTAGGACCAGGAGCTCACTTTGTCACAAGGCTTTCTCTAGTCGTAGCGCATCGCACATTTCTAAGCCTTCCTCAAGTAACGGGGTACATTTCATGAACACTTGACATCCAGAAAGCTATTTGTTATCAGAATCTTATAAGGTATTTCTGCTGTAATTACTAAAATATGGACTGAAACCCTTGTCTAAATTTTAGGAATTGACTAGGTCACGTAATTTTTGAAAAATCGCACCATCGTTGCTCATTAACAGGCCTGGATGAATCTAAGCCTTCAAGATTTATTTTCTCCTACTTTGAAGGAAAGTAACTTTACTGACATATTAACGTTCTAACTGTGAATAGAATATCCCATTTTGTTTGAAGGATAGTTCCCTTGATCCATTAAATAAATACTACATGCAGGGAAAAAAGGCGTTGGATTGATATACAAGAACCGCCATCGCTGAGTGCAGATTTATGGTGTAAGGGAGTAAAGAGAAGTGATATGACTGTGAAAAGATAAATGAAATTACGCTTATGGGCACTAAATCCTCCAGTATTGAAAAACATTGGCGATTTGTGTTTAGAACACATAGTATTTAGTATAAATGGATTCTCATCAATAAATCAACAGTTTCTGAGGTTGACACCGAAACGTACCATTTCTACCAAGTCACAAACGGAGAAATTGGTTGTATTCTAGTTTGATTGGAAAACTTTGAGCATTAGTGTGTTGCTTGGTATCTACCGCCTTAGTTAGGGTGGATTTCTGATTAGCTTGGTAGCCCTGTGTTTGAAGAGGTGCTTTTATGCTCGCCCCTTGTAGCCAACGTGATGGCGTAAGCTGAGCCTGATGGTCTTGGAGGAACTTGTTCGCCAGAGTTTGAAGTGCATCTTGGGTGAGCAGCTCGACACAGTCCTAATTTAACAGACTCTGAGGCTTATGCGCTGATGATTTCTCCTAGTAAAGTGTTATAATTGGATTATTGAAGTATTAGGTAAATTCGGTCGGATTTGCTGTTTGAAGTGGAAATACAAAAAATGCTGGTATGCTATTACTGCTTTGTCATACCTATTAACAACATACTCCAGTGTCGCAGCAACAACAGATTTGCTTTCAACTATTTACACTTTGCAATGTGTAAATTTATATGATTTAGGTGGGTAACTTGGTGGATGCCTGTGACCTCTGCAGACCCTGTTGGTTCACTTTTTAAAGAAAACAGGCTTTGTTACTGGAAATTTCTCTGAAAACACTGTGACATTGTGTGATGTGTTTCTTTTAAAAGCAGAAACATGTTGTAGCTAATCTTGGAACAGGTGGCAATAAAACGATAGAATTCAGTACATTTTACAAATATATAAAAACTCTAAATGTCCTTGTGATTACAATCCCTAGTTGTCCGGGTAAAAGAATGAAACCAAAAACTTTCCTCTCAGTGTTACAAACTGACTTTACATATGTAATGATGGCAAACAAGCTTGTCTGTCTGTCTGTCTATCATTCTTTATTAAACCCCTTATTTCAAAATAAGCACCCTGTGGCATGGAGAGAGGTTTGGCCAAGTCCACGCAGCAAGTGACAGCTATGTCTACTCTGTGGTTTGAAGAATATATTTAGCATTTTGCAGGTAATATTTTCAAATGACCAAAGTTTACTGGGGCTTGAGGTTTTTTAGGTGGTTTTGAGAAATTTACCTGGGAGCATGACTTAGATTAATAATGTCAAGCCTTGGTTTGTTTTTAAATATAAATCTGGTTTTGTCTAATCTGTGAAGTTCAGGTTTGGATGAATGAAGCACCATGGCATCACCTTCAGTTTTCGGTGTTCTTTCTTCTGTGCTTAAGTCTGTCTGTCTGGTTCTTCTCTTTATGCTGTTATTAAGTGCCCTCATTTATAAATCTGTGCACTTCAAACAGCTAGGAAGCAAATCTTGACGTTGCCCAAGCGGGTCGTGAGAGACCTGCGTATTAGAGATGCATTGAAACAGCAGTTACAAATATTCCAAAAAAACCTAAAGCAATTTAGATCCAGATGCAAACTGCTCAGGTCTTTCTGTATAAAACGCAGCAGGAGGCAAAACATCCCATATGTTCAAAAGCGTTCAAAAGCCTGATACTGATTTATTATATCAAGGGCTGCAACCTAGGTTTCCCAGGTGACCGTGAGCGAATGTAACCTGATTGTTAAACAAGCTCCCTCACCTAATAAACGTGTTTTATTTGATGTAGGAAAGCTCAGTAAGAAGGTTTCAGGGGGCTGGTCTCAGGAGTCAGATTCTTTCCTGGAGACACTGGGGCTGGAGGTTTGGGCTCAGGTATTGCCCTTTCTCAGGAGCTGACCCAACCTTTGGGACCCTGCAGATAAAGGGTTGGGGGGGCCGATGGTTTTCCTGAGGTCTGAGCTGCTAAATCTGCTCCATGACGGCTTTTTGGATCAGAGCACAGCGTTACCCGCTGTGAAACTCTCATCAAGACTCAGGTATTTTGTTAGCTGAAGTTTGTTGTTCACAGCCAGTGGCATCAGTGAAGACATGACAGGCACGTGGAGGCAGAAGAAAGGACACACAGATTTCATTTTCTGGAGTGGTTTAAAAAATCGACTTTAAAAATGTGTACTGATTTTATTGGGAAGTCATTCACACGGCAAGGTGATTTGCACTTAGGTCTATGGCTCTTCTCCTTGCCCTAAGTTTCTGGAGGTGAAAAGTCTGGGTTTGGTGGGATGGAAATCATCATATAAAACAGTTCAAAAATACAGTTTTCAGCTGTTGAATTTGTGTATATTATACCCTTATTTATCAAGTATTGACAAAGTAATGGGAATGCTTATGAATGTGAACTCTGATCCTTATATTTTTCTTGTTTTGGGGTTATTTGCATGGATACTCCAGCACTTGGCAGGCATTTCCCAAAGCGGAAGCAGCTCATGGTCATGTTCGGTCCCATGCGCTGTACAAACTTCCTGAAATGTTGAGTGTGTGGGAAATTTTCAGCTTTCCCCTCTTAATTTCTGGTTTCTGAAGACGCAGTTCTGGGGAGAGTGACATCCCATTATACATATCTACATATAAATACACTGTATGTATTTATATGCTCTATATATGTCTAAAGCAGAGGATTTATTTCTCTCCTTGATTTTCTTAGCTGGCCCTGCATGACAGGGCAGGTAGATGAATCAAGACTTCTTTGAGGTTAGTAGCAACAGGGAGGAAATCTCCTGGAATACAAAATTTTTACAAGCTAAGGGTCTATTCCTTCTTATCACTTTTTAATCATAAATTGCTTTGTTTCTCTTTCACGTTTTGTCACTGTGTAATACAATGTCCATATAAGTATACTGAAATTACAAGTCTGAGGAGGAAGGCTGACCCATGGCTCAGGAGAGGAATGGAGAGGACCAAGGAACAGCCGGATAAAAGTAGCAGTTGCTGAGCTATGGTGACTGTGTTTTGGGAGCCGAAATGAGTCTTGTCCCAGTCAATCAGCATCTAAAGCCTTGAGACAACTCTAGGACCAGCTGAATAGAGTTTTCCTTCAGCCCATAATTTGAAATCTGGATGCACAACTTGTGTACGGCCCTGGGTTCTGTGTCCCCCCTATGGGACGCAGCCTGTAGAGACTGGGCACTCTACGTGGTAGGACCAAAGATGCATCGGCTAAAGGTGTCATCATCCGCGTGCCGTTTAACCCCATCCGTGAGATGAGTTTGGTGATTCTCAGTTCCTGGTGCCGGTGTTTTGAGGCTGTCGATGGCTTGGTCAAAGCTGAGATGTCCTCAGCACTTTGCACGGTATGGGTGCAGAACTAGAGACAAAAACACGAGCACGTAGCAGCAAGGACCCTTTTACTGCACCTCTGGGGTGCTTCTGACTTTCCGCAAAAATTTCACTGACTTGGGAGCAGCTTTTCAGTCTAACGAAGGCTGACTTGTTTGGTTTTTTAAAAAATCCATCCTCGTTAAACTGGTCTTTGAAAAAAAAATTACTTCTGCCAATTTTTTTGTTCCTAATAATTTCACATTGCAGTTAATCGTTTAAAAAGATACATACATATACAAAGTCTGCTCCACATTATGGACTAATGGTCTGCATAAGTTCTTTATGAAGTCTTTTTTTTTATTTATTTTTTTCAAATTAAGCATATACTAAAAAAAGCCTCATTGTTTTTAATGCAAACCATTAAAAAAAATCCCAAACAAACAGTCTTTGGAGAAAACTTTCAATGCCTTATTTTAGCCTGGGGCTGGTTTTCACAGCTAAGTTACAACTGCAGCACTGGCTCCGGATGGAAATGCTGGCCGAATTTTAACTCCAGCAAGGTTAGTGGGCATCACTGTAATGCCATAAATACGATGTAGGCACACAAAATTGAATTTAAACTAAAAATATTCTACAAAGTATCTTAAACGTATTTTAAGGCTGACTGTGATTGTTGCATTATTAAAAACTCAAAGCATTCTCAGGCATACTAAAGTGGAGAAATGAAAGAAAGTAAAAATCTTCTGAGATAATTTCTGTACACCTGTCCCCTTCATCTGAATAAATCCAACACCAGATTTAAGAGCTTGAAAATGAGGAATTAGGAAGCATGCAGATATCACTCACATTGGCTATTAAAAGATTAGAAGCTTTTAAAAAATTGATAGGACATCAGAATCAGACAAAATACATCCAAGAGAGCCAAAGGAAGTAAGAAGGGAAATTGGAGACTCTTTATTAGACATTTCAGATCCTTGAAGACTGGCAAAATCTAATAGAAAGGCATTATTTAAAAATGGTCCAGGGACATATGGGGAAAGAACATATCTTCTGGCATAAACTGTGAAGAACGTCTTAGATAATATTTTAAGGAATCAAATGAAAGGTACGGTGGGACAAATACTGCCTGATTAGAGAAAGTAAATTTAATTTGAGGGGGGCAAAGTCCTCATGTCTGACAGATATACTGGAATCCTTTATCATTATTATTTCTGCCAGGATTAGACAAGGCAATGCAACAGACATCCTATACTTACATTTTCAGACATCCTTTGACAGAGTTTCCTAGAAGAGGTTAATGCTGAGATGTGAAGCCAGAGAATAAGTGGAAAGTTGGGTTTAATGGGTTTAAAATTGGCTAAAAAATCACAAAACAAAGTGTAGCACACCAGCAATCAAAGGACCCTTTACCAGCCAGGAAGGTTAGTGGTGGGATATATTAGAAAGTATCCTAGGTCCACAAATGTTTATGTAAAAAATTACAGGGTACTACATATTACTGAAAGTAAATTTTCAAATTTTGTTGATTACCTTAAATTGCAGGGAAATATAACTCATGAGAAACAAGGATATAAAATCACTATATAAGATCATATCTTTTTATTATCAATGTTAAAAATCACACAACAGAAAGTCTTCTGTGCAAGTCAAAATTAGCAATTTTATGGTGCAAATATTGCACCAAGGGAGAGTTAACAGACCTCAAATTTTGTACTGAATCTTTTGAGGACATCAGATAACTCTACCATTGAAAGTCCAGAAAATGTTAGGTGAGACTAAAACTTTCTAGTCCAACAGAAACAAAATATGTGGCAGGTTTAATATAAATGATTAGTCAGGTGGATTTGTGAAATTTGGCTGAAAGAAGAAAGTCTGTGGACTTACTGCCGTTTACTCACTCGTGAAGTCATTAGTCTGTGATAGAGCTAAGCAAATAATTAATTTGTTCTGTTTCAGGTGAGGATACAAAAATTAGCAGAAACCTGAAAAGGGTCAAGTTAAACAAGATTCGACAGGGACTTTTTGGCACAAGAAGGAAAAAAAGGGATAATAAGACTTACTAATAATTTTAGGTTATTAAAACCTAAATTTACCTGATACAGCTGACCAAGGTGAAATGTTTTGATTACTTTTGATTTATTTAACATTTTAATTTTCTCTGAATCCATTTCTTTTCAAATTTCACTTAAAAAATAAAAACACAGAAGTTCCACTTTGAAAGTCAAAACAAAATGCGTCATTTCTGAAACACATTTCATTTCAAACAAATATTGGGAAAATATCCTTCTTGTGGTCCTTTTTATCAGATGAGATCTGAATTTATTATTAGATTAGTTCCCAGAATTTTTATTTTTTTGTGTGAAATGTACTAATAATTAGACAAAAACTTCATCCACTTTACTCTGGGGTGGCGGGGACAACAAAACAACCATCATTTAGCTGATAAGCAAATAAAAATGAACCTGTTTGCAAGCAAGTTTAAATTCTGAGATATTTTTCAGCCTGTGAGCTGAGATAAATTACACCCTTTCCCTCGTCCTAATACACCAACCGAAACCTTTCAGAGCTGCCGGGTGCCATCAAACATTAGTTCAGTCTTAGCCTGATTCTATCTCGTTGCCTTGCTAATTTTGTTCTAAAAAGATTTAAACCACAAGAAAATTTTAGGTAATCTCTGCTTTCACACATACCTATGTTGGAGAGAGGCTCTAATGAAAGAGAAAGGTGGATCTGAAGAGAAAAGATCTATTTTGTCAGAATATGAGGGCAGCATTAGCTGTAGTTATTGATAACTCAGAGAAGGGAGAATTGAAAAAGCACAGTAATGTTTTTTTTCTTTTTTTTTCCAAGACTTTTTTTTTTTTTTTTAATGGGCCTATCCTGCCAAATGTTCCTCTGAAAATGATAACAAAAGTTCCATTCCTGGAACGAATTGTTTCTACAAACCATGATCCCAGAAATACAAACATGGATAAATGGTCCCATTTTAACTTTGAATGCGGTATAACTTACTGAAAACAATCTGACAGTCTGCCAGCTTGCCTTCAACAATGGCACAGTACCAAAACTAAGACATACAGAGGAGAAAACCATCACATTTTAGAACTAATTTCTCAACTGAAAAGGTAAGAGGGGAAAAGAACCCAAACCAAAGAGCACAGCAGAAAGAGGAGGTAAGATAAGAAGAGGGTAGGATATGTCCTGCAGCATCTTTTGCAGGATGGAGCAAAATGTGTGTTCAGGTTTCTTGGCAGAGCCCCTGGAGAGGGGAAAAGATGGGTACAGCGCCGGCAGGTGGCAAGAGGCAGAGGCTGGGGTTATGTCCCCTACACGGCGGCCACGAGGACTTACTAGAAAGCATCGTTAAGACAGGCATGTAGCTACTATGAAGAGTTTAAGCCAATACCCAAGCAGCTTGTACTTGTGAGTCTGGGGCTAAGCTTTAACTATATGTAAACTTTTACCAAATATTTACATCGTGACTTGGAAGTGTGGTAGGAGATCGTCTCGGGGCAAGGGGGCTTCTGAAAAGAGGCACATCTCAATCTGTCTCCAGCTGCAAAGGACAGCAACAGGAGTTGGACCCCGACACTCTCCGTTTTATCGCACTCTTGCAATTAAAATTGTCTTGCTGGTTTTGGGGAAATCGAATTTTTCTGAAATATTTACTCGTGGCATGAGAAGGTGTTTCTCTCTGAATCCCTTCCTCTCTCCCCAAATTCCACTGAGACACTGTTGTATTACAATTTAAATGGGGATCAATGCATTTTTATGAAATCTTTTGGGGGTTGATGGAACAGCATGTTTTTATGAAAAAAAAAGTTTGAGAAAATTTCTGACTTGATTGAATCATAGTGAGGAATAGATAAAGCTGCACTTCATACACTGTAAGTGCAGTTTACCCTCTTGTTATTCAGAATGTAAAAGGGAAAAAAGGGCATTGAGAATCTATCTGTACTTTTCATAAACTCTCTTCAGGAATACAACCCCATCACGCCACAGTTCAAGTACACAAATAATAATATTAGTCAGAATATTCCCTCCCAAAGCAATCTTAATACCATTCAAAATATAATCCTTCTGTGCAATATACCTCATTTAACAACCATTAGTGCCTTTTCCATCTCAAATCTACTGTACCTAGTAATGATTTATTTCTATCCATTGTTTGAACCGATTTCATGTTACCAACGGACCTGGACTAATCATGTGGAGTGCAATATGCAAAGTGTGCTTGCCAGATATTTTTTAACTTTAGGCGCTGCACAATTTGCAATGGAAAGAACAGACGTTATAAATGTTCTCTTTACTTGCAAGATAATAAGATTGAGTAAAAAAAAACCCCATAACCAACCCCTTGACCAATTTTGCATTTGAGAAAGAGAGTTCATTTCTTATATCTAAACTAAACCAGTCCCTTAATTATACCACAGTAGGTTGATTACAGGCAACACTACACAAAATCTATACATCTTCTTTGGCAATGTATCAAAGTAAGGCACATTGTCAACGCGATGTTAACTGTTTTCCCTTCCTGGGAGTCTGATTTTTCCAGGCACTCTCAGCTCCCGCTGGGCCAAATCATAAGATCCATGCTCTGCCCCTAGCACGGGAAACTCCCACCCGCTCCAGCGCGCGATTTGCTCAAGCAGAGACTGCGGGAATAAGTACCTTACCATTAAATAGCAATATGTAAACAGACAAAGAGTCAAAATCTTGCAAATGAGTTATTCATTATGAAATATTCACACAGCTTGACTGAGTGGGCCTCGCAGCAGAGCGGCGATGTTCTCGGCGCTTTATAAATAGGGAAAGCGCCGTGCAGCGTACGTGCAACTTCCTCACGGAGCTGCGCGAGCGGTGCACCGAACAGATGATAGAACTCCCAAGTCCTGTTTCGCCGTGATAATTTCTCATCTAAACTCCTAATTACACAGCACTTCACATTCTGAGATATATATATAAATACATTTTTTCAGATGTACACTGTGCTAATGGTATGCATGGGAGAACGGGAACGTTCTTTGGCATGACTGCTCAATATCAAAAGCGAAAACCATCTCTCCAAACTCTGTTTCAGAGAAGTGAGAACCCCCAAACTCCTAAGAAAAGTTGAGATACTTTGCAACATCCATGTGCTTGCCACAGGAAAGCCAGATCTCGATATTTTTCTAGATCCTGTGTTGCTGCTGGGTAGATGTACATCAACCGTAGCGTGGGGCAGTGGGAGCCCATACGCAGAGTGAAACCGCGATGCCGAAGCCTATAAATGTTTCAGAAATTGGCTTAGTTGTATACAGAAGAAATCCAGTTTGTTTACCTGGAACCTTGATACTATTAATGAAAATCAAGGAGCAATCAGCAGGGACCGCTGGGGATCTGAACTAACTCATTAATGCAGATGTACCGGTTCTATCCCAGGGATACACATTCCTGTTAAAATGCACCAACTAATGAAGAAAGATCTATGTAAATAACGTTTTTTGTCTATCGTTGGTTAATAAATCCTCCTAGAAGAACTTTAGTTGCGTTAGCTATAGTTCAGTATTACTTTTTACGTCGTATTACTGCAGTATTAATGGTTAAACTGAGATTAGAAAGCTGAACGCTTTTGTGGTACCACTGATAAGGTGTCCCTTTCATCATTACATCCCCAAATTTTTTCCAGGTACTGTGATGGGTGCCATCTGTATGAGGAGCTGGTATCTTTTCCCTTCCGAGATTGATAGGTTCTACCATATGGTAGATAGGATGCTCAACTTTGCAACACTGAAGGCTTTTTTGGCAACTTTCCAGGAGCTTGAGGGCCACACCTC
The DNA here is from genome assembly GCA_008921705.1 of Burhinus oedicnemus. Lineage (NCBI taxonomy): Eukaryota > Metazoa > Chordata > Aves > Charadriiformes > Burhinidae > Burhinus > Burhinus oedicnemus. The sequence goes on along the minus strand of VFFE01007179.1, from coordinate 3,231,988 downwards.
ATTTGCATATACATTTGCATACAATTTTTATTTTAAATAAAGGCACACGGTTAGGATGGTTCGGTGAACTTGTGTTGCTTTCTCTTTGATAGATGTACAGGCATTATTTGTTGTTTGAGTTCCTCAGCAATAAAAAAGCTGTGGTTGAATCCACCCTGCAATTATTATTATTTATTGACACTATTGCTGTGCTCAGGGGAGGAAAGCACAATCCCTAGCTTGAAGAGCTTCTCTAATTAGTCAAAGAAAGTTCAGTGACATACTTAATACCAGGTGATTGGAAAACATCTCCATTTCAAAATTCCACGGTTGTGGGGTTTTTTTGTTCAGAAACTCCATCTTTTGCAGTGAACTGTTTTTTTAATCATCTTTGCAAACAGCTGAAGGAACATGTACGAATGTAAAAGACACAGTAGAAACAACAGGCATTAGACACAAATGGGTTGGCCACCTCTGACCTTTGCCCAGCTGCCGTGACCTAGTTACCATTTTCACCACATTTTACCATTTAACTAATCCTTCCACTGAGCTCCAAAAAAGGCTTATGGGTATCTTGCAGTAGCTCCCCTTTCAACCTGAACTGCTGAAAATCCCACAGGAACGGATGCTCCCTTCTTCAGTTTTTCCGTGCTCGTTGCGAGAGGTCACGATCATCACAGGTTTGTCCCAGATAACTCAAGTCTCCCTGGCTTATATCAGGGTCCCTCTATAGCGGCCAGGTTTCCAGTAATTCCCTTCTAGTGGGAGAGTACTTAATAATAACACGGTACTAAAATTAAAACCACCTAAAGGGTGAGAACAAATATCTCTAAGTAGAAGAAAATCAATGCAAGGAACAGCTGAGACAGAGGCTGGGTCCTTCAACTTACCGTTGCTGAAGATGCAACTATCCATTCAAGGGCCTCCATCTCTCAGACTCAGAGTTTATTGGTATTATATTTGACCACAGAAATTCATCAGCAAATGACTGTATTGATCCCTGTTTATATTTGAATGTAGTCTCATTTCAAGTCAGCTTTTTCAGGTCTAAGATAATGCTGAAGGACCTGGTTTTGCTTGCGTTTGAGTGTATCTTTTGCGAGCAGCAAACTTGCAGCTGTTGCTTGGACAGGTAACTGACTCTGAGAATTTGTCTTGGAAGGACCTTGTTATTAGAATGGATTTGTTATTTACCAGGGAAAAAAAAAAAAAAAAAAAAAAAAAAAAAA